>JXCR01143203.1:67393-98104 GCA_002079205.1 Phalaenopsis hybrid cultivar | reverse complement strand
TATTTAAATATGTTGTGAAACATATGATCCGGGAATTGGAGTATGAGTTCTATAACAGAGTGAGGATTTGATTCCATGAAGGAGAATTTCATTCATGGAATTAAGTGTAAATAAATAGGGAAATATACTTTATTGTGTGTAGAATTGGAGAATCTTTAGGGTGGACCCCAATTTGGTCTTAGTGTTTAAAAACTAAAGCGAGAGTTAGCCTTCAGGTGAAGGGAAGTAGATAGGTAAATATTCTTTGTTAAGTGTAGAATTGGAGAATCTTTAGGGTGACAGACTAAAATCACCAATTCGGTTAATATACTTTGTTGGGTGTAGAATTGGATATTTCTAGGGTGACAGACTAAAAATCCCCAATTCGATATTAGTGTTTTAAAAACTAAAGCGAGAGTTAGCCTTCAGGTGAAGGGAAGTGGGAGCTTTGGAGTGGGAGCCCGTATCCTCCTAGCCTAGCCACGAATTTAGGGACTAAACCTGGGATTAGCCATTTGTTTGTTATAACACTGTATCAGGGTAGAGAATTAAAAGTGCTCCTATTTGGCACAATACTTATTTGAACCATTTATCTCATCTCATTTTACCAAAATCTTATTGTAGTGGGAAAGATTCTTTTTCACATAGGAAATCTTCATCACATAAACATAGGTTAATAGTTTTGTAGTTATTGTTTAAACTTTGTATTTCAGTTTTGTTATTAGTTAAATAATTTAGTTCTGATAATATCTCAACCTTTAAAATTAGTGACAGTAATTTCATTTTGACTTTCTATGTATTTATTAGTAAATTTATAATTTAAAATTTAAACCTTTTCCGTGGGATAGATATTTGTGGCTTAAAAAGAAAGTCATTTATTACTTGATAACGACACATTTACTTACGTAGAATCCAAACATTAATTGCTTAAATTTCTATTTAATAAACTATTTCATCAATCTTTTGGCACCGTTGCATAGCAGAGTCAACTATATAATTTTTACACAACTTAATTTCACTCGGGATCATACATCATCTATAACTCCTTCAGGGTACGGTATTGAACAACCTGCTAACTGCAGAGTTACAGTAGAATGGATTATTTTACCTTATCCCAATCTTTTAAATATTGATAATGGCATAAGGTTAATGCTTGCACCTAAATCACATAAAGGTTTCCCATAAAATATGTCTCCTATTGCACATGAATTGTGAAGCTACCAGGACCTTTAAGCTTTTCTGGAAGCTTTTTCTTAATTATAGCACTGCACTCCTCACTAAGTGCAACAGTCTCATTATCTTTAAACTTCCTTTTCCTATTGAGAATATCCTTCATAAACTTTACATATCTTGGCATTTGTTCTAAGGCTTCAGAAAATGGAATATAAATTTAAAGCTTCTTAAGAATTTCTAGAAATTTTAAAAATTGCTTGTCTAGCTTCTATAGGCGAAGTCCTTGAGGAAATGGAGGTGGTGGTTTTTCCAAATCAATTTTAAATGGAAAAAATAGGTCTTTCAAAATATTTTGGAGCGTCCTCTTTAGATTCTACATTTTTTTCTCTCACTACTTCACTTTCTTTTTGAACCATACCTTCCAACTCTCTTGCACTTCTAAGTTGAATGGCTTTTACTAGCTCTTTCTTCTGGTCTTTTAGATGTATTTCAATATTACTATGCAGTGTTCCTTGTGATCTATTACTTAATGAATTTACAATTTGTCCATCTTGATTCTCAATATTTATAATTGTACCTCCTTCACTTTGTAACTAATTTTCCATTTGTAACACCACTTCATCTATTGATAACTTTTTCTCCTTAAATAGTGGATTACTATTGAAACCTGGAGGATAAGTGGATCTATGATTATTATTCCCTTGGTTGCTCCACCTTCCCAATGGGTTTACTTGATTGCTCCCCATTGCTGATTTTTACCACCCATAGTATTATTCCAATTGAAGTTGGGATGGTTCTTCAAACCTGGGTTATAATAAGTTGAATATGGGTTTGTCTACTTATTATTTATGGCATTCAAAGTGTCTAATGATGCTTGAGAATCTACCATTTTTCTTAATGAATCTGCTTCAATCTTAGAGATAGGATGAGAAAAGTTAATTCCAAATTGGTCTAACTTCCTTGAAATTGCAGCAACTTGATTTGCTAACATAGTAAATGCATCAGTTTCATGAATATTGTCTACTTTCTTTAAATTGGTCTAACTTCCTTGAAATTGCAGCAACTTGATTTGCTAACATGGTAAATGCATCAGACATTTGGCTTAATGAATTCTCTTCAATCATGGAAATTGGTTGAGAAAAATTCATTCCAAATTGGCTTTGACCTAATGAATTCTCTTTAATCATGGAAATTGGTTGAGAAAAATTCATTCCAAATTGGTTAACTTCCTTGAAATTGCAGCAACTTGATTTGCTAACATAGTAAATGCATCAGATTCATGAATATTGCCTACTTTCTTTCGATTCACCCTCTCAGAAGGACATTGATAATTATTGGTAGTCTTTTCTTCAATTAAAGGATAAGCTTCATGAAATGGTTTTGACATCAATGAACCACTAGCAGCGGCATAAATAAAAGATCTAAGAGATCCAACTAATCCATTATAAAAAGTTTGAATTATTAACCAATCTCGTATAGCATAGTGTGGACACTTTCTTAAGAGTTCTTTAAATCATTCCCATTCTTCATAAATAGATTCCCCTTCAAATTGATTAAAAGATGTAATATTATTTCTAAGATTTGTAGTTTTTTATGGTGGAAAATATTTAGCACGAAATTTTTGTGCTAAATCACCCCAAGTTCTGATAGATCAAGGTGCTAACAAATTTAACCACATCTTAGCTTTATCCCTTAGTGAAAAAGAAAATAACCTAAGTCTTATGGCATCATTTGATACACCATCATATTTAAATGTAGCACACAATTCTAGAAAATTGGCAAGATGTAGATTTGGATCTTCAGTTTGTGATCTCCCAAACTAATTATTTGATACCATGTGGATAATAACAGGTTTAAGATCAAATGAATTATCCACTACATTAGGTTTTGAATACTTCAATGAAGTTCATCTACCATACTCGTAAAGGCCTAAATTCTTGATGAATTTTAGCATTTTGATCATTTTGGTTTGCCATTTTTGTAATTTTTTTAGATTTTTCAAAATTTTTATTTTTTTGCTTTTTTTGATTTTTTTAATAGTTCTTTCTAATTCAGAGTCATAGAGCACGAGTCCTTCAGAACCAGAACTACGCATACACTAAATTAAAATAAAATACACAAAAATAAAACACTATAATAAGATGTTTCTACAGTAACTTTTAAAGTTTAAATAAGACTTTCTAAAATAAGAAATTTGCTTTCAATCAATTTTCAATTTTTTCTCGGCAACGACGCCAAAAACTTGATTCCGTTATTGTTGATGTGCACAGTATAACAATGTCTTTGACGATATTTTTCACTTATATTTTCTTACTTTGCAATAGAACCAAAAAGTTGATCCTGGTGAAAATAAGAATTTAATTTTTAATATATATATATATATATATATATATATATATATATTGAGATACTACACAATAATACGTATCGTTATCAAGTAATATATGACTTTTTTATTAAGACATGAATATCAAACCAACAGGAAAATTTACAATATGCACTATTGATCAACTAACTTTCTATTTCAAAAAGATAATTACTTAAACTATAGATATTTTTATAGTAATTAAAATTAAACTCTTTTTGGTATTTTTGAGATTTTGACAAAACAGAAACAGCTTCTAAAGATAACTTGTGTTTTTGTAAAAGAAAAGTACTTAATATGAAAATATATTTCTCCTTATCATGAATAAAAAATATTTCAATCAATTTTCAAATTTTCCCGGGCAACAACACCAAAAACTTGATGTCGTTATTGTTGATGTGCACAATATAACAATATCTTTGATGATATTTTTCACTTATATTTCCTTACTTTGCAATCAAACCAAAAACTTGATCCTGGAGAAAATAAGAATTTAACATTTTAATATATATATATATATATATATATATTGAGATACTACTCAAGCATACGTATCATTATCAAGTAATATAGGATTTTTTGATTAAGACCTGAATATCGAACCAACAAGGAAATTTACAATATGCACTACATATCAACAAACTTTCTATTTAAAAAAGACAAGTACTTAAACTATAGATATTTTTATAGTAATTGAAATTCAAAACTTTTTGGTATTTTTGATATTTTGAAAAAGCAGTAATAACTTCTAAAGATAACTTGAGTTTTTATACAAGAAAAGTACTTAATATGAAAATACATTTCTCCTTATTATGAATCGATAATAAGTATAGGATTTCTGTTGTGGAAATATGCAAATTGTGTTATGCCAAATATGATCAAAATTATTCTTTAGTCTTACTAGAGATGCTATAAAGAACATTGGCTAATTTAAAGTTTAAATAATTTTAAAGAACGGCTAGGCAGGGAAGATACTAGTTTTCACTCTAAAGTTCCCTCGATTCCCTCCACCTGGGAGCTTTAGCCTATCACTCTAAAGTCCTCTAACATCTCGTATCAGAACCTAAAATTATAAACCAAGTTAGGGGCTTTAGTCTGTCACTCTAAAGTCCTCTAACTCTACACCCTTTAAATATTATTTCCTTATTTATTTACAATAAATCATATGAATTACATTCTCTTTCATACAACCTCATGCCATTGTTTCCAATTGTTGACATAGACAATACTAGCCTATTTCTTACATGTTCTCACAACAAATTTAAATATCTAGATAAGTCAGATCTAGAAGTAAATGAAGTACATGGAGTTAAATCATTACAACTTCTTCCAACATTAAAGATCAATACTCTCCACAACTTTCATCCAACACTTTAATTACTTCTCATTGTAAGTAGAAAGATAAAAAAACTATTCAGAATCCATGAAGAAAACAAAATCACATTTTAGTTTAAAAGTAGAAATCATTGTCAAACTGACAAGAAGTGTCGTAAAACCAAAAGTAGTTTAAAAATAAAAGATAAAAATTTTTCTAGAACCATCCACCCAACTCTTAAAGTTCCTTTGAATCTGCTCTTTTACAAAACTCTTAACTCTCACTTTAAAACTTAAAATAAAAAGGATAAAGTAAATTTGTGGTGCTTGAAAATTTCTCCAAGCATTCCTCCCCGAATTACTTCAAGAACTTCTCAAGACTGTCCCTTTTCAAGCACACTTCAAAAAGTCTCAACTTCCTTCTATTATAAATCTCTAAGAGATTCCTTGGTAACTCTTCACAATGTGTCCCAATTCGATGTATTTTCCAAAGGACGCCTCATTTCACAAGTCCTTTAATCATATTTTCTTTTCTAGTGGTCAAAACCAACCTTTTTAGCCAATAGGTGCCTTAAATGTATCTTCAAAATTTGGTAAAATGAATTAAACCATCAAATAACTGCCTCTAGTGCTTAAGCGCGGGACTTGTGGCGCTTAGGTGCGACCTTCTCTACTTCACCAGCGGTTAAGCGTCGGATCTGGTGCTTAGGCGCCAAAACTATTTTGCACCATTTTCACATTTTTGCTCCAAATTTGATCCTTTTTCACTCCTTTTAGCATTTTTCATTTTTTTACTTGTACCTAACAGAAAAACAGACAAATACCTTCCTTTAAAGCGTAATATCCAAAAATAGGTATAAAAATGTGTCTAAGAACACTATATATTTTAGGTGTATCAGCTACCTCCTCTGAGGGGTTCCCGATCATCCAATAGAGTCATTTTAATTTAGTTGCCATTTTTTTTTTCTGTTTTTGATTAAATATTGAGTTTTCTTATATTTTTTAATGTTGTGGCGGTGAATTTTATCTTGTTTATTTTTTTATTTTTGGTGTTGGTGGTGCAACTATCTTAACAGTTTTGTTTTTCACATGTAGGGTGACATCGTTATTTAACATGCAAGTTCGAGACAAGAAGTACGGAAAGGTAAATGCAATAATTTAGAAGCATACCTATCAATTCTTCTCGTTCCTCCACCTGAAAGGTTAGCTCTGCTAGTGTATATATAATCTTGCAAAGAATTTAATTTTCAGGAGTAGAGGAAGGTATAGCTACCATACCCCAAGTTATGACTTAATTGAGCCTCGAAGCTCTTAGTGGGTGATTTTAGAACAAAATATGACAAGTTCAATTGGCCCTTCAAAATATTGAAAAGATTTCAAAATGTTCGGGGAATGACCCTGAACTACTTTGAGAATCTCTTGAATTATTTTGAGTTCATTATTTGAACTTATCATATTGTTCCATTAATCATCTCAGGTTAGAGTATGACTACCCCGTTGCACAGTGAAACTTGACAATTCAATTATCCTAAGGATATGATACTTAATCAATTTGATAATTTACTTAAAAGTTATATGGATGAATGCCCCTAATGCAATCTCAAGTCATTAAAGATTTGGTGCCCATCACAAATGGGCTTGAAGTGATTAAAAAGATGTTAATCCCCAATCATATTATCTTCTCAATTCAATCAGTTGAATTTAGACATTGAGCCTAGGTCACTACTATGCCCTTAACAATCATAATGGGGGAGAATAGTGGTGGTTTAAATCTTGGTTCAAGTGACATATATTAATATTAAAGGATCACATCATCATCAATTTTAGGCTTAAGATGATTGAATTATCATCTTCCTAGCTTAAGCCCATCACTTAAGAATCATCTTATCTTAGTTGACTTCAAAGTCATGAAGACTAGGGAAATTATGATTTTGTTGATATTATAAAAGGTGGTATGTGAGTTTCTACCTTGTGATCTCATTGCATTTCAATAATCCAATATATTTATTAAGGATTAAAATTACCCATCCTCCAATGGTTAACCCTAAATTCTGATTAAGACACCAAAGCCTAAAATTAGTACCGTGCCCTTGGGGCTCCTCACCCTATAATTCTTCAAGCAAAATTCAAATGGCTTTGAAATTTTTTGAGTCCAATACCCATGGATTAATTAAAATATCAAGGAAGAAAGTATGATTTTTCAAAATTTGATTTAATTTCAATTAATTATTTTAAACCAAAAATAAGATTTTTAAAAGTTAATTTATTTAATTAATCAAAACAAAGTTTTAATTTATGAAAAATTATTGGAGATTTTCCTAGGTCAGAAGAATACTTAAACAAAATCTCATGATTTTTCAAATAATATTGTAATTATTATAATTATTTAAAGGTCATTTTTAATGATTATTTAAATACAAAAATATGTTTTAATCTTCAAAAATTACATTTAAATTTTAATTAAACACTCATAAGTCTAAGAAACTCAGAGGAACAAGTTTTATATTTTTATTATTTACATTTAATTTATTATAATTTTTTAGTGAGAAAGTAAGGAAAAAACATTTTAGGCCTTAAGAAAATTATTTTTAATTTAGAAAAATCTGGAAAAATATTTTAAGGCGTCCCATGTGATCAGGGAATAATTACACACATTTTGAACTATTTTTTGTTTTTTTGAAAATTTTGCTTATTTTAGTTAGTTTTAATTCAAAATATACTTTAAAAATGAAATATTTTCACAAAAATAAATTTTATTTTTATTAAATGCACCTCATCACAAGGAACTCAGAAAACTATTTTTTATAATTTTTTTTAACTATATTAATTTAATAATTTTTACAGTGAGTTGAAATGATTTTCATGAACAATGTGGAATTAATTTTGTCAATTTTTTATTTATATTTATTTTAAATAAATTAATATAAGGTAAAAATATTTGATTAATAACATAAATGTACAAAATTATTCAAATCATCAAAATATTTTTCATAAGCTGCTCCGATCAGAGGAATATTTTAATTTATATGATTAAATAAAGCCAAAATAGTCACTTAGGCTTGAAAATTAGGGTTAGAAGCATAGAGGTACTTTCTGACCTTGGAAAATTTATAGGAGGTGTCCTCTGTCATGGGGAACCAACTCTAAAAAATTTCAAGCCATGGTGATTAGTATTTAATCATAATGAATTAAAATACCTCAAAGAGTATTTAATTAATTAAATATCATATACTTAGCAAATAACTTTTATTTTTTGTCCACATTATTCTCTTATGTTCATTGAGAAAGAGGGATTTTTTTTTATTTTTATAAATTTTCTAGAGAAAGATATGAATTTGTTAAGATCAGGCACTCAAATAAATCCAAAAAATCCATATTGTTCAACTTAAACACGCGACACCACCTCATTCTACGATGGATCCGAGCTCAGACGTGGAGCTCCGATATTTGATGCTTCCATCCACCTCAGCTGCCACATGACCAGCCTTTTTGCTCCATCTGCTCGTCCAACGCGATCTCAGACATCCATGGAATAAACGCGTGATCGAACGACATCTATTCATCGTCCCCAAATGACCTAACCAGTGAGCCATTCACACTAAAACCTTAAGATTTTTTTCTAGACTCAACCAAATTTTGTGGGATTTGTTTCTAAACCATCATCTACTCGAGGCGAATACATCTGTACAACTTATACGGTATAAAATATAATAAATATGTATGGAGAATCAAAATAAGCTCGGGATAGGGTTAGAGCTCAATATCTTTGTCTGAGAGGGGAGGCCTTAATCAGATGGTTTTGGTAGTTTGATTGGGCCCAACAAACCTCCAGATGAAGCCTCAGGCCTTGGTGAATTGTCTATCTATATTTTTAACCAAGCTCGATTTTAGGAGTTGATCAAAGTCTATGCTAGAGGCTCTATGTGATGTGGCTTCTATGGGGAATCAACTCCTCTCACTGTAGGGATGGTGTGTGTACAGTTAATTGGAGTTTGGTGGACTGTGGAAGTGTGGGGAGATCTGTCCTGGCCTTATAAAAAATTTTGAACTCAAAATTGAGCTCTCACAGTGAGAACCAGCGGGTGAAATTATTACAAGGGGCTTACGAGTTTTTGGAGAGTGTCTGAGAGCAATTGGGCAGATTGTCCCTAAATAAATTTGATATCTCCACTTTTTGCCATGGGAGGGGGGTTTATATAAAATGGCTTGGTCTGGCTGTCAGGGCTAATTAGTTTGTGTCAAAAGATTCTTATGTGGAGGGTTTCAAAGTTTTAAAGCTAATTAGAAATGGCTAACTAAGATGAGTGAGTTTGGGTTTTATTTTAGGAATGAGGGCTCTTGGTTTTGGCTCCTTCGGTGACTAGGATGGCTGGTCATTGCAGGGGAGGTGCGCAAATGACTCTTGAACCTCAAGGGAATATGTCACAACAACTAATTTGGGCTGGTGATGGGTTTTAGCAAAAATATCTTTGGCTTAAGCAATTTAGGAAACAAATCCCTTGGTTTAAGGGACCTTTGGACTCACTTAGGGTGGGCCAAGTGGGTCTAGCCTAGTCACTAGGATCCATCTAGTGGTTTTGGTGTCATTAATTTGGTCATCTTAGCATGGCTAAGTCAATTTTGGTGCATAGGTTCAATTTGAGCCAAATTGGCTTAAAGTTAGCTTTAGCTTAGGCTAGCCATGACATTGAGCCCAATTGATTGATCAATTTGGTTTGGATGATTTTCACAAGGATTTTATTAAAGTTTTGAAGTGATTTTGAATTTATTTGGAGGTTCAATTTGAGTAATTTTGGCATTTAGTCAAGTTTAAGGGAGTTGGGTTAGACTTGAGTTTAGGTTGGCTAGAGTTGGGTTAAGTCCAAATTGATGGTTGAAAATGGTCGAGGGGAATATCATGAAGAGTTCTTAACATCAATTGAGAGTCAATTTTGGGATTTGGGTATTCAAGTAGGTGACATTTGGGCACATGCTTAATTTGGGGCAAAATTGGGTTTTGGACTTAGGTTAAAATTAGGTTAAATTGAAGCTTAATCAAGTTTTTTGAGATTATAATGCATAATTGAGGCAATTGAATAGATTTGGGGGTTCAATTTAGTGGGATTTTGATCTTAGGACAAATTGGGGCTTTTTGATTTGGGTTGAAATTGGACTCAACTGTGGGTCAATTGGACTTTGATTTGGTTTGAATTGAGTTTGATCTTGATCAATTTGAATTTAGAATAGAAATTTTGGGGAATTGGGGTCAAACTGATAAATATTTGGGGTGAATTTAGGGAAATTAGTCTTTTAAGGGTAATTTTGAGGATTTTGGTCAAAATGGTCAAAATGGCCAAATTGAATACAATGGAAGGGTCCAAATTAGTTCTGGGGACTTTGAGATGATTTCGGAGGTTTTGAGAAAGTTTGGGCTACCAAGGGTTTTGTTATAATTTTGGCAAATTTGAGAGTATTTTGGTAATTTTGGGATGTTTTGGGCAATTCGGGTAGTTTGAAAAGTTTTGAAAATGATTTTTGAATAAATTTGTGTATTTTGGGTGAAATTGGGGATTTTGGCCAAATTTATGGTTTGGGTGTGTTTAGGTCATTTGTGTAGGTTTGTGGGGAAAAAGGCTAAGTTTGATATTTTGGTGAAATTGAGGTGTTGATCAACCTATATGAGCCATGGACCAATGAAATCCCCATTTGGGTCCTCTATGTACTGGTCTTAGCTAAACCCTAGCCTAAGGTTAGTGGGTCTAGGGGACCATCTACATGAGTATCCTAAAGATCAAGGGATCAAAGTCAACAAATTTTTGGGTTTAGGGTTGTGAGTGAAACTGAGTGCAAGTGAGTGAACTAGCTCCAGACCAACACACAAGGTTAAACTTAAAGCCCGATAGTCATATGGTGATTCCCCTTGAGCTTCCCCATATTTACCCCACATACTAAGTGATAGTGGTTAGGACCAATGTGAAACTTCAAGTTGAGCGAAGAATGGTTTAGAGTTTCCAATGGAGAGGGTTCCTTTTCTAGTCCTCTAGGAATAGTCAACAGGACAGTCCTATGGCTAAACCCTAGGCTACTAAAGAGGAAAGATTAAACCTCAACCAAAAGTGAGGTAAAAAAATAGACGCCCAATAGGTGTGGTGTGTCGGGCAAGCACACCACACATATTGACTTTGACCGATGAGATCAACAAAACTAACATAGACTTCAAAGTCAACAGACCTAAAATGGAGTGTAACATGGAGTGACCATTCTTTCCACTCGGGAGTAACATATACTCTCGCTGGGAAAAAGAAATGAGACTATGGGAAAAATTGTTGGGCCAACCGACAGTCCCAGTGAAGATTTAATTAAAATTGAATGTTTTAAAATTTACTTCAAATTTTGATTTCAATTTAAGATCTCAAGGAGATAGAATTATGCATGAGGAGACCAGATTGAGTGAGAAGTGCAAGGATTCACACCTAGCTCAAGAGGAAACACAAGTGCAGAGATAAGAATGGGGCTTACAGAGGCCTACCCCAAATGTAGGGATGAGAATAAGGCTTGAAGAGGCCTACTCCAAACACAGACATGAGAATATGGCATGAAGAGGCCTACTCTGAATGCAAAGATGGGAATAGGGCGTGAAGAGGCCTACTCCGAATGTAAAGATGAGAATAAGGCATGAGGAGGCCGACCCCAAATGCAGACATGGGAATAGAAAGTGAAGAGGCATACCCAGAATGCAAAGATGGGAATATGAAATGATAAGGCCTATTTCAAATGCAGACATGGATATAGGGCCTGAAGAGGCCTACCTCGAATGTAAAGATGGGAATATGGCTTGAAGAGGCCTACCCCAAATGCAGAAATGGGAATAGGGCTTGAAGAGGCCTACCCCGAATGCAAAGATGGAAATAGAGCGTGAAGAAGCCTACCCCAAATGCAAAGATGAGAATAGGGCATGAAGAGGCCTATCCTGAATGCATGCATGGGAATATGACATGAAGAGGCCTACCCTAAATGAAGACATGGGAATATGGCTTGGAGAGACCTACCATGAATGCAAAATCGGAATCAAAATTTAGGTACTAACCTCGAGAGTAACATTAAAATAGTGTAGAGAACTTGTGGTGTTGAGTTCATAAATATGTGACATGTGAAGATTGACATTGGTGATGAAAATTGGTGAGACTTTGTATTGAGTATGAAACTCCGAGAGATGTGAAGAAGTTGGTGCAGATAAGAATGATCATGTTGCGTAAGCAAAGATTAAGAGACCTCGAACTCGAGGGAAAAAAACTCAAGAAAATTTATTTTTTATCTATTGTTGTGTTTATCACATTTAATTATCAAAGTACATATATATATATATATATATATATATATATATATATTAAAAGATTTAATTTTTATTGGTTGATTTATTTTTAAAAAAGAATATTTTATTCAAATTTCATTATCATTAAGTTTTTATTATTTTTTTCTTTGTTCATTGTAGCATAGAACCAACGTATGGTTCTGCAGCCCTTGATTCATCGCACAAAGGGCAATTCAAGAGACTGACTGTATTCTGAAAAAAAATTCATTGATCTACTCAAAATAGGTGTTACAAATTGAATACATGCTAAAAGCATCAAAAGTACCTCTGAAATGTCTCATGTTGATAACATATCATATACGCTCCTCTGACGCAGTACAGAAGGTGACAAAAAGAACTATTTGTCTAGCCTTTATGGGATGAGCCCCTGATCAAACTGACCAACTAAGTCATGCTTCAGGATAAGAATTTCATTTACATGTACTTAGAGGTGCAAACCTCTCATAGCTTGTATGAGCATAGCTCTTCTAGCTCTGGATCTGGTCGGAATCTGTATGACATCTTGTTGTTGTCCATCATTCTGAAATTCATAGACGCTCTGCTCTGTCGTACCCCTACGATGCAGTGCTTGGCGTGGTCTGCTCCATTTCCTTTGAGAATTAGTACTGAACCTATTGGTAGTGGAATCTCAATGGATTCCTGAACTGCCCAGGGCCAATAACATCTATTTTATTTCCGAATAGTATATTGCTCTTACTCATGAAGGACACCGTACAGAAAGGCCTCAAGAAATCATGATGGTCTATGTACGAGGGAATGCAATCTCCTTCATCATAGATATTGATGATACAACTGTTTGGAATGCAATCAGTTGACAATATACTCCATCTGACAATCCTCTTGATCACCCTCTTTATCTTAGAGGGCATAGGGTCCACATCATCATTTCATAAGATGCCTGGGGGTTTTCCTTATCTATCCTTAGTGAAATTATAACAGCAACTGCATTGGATGGTTATCCTGCCTTTCCTCTCATCCACTTTCATTGCTCAGAAAAAGTTTTCTCTATCAGCAGGCCAGCCCGACCTCTATCTCTTATATCAAATATGCAGTCTAGATTTCTCTTTTCATCACTTTTAGAGAAGACTCATGTGTACAACTGCAGACCTTCCAAAATATTGACGATATTTCCTCAGATTTCTTCTCTTAACTTTGTTTATTATTTCAAACTCTGTTGTGGGGATCCTTTGAGATCTTCAAGGCGGTTCCCTCATCTCCTCATCTATAGGATATCGTGTCTGACTTGGCTCTATAGGTAATGGAATGTAAGACTCGGTATCCAAGTAAACTATCTCCTGGCGTCTCGTCTCGGTAGCTACAAATTCTTCAAATGAATTATAGTACTCTATGTGTAAAACGTTGCATGACGGACACTCCACGAATGCCCTTTCTGTTGATGACTGAATAAGAACTTTGATGTTGCACATTGAACAGCCCTTGTAAAATTCATTCGGTACTTCAGATTGTACTTGCTCTGCAAAAAAATTAGGCTCATCTTCTGTAACAAGTAGACTGACCAAAGTTTCCCTCATGCAAGGGTCGTAACTTTTCCCATCAGGAATTGGGGCAAGAAAATTTTGTCTCTTTCAGGCGTCCACTTTCTTCACGTAGAAAAGCTCTGTGTCAGTGAAGATTGGCATTTCGACGTTGATTTCATCTTTACGGTGCATCTGACAGTCTTTCATTGTCAGTGTTGACTAAGTTTCTAGTTGGTGTAGTTATCATGGATGGAAAACGGCTAGTTCCCTCCATCGGATTCTGTGGTGTTACCATTTTCTTCCTCTTTGGAGAGGAGTCTTCTTTTGTATCAATCTTCAAAAGCAATGGATAACCCTTCCCTTTCTTAAGGGCTAACTATGTCCATAAGGGGACCCTCATAATTAACATTGACTTGACCATAGTCCAGGTCAAACTCTATGATGCCACTTTGATGTGCCCTTTCCTTGTTGTGCACAAGATTAAGCCATCCTTGAAGGAAAAAATTAGCTTCTACCCTAACATTTTTTTTCTGCGTATAATAAGAAAAATATAGGTGTGCTGAAATCTAGTGGGAAAAAGAACAAAATAAAACCTTTATTTAATGAAATTTTAAATTTTAAAGGTGCAAAATTTTTTTATTATTATCTTATTTAATTTTAATGACATGTTAAGATTGAGAAAAATAGAAGAGAAAAAGAATGAACTGAGCAACTTCAAAATTTTAATGACATCTTATTACCAAATTTTTGACCCAATCATAGATGCTTAAGTAATTAAGTAAACCTAAAACAATGAAAATCTCAGTCTTATTTTAAGCAATGTCAAGTTGTATAGTATGTCTTCAAATTTATTTCGACCAATGTCAAGTTGTATAGTATCGTCCATTGATTGACATCATAGGTCTCTCACCTCGGAAATCCACCAGCTGGTAGGCTTCTCCTGAATAGAAATTTTCTACTATAAATGGTCCCTCGCAAGTTGGCTCAAATTTTTTACCTACCTTGTTGCATGCAAGAATAGACCTCTTGAGAACAAAAATGAGGTCACCAACTTTAAATGTCCTCGGCGGACCAATTTATCATGAGCTTGTACCATCCTTTCTTGGCAAAGTTCTAAATTTTGTTGTGCTTCTAGTCGCTTTCCCTCAATACTCTCCAATTACTCAAGCCTGAGTTTTGCACTTTCCTTGGTTATGATTTGTTTAGCGACGGTGACCCTGAGAGATGGTGTCTGAACCTCTAATGTTAGCAGGGCCTTGAAGCCTTACACAAGTGCATAGGGTGTACATTGAGTCGGAGTTCTTAACATTGTCTGATAGGCCCAGTGTGTTTCTAATAATCTATTATGCCAATCTCTTTTGTTTTCTCCAGTGTCTTCTTCAAAATTTGTACGAGTGTTTTGTTGAAGGACTCAACCAGACCATTTATCCTAAGGTAGTAGATCGTAGGGTATCTTCATTCTATCCCATGTCGCTTGACGAAGTTGTTGATTTTGGGCTCTTGAAGGTTGTCCCATTGTCTGAAATTACTCTGTGCGGTACACCAAAACGATATACGATTTAGCTTTTAAAAAAATGAATGATGTGTTGTATTGTAACATTTCATAATGATAGTACCTCTACCCACTTGGAGAATTAATCCGTAGTGGCAATAATGAATCTATGTCCCTTAGAGGACGGAAGGTCTATCAAACCTATTATGTTCGTGCCCCAACACTCGAATGGCCACGAGGCAACAGTTAGGTGTAGCACATTCGAAGGTTGGTGTAAGGCCACCCCATGCACTTGACAGTAGTGACACTTCTTAGTTGTATCCATGCAACCAGACATTATTTCTAGTCAATAATATCCGAGCATCTTGATCTTCATTGTCATCTTTGGTCTTGACTGGTGAGCACCACATAATCAGACATGTACTTCCTTGACAATATTCTATGCTTGGGCTCTACTTAGACATCTCAGCCACATCTGATCAAATGATCTCCTGTAAATGACATCACCCACTAGAGCATATGACATAGCTCTTATTTTAATGTGATATGCCTCGGACTTATCCTCTGGCAGTTTTCTAGTCTGAAAATATTCTATTAATGGCTTACGCCAATTTTCATTGATATCGGCAACTATTACCGTCACTCCTTCGTCTTTTTTGAGCTTGTGTAGATTTTGAAGGTCAAGTTGAGAAAAACTTGTCTTCCTTGTACTGTAATATCAATGAAATCCTCTGGTATACAAGCCAACTCCTTAGCAAGTTTTGCTAGACCATTAGCATGGGCACCGTCACTCCTTCGTCTTTTTTGAGCTTGTGTAGATTTTCAAGGTCCAGTTGAGAAAAAAACTTGTCTTCCTTGTACTGTAATATCAATGAAATCCTCCAGTATACATGCCAACTCCTTAGAAAGTTTTGCTAGACCATTAGTATGGGAATTTTCTCCCTGAGGAATCTAGTAGAGAGTCACACTAGGAATCTACTCCAACAGCTTCATTGCATAGTGATGATATTCTGCTAGTCTTGCCTTTAAAATCTTGTATTGTCTAGCAACTTGTTGGATGACAAGTTGAGAGTCGTCATAGATAATAATATATGTTCTATCCATTCATATTGGGAACTCCAACCTAGTGATCAATGCTTCATATTCTGCTTCATTGTTGGTGCACGACTCTGTCAAGTGATGGGAGAATCTCAACATACCCTTATCTGGTGTGATGAAAATCAGCAAAATTCCTATTTTGCCTGGTACAACTGTTCCTGATCCTTTGTCTTTTCTAGCTGGCAAAGCTCCTTCAAAGTACATCTCCAAGCATTGCGCACTAGAGAATTCTATTTGTAGTACCTGTTCAGCTCGTAATTTGTCATTAAGAGGGGACCTAGCTAGACGTGGGTGCTCGGTGAGAAAATCTGCTAAAATTTATCCCTCGATAGCATGAAAGGTAACAAAAGTTATATTAAACTGCAAACAAATCATTGACTACCTTGCTAAATGTCTGGAGAGTGTTGGTCAGGTCATCAAATATTTCAACAGATTAACTTTTGAAATAAGGGTAATCTTGTCAGAAAGCATGTAATGTCTAAGCTTTTGAGTGGTGAAAATTAAAACTAGGTAATGCTTCTCAAAACGCGGATACCTTACCTCCATCGGTATTAGATGGAGACTCAAATATTAGAGTGCATTTTACTTATTGTTATCATTGACCTGAGCTAACAGGGCTCCGAGAGAGTCGTCTAAGGTCGCGGTATAAAGTATCAATGGTTTTCCCATGATAGAGACTGCTAAAATAGGAGGTGTCATTAATTATTGCTTAATGTCCTCAAAGGCCCGTTGGCATTTCTCTTCCCAAATTAATTTGGTGTACTTTTTAATTAATGCTAAAAAGGGCTGACACCTACCTGAAAGATTAGAAATAAAGCATCTCAGATATGTCAACTTTCCTTGGAATGAATGTAGTTATTTCAAGGTATTGGGAGGAGGCATTTCCAAGATAGTTTTAATCTTATCTAGATTGATCTTGATTCCATGATGACAAACAAGGAATCCTAAAAATTTACCAGAGGTAACACCGAAGGCGCACTTTAAGGGATTCATCTTGAGATTATATTATCGTAATCGTTTGAACACGATCCTCAAATCGTACAAATGGTATGCTTTTTGTTCACTCTTTATGACCAAATCATCCACATAACATTCCACTTGGTTGTGAATGAGATCATTGAAGATCTTCGGCATAGCTCATTGGTACGTCGCTCTGATTTTCTTTAACCTAAACAAAATTATTGTGTAGTCCCAATCAAAGTTCTGAAATTTGTAAGTGTTACATCTTGTGGAACCATCTTGATTTGATTTTGTCCCGACGATCCATCCATGAAGGAGAAAGTTTCATGTGTTGAAGCGATGTCCGCCATCATTTTTGGTATCAACAACAGAAACTCATCTTTTGAACATGCTTTATTTAAAATCTTGAAGTCGACACATACACGGATTTGTCCTTTTTTCTTCATAACTGACACAATATTGGCTAACCATATGGAGTATTGCTCTTCTCTTATAAAGTTAGCGTCTATTAACTTCTTCACCTCAGCAATGACTTGCTGCTCTATTTTGAGGCATATTCTCTTGGGAGCTTGTTTTACTCATGTTATATTTTTTTCCACTCCAATTTTTTGGCTTGCAACTTCTATTGATAGTCCTGGCATTTCATCATAGCTCTAGGTGAAGTAATCTTTAAATTTTGAGAGTAACATGATCAATTCTAAAGATTCTTTGCTGCTGAGCTGAGAACTTATAAATGTTCGTTGGGGCTGCTCTTTCGTCCCAAGGTTAATTTCTTTCAATTCATCGACAGTTGAATAAACTGCTTCCTCAAATTCTGGCGGGGTGTCTTCTATTAAGTGATCTTGAGAGTAATCCTCTACATCGAGGCAATCCTCTTCCAACCTGTTAGTAACAACTATGCAAAATTTTGAATTATCGACTGGTCCTATAGTTACAAATCCGAGGACCTCTTTTGAGTTAGGAGTTTGAATTTTAACATTCCGTAATTTTTAAAAAGTTGTAACTTATCTTTTGGAATTTATTATAATAAATTTGCCTGTTGAATCAACTTTTGTACACAAGGAGAAATATAACCAAAGGGTAATTCCATTATTTCACCAGGATTCTATTGTGAAATTACATGATTTTCAAGATTAGCAGAAGTAGAAGTGCGGTAAAACTTGATCGGCTTTGAACCAGCGCTACAGTCTTCCTTGGCCCTTAAACTCTCGACCAATTGAGGGTGAATCGAAGTAGGGGGTCATGGCATTCACATAGTGGTTTATCCGATTATACATCAACTCATATTCACTTTTCTCTACATATTCCAAGGATATCTCGTATTTTGATTTCTCTATTTTATCATTATCATTTCCTCCTCAGAGCTTTCTTCATCATCAATGTTGATGGTCGGCCTAGTCCGTTCAACAGTTGTATTGGCTTTTCCTCGTCCACATCCCCGACCTTGACCTTGGGTGTGCAAACTAAAAGAACCCCACCATCTTATTTCAAATGAGTGGTGGAAGATTGTTGAAGCAGAGCTAAATGGCTTTGCCATTGTAACCCTTCTAAATCTTCACTTTTATTTGTCACCACTTCACGAGAGAAGACAATTTTCTTTAGAGAAGCACAGTAAGCGGCGTCTTCATGAATGTCAACTTCATGAACTAAAAATGGTTGCAAATCTCCTTTGATGCAATGTTCTTGTCCTTCCTTGTAATACTTAATGTATTGGTGTAGAGACAACGGAACCATGTTGTGTTCGTGAATCCAAGGTTGACCAAGTAGAGCATTAAAAGAGGTCTCAGTGTCGATGATATTGAACTTGGTGGTTGTTACTTGTTCTCCAATTTTCATAAGTAATGTAATGGATCCAAGGGCTCTCTCTCCCTTTTGGTTGAATCCTCATAGCATCATTTTATCGGATGTAAGCTCCTGAGCCTCGATGTCCAAATCGGTCAATGTTCGTAGACTCCTCAAGTTGAGTGATGCTCCGGGATCTACTAAAACTCTGGACAATAGATGTGCCGATGTTAACGGAGATATAGAGTGTTCGGTTGTGGTCAGCGGTACCAAGTAGCAAGTCTTCATCTATAATTGTTACCCCAAGCTGTTCTTTTAACGAGCAAACTTCATCCGAGTATGTGTTGGCCAACTGAGCTAAGAAAATCTCCGAATCAAGCAAAGTTGTAACTAGAGACTCTCTCATCTCCTTGACTGGATTAGAGCGTCATAAATGCTTAGTTTGGCCGACAACATCCTAAGATGAGCCAACACATTATAATCCAATTTATATAACCCTCCAACATTTACTTGGTTATGTGTTTTTTCCACTGGGGGTAGTTGAGCTAGCTCTTCTGAAGTTACTATTTACTTTCCTTTACCTGTTGGAGCTATTCTCGGAGGTTATACCTTTCTGCTCCTTAAGTTCACTTATGTGATTTCCTCTTCTGAAGATATTGCAGGGAAAGCTTCTGGTACTTCTTATTCATCTAAAAGATCTAAGTTAATAGCAAGTGGTACACCTTGGCACTCGAGGATTGGTTCCTCACTCCAGGCGCTATCGTGATCGGTATTGTTGATGTCTTCTTCAATCATGCTAACATGTTCATCGGAATTAAGAACGGTTTGAGGATCAGTTTGGAATTGAGATGGAAGTTAGATAGAGCAAAATTAGTTACGTTATCACTAGAAATAATTTAAATGTAGCTGAAATCATAATCATTATATTTAAAAAACCCCGGTGAGGCAAAAATATAATCATACATGGTCAGGGGTTCTAGGATTTTCTTCCCTGAATCTGAGACAACCAATCTAACCAAGGCAGCCTCTATCCTACCCCCCATGCTATCAGTCTTCACGATGTCGCTCTTTTCTTTGTCTTGTTGTGGCGATTTCTCTGGTGAAATCTCCATCTCTAGCTCGACAGGCTAAAAATTGATGTGGTCTGAATCTGATTTAGTATTTTCATGGATAACTTACTCTAAGACTATACTCCATCCATATTTTTCTGCATATGGATCTATTATTATGATTGGCTTGGCCGAAATCATATTCACAGAACCTTTTTTAGATTTTTTAAATATTCTTTCGGGTTTGTTATATTCCCTTATTTAATATTCTTCTCGATCAATCCTTAGAGATGAAACAATCCTCTACAGTGCATCCAAGCATACTGTGATGCAGATAATATTTAGGTTGATCCCTTTTGTCGACTTCCTCAGGTCCTTTGGATCTTGTGATCTGAAGTCGGATTTCTTCATTAGACTTCTGAACATCTTGGGTACCACTTCAGCTTTGAAGGAATACACCGCTTTCTTTCATTCCGACATGAATGGACCCCTTTTATTCTCTGCTCGGAATGATCCTCCCTAATGCGGTTGTTGGCTAGACTGGCCATACTATTGTGTCTAATGTTGAGCATGCTGTGTTGACGACTGAGATTCCTAACGAGAATTTTCTGCAGGTAACTTCATTGGTTGTTTTCCTTTATCAACTGTTATCATTATCTTATACTTCTTTTTGAATATTCAGGTTGTTCTAGTCTTTTATGATTTCTTCTGGGAATCCATATTTTTTACTTCCTCTTACAAAATGCTAGCTTTTCTAAGTAGCTACTCAAAGGATTTAATGGTGAGTCCCTTGAGCATGAAAGCTACCGGCCCATGAATGCTTTTGAGTATGATCTCAATCGCATGATGTTCGTGCAACTAAGGTTCACATTTCATGCTAAGGTTTCTCCACCTCAAGATATAATCACTAGGGTCTCGTTAGGCTTTTGCTTCTCCATGACAAGATCTCCAATATAAACATGATGTTGTGCTCTGGAAAATCTCTTCACGAACAATTGTTCTAATTTGACAAATGTCTTGACTGATCCATTAAGTAATTTGGCATACTAATCAAATGTGAATCCCGATAAGCTGATGACAAACTGATGGAAAAGAAAAGCCTCGTTACCTCCGGTGTTACCAAAACTAGCTCAAAAATGTGCTATATGCTGCCTGAGATTTCCAGTCTCATCAAATATCTTAAATTTTGGTGACACAAAACCCTTAAGGTAGGGTACAACATCAAACTCCTCTGTGTAGAGTTTGATCTTGCCCTATGAGCTTACTGAACTATATTGGTACGACAACCTTGGGTACCCATAACCTTTTCTTCGATGATGATTTCTTGAGACAGGGTGTCTTAGTAGAGGCATCGACATGACGGAGAGAGGCATGTTCCCCATGGTGCGAACCAGATACAATATAGGGTAACCTATTCAATTTTTCCTTCAAAATCTTAGAGATGTTCCTACAACTGATAATTGGTATAGTTCTTGAACCCAGACGTGACTTAACCGGTTGACGGCCTGCGAGTTTTGGGGTAGCATCGGTAGAATCAGTGGCGATGATGGTAGTATCAATTCCACTTCCTGGGCGGAACCTGACGGGAATGCGAGTAGGCAAAGTTTCAGTTGATCTTTGAGCTTGTTTGGTAAATCGGACATCTCTTACAATTTCTTTCTTCATGTGAGGGGATACTGCACATCTCACTCATTTAAGTAATTCACCAATAGAACAACCTTCCTTGACAGCTAATCTCTAGAACACTGTACTGACTCGGGTGATTGGAGTGGGTTTCTCCCTCTCCCCACCATGTCCATGAGGTAATGGTAAAGTAGTAGTAATTTTCTAGATACTTTCGTACCCATCAGTGTCCATTAAGGGATAGAACCTACTTCCTCATAGAAGCGGATAGGTCTTGAGTAATCCTGGTTCATCCTGATGGGGAATTTCATAAATAGACATTTCCTTAGAAATCTGGGCTTTAGTAGCCTTCCAAAGTTTTTAGCTGTGGTTCCTCCTTTGCAATCGAGTTAATGGCATAATTTTTGAACTCTATCTAATTTCAAATACTTACTACAGAATAACCAATCCTTCAATCAAGTCTTTAACGATCATAATCTCTTTTCCCATAGCAGAAATGGAAGCAACAGACTTAGCAGGTATCGTGGTGGCAGTAGTATTTACCTTCTTGTAAGAAGGGAAATTTTGTAGACATTTCAGCTTGGCTTCTGGAGCAGCAACTTTCATTATGACGAAGGAAGCTTTCCCGAGGATGACCTCGAGATCTTCAAACCAAGCTCTAAATTGATGGTGGGGGCAACGTTACGGGCATTGTCGCTCATCGGTAGGTTGCGTGAGAAAGTGAGTGCTGGGAATGCCATTGCAACAACTTCAAAAAGAAAGCTTTGAGGTTAGTTATTTGACCAAGACCTTATAATTCTAGTGCGAGCACTAAAAATTAATAAAGGTCAATCCGTAGACTAGGGGAGTCTTTATTTAATTTATGAAGATTTTAAAATTTAGTAAAAATAGTTTGAAAGTAGAAGGATTTAATTAATATAAGAAAATTTAAGGAGCAAGTGCAACACGACACAATTTGATTTAATTTGCAAAATAACTAATCAAACTCAAAGGGGAAAGTAAAGTTTAGGACCCAGTGCGTGACCAACTTTACAACACACCATGCCTGGGCGTAACTAGTCCACCAACACACTTATTGGGGGTCCAATCCCATACAAAGACAAAAAGTCATAATGAACTTCTGAACCTTTATGTTAAAAGGTGGTTGAACAGATGATCCTGAAGTCCAAAAGGGTTGATCGTACTTACCCAAGAAAGAAATGGGTGAAGTCTGCCAATAGAAGAAAGGTAATTTGGCCCATAAGGGACATTAACACATTACCGATGTATGAAGATAATATTCCATGATTAATATGGAGAGGGAAACTAGTCCCAAGTGGAGTCACCAAAAGCTATCGACACTTCAAGGTTGAGGAGTTGCCTGTTGGGAAGTTGTCAATCGCTGGAATCAAAATCTCGTTGCCCGCTTCGAAAGACATTCAACTTACATAGATATATATGTAAGTTTAGAAAAATATGAAGTCAAAATGATCGCGTATCTTTCATATTTTAAATGAAAAAGCACTAAACCTCAGGCTATGTATATATCCCTAAAGATAAACACAAGACTAGAGGGTGATGTTCGATCAAACAAACTAAAAAATATATGACATCCCTTCGGTCTGCAAAAATCATTTTATTATAAGCCAACAATTTTCCCTATTTAATATAAAAAATTAAATAGGATTTATATTAAGCTGGGTTCAAAAAAGTTTCTTATAAGGGAAAGCCCCTATAGTTAATTACATCTTAGATAACCAAAGCCACCTAAGAGAAATCTCAATAAAAATTAGGGGATATTTTCATCAAAGAGGTCAAAGGAATAGGATTTGGAAAAAGAGGTGTGAAGGGGAATGTCTCAAATTTGGAACATTTATTATGGAATCCAAAGGAATAAGAATTAAGGGATGTCACGGATCCTAAGGAGAACCTTGGTGACTTCCTAAGCTATCCTATTGTTTGGTTTCAATTTAAAGGAGAAATATTAAAATATTTTATCCTCCCAATTTTATTAATTAGGGCTTACATCCATGTGAAGCAAACACACAAAGGGCAGAGAAGATGTGAGGCTTTATGTTGTAATGAACGACAACCTCGGAATCCTAAAACAGGTTTGGGCTTAAATTGTATCGTAGAGCCATACAAAGGCTTAAAGATAGATTAGGGATTTATGTTGCACTAAGCAAACAACCTCGAAATCCTATGGCTTGTTGATTAATTCTAAGGAATGGTTTTGCTGGTTTAGACATGTTCTACTGTTGAAGAAGATCTTGCTACCCATAATGCTAGATCTAAGCTCCTCTTCGTGGCGAGTTCAAGTTTTCTAATGTGTCAAGTCTAAATGTGAAATTAAATGTCCTAAGGTTAATGTTATTGATCCCAATTTTCTTAATGTAAGGATTTATGAATTTGACACCACTACAGCACCAAAAACTTGATCCTTGTATGAAAAATAAGTTGTGTAAAATATTTATAATTATAGGTAATTAACAATGAGATTATACACAAGTATACGTGTCATTATCAAGTAATAATGAAATTTGTATTTAAGCTTCAAATATCGATCCCACGGGGAAGGTGTAAATTAGCAATGATAAATTTTATCAGAAAATTTACAGAAAATCAAACGGAATCACTATCACTAATTTCAAATGTTGAGATATTAACAAAACTAAATTACTTAACTATTAGCAAAACTTAAATGCAATTTTCTAAATAACTACTAATCTATTAACTTATTGTTATGTAACAAACGTTTCTTATGTGAAAAAAGTATTCTTCCCACTATAATAAAATTCTGGTGAAATGAGATGAGATAAAGGTTTATAATATGTATTGTGCCAAATTGGAGCAATTTTAATTCTCTACCCTAATAGAGTGCATATATAATTATTGATTAATTTTATGTTTAGTCCCTAAATCCGTGGCTAGGCTAGGAGGATACCGGCTCCCACTTCCCTTCACCTGAAGGCTAATTTTTGCTTTAGTTTTTTAACACTAAGACCAAATTGGAGATTTTAGTCTATCACCTTACAGATTCTCTAATTCTACACCCAACAAAGAATTTTTCTCTATTTTTCTATCACCTTACAGATTTTAGTCTATCACCTTACAGATTGTAGTCTAATTCTCCTTCATGAAATCAAATGTGATTATCACTCTGTTGTAGAACGCATACTCCACTTACCAGATCATATGTTTCATAACATATTTTAACAAATCAATTGACCAAATTGAAAAGCAAATTAAGTTCAAAGTTGAAAAATCATCACAATTTATTTTATATTTTTATTATGACACATTCATATTATCTCTTCATTTCTCTAGATCTCAGAGTAGGGGAAAGATAGAGGAAACTACTCAGACTTCATGAGAAAGATATGATAAAACACAAATTTAATATATAAAAGAAAGTTCATACAACACTAAATAAACAAACTTATGTGGAACTCTTTCCCAAAGCACATCCTTTGTCGCCTTTCTTTAGAAATGCAAGAAGAAGAACCCTCTCACTTTTCTCCTTCTCCAATACTCTTACAGAAAGTTTCACAATAAATCTCACCACAAAAACCTAAAATATGAAAGCAAAATTAGTAATTGACTCCAATATGTGGTGGAATGAAGATGGATTATGGAAATGTAGCATTGTGGAATGTTTTAGAGCAAAAAGTAAACATAGAGGAGCCCCTTTTCTGATGAAATTTGGCCCCAAATAAAGCCCAAGGTAGGTTC
Organism: Phalaenopsis hybrid cultivar; assembly: GCA_002079205.1. Lineage (NCBI taxonomy): Eukaryota > Viridiplantae > Streptophyta > Magnoliopsida > Asparagales > Orchidaceae > Phalaenopsis > Phalaenopsis hybrid cultivar. The sequence goes on along the minus strand of JXCR01143203.1, from coordinate 72,729 downwards.
TCCAAGAGGTGCCTCCAAAAACTCTTCAAAAATCATCCAAATACATTGAACCTTCTAGAAATGGAGTCTGAACCACCTTTGGCGTCATTGACGTTGAGAAAAAATCCTCCAGTTTTCACTTGTTCTGCGCCGTTGGGGCTGACCTTGGCGCTGCCGGCACTGAGTATTTCCTCAAAAACGTCATTTTGACTCCAAATTTTGTCCTTTTTGCTTCTTTTTTTCTTTAATCCCTAAAAATCAATAAACTACAAGAAAACATTAAAATACCTTCCATTAAAGTGCAATATTACCAAAAATAAGTATAAAATATGGGTCTAAAAATGCATTTATTTTCAATGTATCAAAATCCCCCAAACTTACATGTTACTTATCCTCAAGCAACTTCTCTACTATATAAAAATATGAGTTATGGTAAAGAATTTAACTTTTAGACTTCCATATTTTAGTTCTCTAAATATAATAGTTTTACTTAAGAAAAATTCAAAACAACTCTTGTTAATACTAAAGGTGTAAGGATATTCAGTAATTAAGTCTAAGGTTGTTGATCCTCTATTCTTTTCAAGAAAAATTGCAATTTGTTATATTAAAGTCAATTAGGAAATTCATACGAAAAAGAACTTTATAAAACTATCGTAATGATTAAGTTAATATTCAAATCAAAAGTTTAGAAAAATGTGTCCAAGAATTTTTCCTTAAGTTGATTCAAGTGAAGTCAATTTTTAATTAGGCATCTCCTCATGCTTCTCCCCACATCTTTTCTTTTTCTTTTCTTTTTTTCTCTTTTTATTTCCTTTTTCTTTTCTTTTCCTTTTCTTTTTCTTTTCTATCNAACTTATATATATTAATTACAGTAGACTACATTTCTAAGTGGATTGAAGCACAAGCTTTACCTCGTTGTGACTCTAAAACTGTTTCAAGAATTTTAATGAAAAATATTTTCACTAGATACGGAATGCCTAGAATGATTATCACTGACGGAGGATCCACTTTTAAGAATAAATATATTCAGAGATTGGCAGAAAAATTTAATATTATTCATAGAATCTCTACTGTNAGTTTAATATTATTCATAGAATCTCTACTACCTATCATCCTCAAACCAGTGGGCTAGCTGAAGTTTCTAATATAGAGATTAAACAAATGCTTGAAAAGAATGTAAACCCTAGTAGAGTAAATTGGTCTACTAGACTGGATACCGCATTATAGGCTTACAGGGCTGCTTATAAAACTCCTATTGGAATTACTCCTCACAAACTAATTTTTGGAAAGACATGTCAATTACTAGTGGAATTGGAGCATAAAGCATATCGGGCGATTAAAGAATTCAATTATAATCTGAAAGATGCTGATAAGAAGAGATTGTTACAATTAAATGAATTGTAAGAATTAAGAAATGAATCTCATGATAATGACAGAATTTATAAAGAGAAACTAAAGTTATGGCATGATTTGAAGATTAATTAGAGAAAATTTGAACTAGGACTNAAGTTTCTAATAGAGAGATTAAATAAATACTTGAAAAGACTATAAACCTTAGTAGAATAGATTGGTCCACTACACTAGATATCGCATTATGGGCTTACAGAACTGCTTATAAAACTCCTATTGGAATAACTCCTTATAGATAGATTTTTGGAAAGGCTTGTCACTTACCAGTAGAATTAGAGCATAAAACATATTGGGCGATTAAAGAATTCAATAATAATTTGAAAGATGCTAGTAAGAAGAGATTGTTACAATTAAATGAATTGGCATAATTAAGAAATGAGTCTTATGATAACGACAGAATTTGTAAGGAAAAACTAAAGTTATGGCATGATCAGAAGATTAAACAAAAAAACTTTGATCCAGGACAAGAAGTTTTACTTTACAACACTAGGCTGAAATTATTCCCTCGGAAATGAAAGTCTCGTTATTAGGACCCTTTACTGTGACTCAAGTTTATACTTACGAAGCTGTTGAAATTGAAGATCAGAAAACTGGAACTAGAGTTAAAGTAAATGGACACATATTAAAAATATTATGAGGGTAAAAGACCAAATTTTAAAGGAGTTTTAATGATTAGACATAGATTAAAACCTTATTATGAGGGTAATAGACCAAATTTTAAAGAGGTTTTAATGATCAGTCGATTTAACACCTGAATAGGTCGGGCTGACGACGTTAAACCAAGCACTTTATGGGAGGAAACCCATATTTATCACACCTGAATAGGTCGGGCCTGATGAAACTAAACCAAGCGCTTTATGGGAGGCAACCCATATTTATCTTTACTTTATTCGCAATTATAGTAGTTGCAAGCGCTTTATGGGAGGCAACCCATAGTTATCTTTATTTTTATTGCAATTATAGTGTTTTTAGCTTTATGGGGAGGCAACCCATAATTATCTTTATTTTTATTGCAATTATAGTAGTTTTATTTGAAATTATAGTTAGTTTGCGGGAGGCAACCCCATAGTTATCTTACTTTTATTGTCTGACGACGTTAAACCAAGCGCTTTATGGGAGGCAACCCATATTTATCTTTATTTTTATTGCAATTATAGTAGTTTGTATTTGAAATTATCATTATTACGTGGTAGTATTAAGCTCTACTACTCTTATTTACCCTTGAAACATCTTAAAAATTTGATCCATAGAGAAAAATTGGAACGCATTCAGACCAGAGCAAAAACTATGAAAAGCGGCGCCCTCGACATAGCTGACGATGGGTTTTTCCCGAAAGTCCAGGTAAAATTAATACAAAGGCTTGTCGACGGTGCCATCGACCCCGCCGACGGAGATACCGGCGAAATGGTGGTTGCTTGGGTTCAAATGGTGGTTTTGGCAACTTTTGGGCGGGAATTATCCTTTTAAACTTCAAATTTTGATTCCTAGTTCATATTTTCTCCCCAAAATGAAGTGAAACTCCACCAATCTCATTCCTATGGCATCCAATTCCCCTGATAATCCCAGAATGTAAGTTTTCAATCGGCGAAAGTTTATTAGTGCGGAAGCGCAGCGAATCTTCTACAAGTTACTGACAAAGAAAAGATTGATCAAGGAACGAGGATTCGTAAATGATGGTTTGAATAATCCTACGATAGATATTGAAGAAACGATAGTGCGGCGAAGATGGGAAGTGTCGTACCACACTACCACCGCCGTGGTGGTTCCTGTGGTAAAAGAATTCTATGCAAATTTACATGGAATCAACCAGGAAGTTGTTTATGTGCGAGGAAGATGGATCACTTTCACTCCTGCATGGATCAATAAATTATACATGATCGAAAATATTCTTGTCTACCGCTATTCCAATTTTGTCCCAACAAAAAAATTGATGAATAAAATTTACCAATATTTAACGGACGAAACTGACGAATGGGAAACAAAAGAAAATTGATATGTTAGTTTTTCTTCGACACTCCTAAATCCCGTTTCAAAATATTGGCACTTTTTTATTTCTACAAAACTGTTACCGACAATGAAGATCGGTAAAGTTTCTATAGAAAGTGTCATTTTGAATTACTGCATCCAAAGGGGACTGCTGATCGACATTGGATCAATAATTGTGAAGTCAGTTTTGGGTCTGATCGTTCATGTATCAACTTATGGGCTTGGACACCCTTCCAGAATTTTCTCATTTTACAGTCAGTTCCAATTGTGCTATGGAAACTGGGAAAAGGTACTGCTACCTTAGAAGCCATTGGACCCAACTGAGAGATTCCTAGTTTTTGAAGATGAAAATGACATGGCCATTATAGTACATCAATCATCTCAAAATTCACTGCCAGTTCAACCATTAATTCCGGATAAGTCTGTGGTGTTTCTGCGCCTAATCAAAAAATTGAAAAAGGAGGTAAAAAATGTCATGAATGCGATTAATAGTATCTCAAATTTATTCGATCATCTAGACTAGAGGATGAATGAACATTTTGATCACTCTGGACATTTAGAAGATAGCTTGATACGGCTGATGAGGAGGATGAAGTGAATAGAAGAGGATTTCACAGAAGAGTTTCCATTCTGACCCTTCTACAACCTCTTCATTCATGTGCAATCAATGGGTGATCTCAGAGGGGAATCTAGTACTGAGTCTGATGATTAGTAGATTTATTTTACTACCTATCTGTCTATCTATGTAATTTAATTTGAACTTTTTATTTGCTTTACTTTAGAATTATTCTTTTATATCTCTGTATTGTTGAGACTAAGCATATGATGTTTTGTTTTCAGCCTTTTGAGTGTTGTGGCTTGGATTGCGATGCTGAATTAATGTTTAGGTTGAGAAAATACAAAACTTAGGTGTCTTATGTAACGTATATTGTACCCCTTGGAATTTATATATAAATGTGATGTTTTGTGTTGTGAAAGTCTGTATGTGCTAAGTACATCATTTAGTCACTTAAAATTATGTCTATAATGATTAAACTGATGTCGTTTAGGCTTAGAACTGATCGAAATCACAAAAATCTGGAATTTGGATAAAATCAATAAAGTCCACCGATGGCGGATTTTTCCCGAGACTTAAGATTTAATTATAATAGAGCGCGCCGACGGCGCCATTGACCCCTCCAATGGTGAGCTCATGAAAAAGCACCTTTAATCGCAATTTTGACCAGTCAACCGCCACTATTCATCATCCGCTTTCTCCTAAAAACACAATTTTTGACCTAGGGCTTGAGAGATCTTGGATTGGGAGGCGATTTCAAGGCTTTTTGACACCGGAATTGAGCGGATCTCAAGGTAAGAGCTTCACTCTAAACTAAAAATATTTGATTTTCACCATGGATTTCCTCCACATTGAGGAGATCCAAAAAATATGAGAATGTGAAGAAAATTTGGGAAGAAATTCATGGATCCTAATGTTAAACTCTTAGAATTACTATTAGAAGCCATGATTTGCATATTTGAAGTAATTTTTGGAAGTTTTCCTATAATTTGATTAGATTGAAATGGCTCCACGACAAAAGAGACGGGTTGAGTTCGATGAGTCTCGCTTTGTCAATTTGATGGCTCAAATAAGATTTACTTCAGTATTGAAAGGAAAGAAGTGTATACAAGATCGAGTTTTTGAAATTCCGGGAGGAGAAACTGAATGAGTTCTTACCGAGAGGAGGTGGGAAAAATTTTGTTACACCACCAATAAAGTTGATGCAAACGTTGCGAAGTTCTACACNTGCACCTTGGTGTATGCTTTTTGCTGATGATATTCTTCTCGTGGATAAAACGAGAGAAAAAGTCCAGGAAAAACTTGAATTATGGAGGTCTACATTGGAGTCTAAAGGCCTTCGTTTAAGTAGAACTAAAACTGAATACATGGAATGTAATTTTAGTAGTAATAGCTCTAGTGACAG
>JXCR01143203.1:56435-67013 GCA_002079205.1 Phalaenopsis hybrid cultivar | reverse complement strand
TGGATTGTAATGTAATGTGATTTTTATTTTTGCGTTTTAACTGTAATTGTTTTGTTTAGTATTATGGTTGTGTTAGGAAATATTGTGCTTGTTTAATGTTTTAGTTTTATACTTATTTCAGAATTTCATTACCCAGAAATTTCTCTAATGATTTATATGTGTAGAAAGCTCTTAATATTATAGACCAGGCGAAGTAAAAATTTGAGTAGGCCTGCAAAAATTTCAGAATGATGAAAATGCCTACAATACTGAGGTATGATTTATATTTATAGTTTTTTTTTCCACCTATATTATTGCATATTGAAAAATTTAAGTTTGAGGGAGGAAAGAAAAAGATTAACTATTAGATGTCCTCTATTTAAATATTTTTAAAAATTATTTATATGATTTTATGTAGTGAATTTAATTCAGGTAACTATATTTTTGTAACTATTTAAATATTATGGTAGATTTAAGGAAATATTTTTGTAATGAAAATTAATTTTGTAACTTAAGATACTTAGTATAAGAGAATAAGATTATAATTAACTATTTAAAGTAAAGGAAACTATATTTTAAAGTATTAAGAATCTGGAAATTTATTTAACAAGAAAAGATTGGGGATCAATGATGTAAAAACTATGAAATATTTATAAGGTAAAGGAATGCTTTAAGTTTCAAATTTAGGGAAGAAAAGCGAGAATCATTAAAGGCTATCCAGATATAGTAATCCTCACTTGAAAAAGAAAAAAGAAAGGATTGAAAATAATCCCTGAAAAGAAAAGAAAAATATATAGGATTGAAAGAAATACAAATGAAAAGGAGAAAAGAAATAAAAAAAATTATAGAAGTGAGGAAAAGCTTGAGGACATGCCTAAAAAAAAATTGGCTTCATTGGACCTACCTAAAGGGAAAACCTAAATACATTCCTGAACTTAGATTTATGGAATAGATCTTTTACCAGTAGAGTTCTCATGAAGTTCCTTTCTTTTGGATATTCTAAGTGACTTAATATTGCAACATATAGTCATTCTTGAAATAAATAGAAGGTAGAACTCTTAAACTTGATGACTAGATAATCTTGTACCTACAGAGTTAATTTAATTACTTGAGTTTTTTTATTTGAATATTATAAGTGACTTAATATTGCAACATATAGTCATTCTTGAAATGAATAGAAGACTGCTTAAAACTTGAATGACTAGATAGTCTTGTACCTACAGAGTTAATTTAATTACTTGAAATTTTTTTTAAACTTGATGACTAGATAATCTTGTGGCTACAGAGTTAATTCAATTACTTGAATTTTTTTCTGTAAATCTCACTATCATATTTATTTAAATCAAACTTATAGTATTTCTGAATTAAAACTTTACTACAATAGATCATAAGTAGATAATCTTGTACCTATAGAGTTAATTTAATTACTTGAATTTTTTCTGAAAATCTCACTATAATCCTAAATCAAACTTATAGTATTTCTGAATTAAAACTTTACTACAATAATCATAACTTTTATGTAGTACTAAAATTACTTGAGGACAAGTAATAGTTAAGTTTGGGGGATTCTGACAACTTTTATGTAGTACTAAAATTACTTGAGACAAGTAATAGTTAAGTTTGGGGGATTTTAACCAAAGTTTTATATAGTACTAAAATTACTTGAGGACAAGTAATAGTTAAGTTTTGGGGATTTTGACCAAATTATGTAGTACTAAAATTACTTGAGGACAAGTAATAGTTATGTTTGGGGGATTTTGACCAAATAAAAATATGTTAAGATTTTCATACCTATTTTATATTGTTTTTGATGATATTGCACTTTAAAGAAATGTATTTTTGATGTTTTGTTACAGGAATGATGAATTAAAGTCATTGGAGTGAAAAGAAGCAAATAGGAGTGAATTTGGAGTGAGAAGGACAAAAATGTGCAGAACTAAACTAGGGCTCCGACAGCGCCATCGACCCCGCCGACGGGGAGATTTTCCCGAGACTCCATAATTGATTCATTATGAAGGTCCACCAACGACGCCTTTGAGGCCACAGATGGCGAGCTCGGCGGTTATGCCCAATCAGGCTTTGGATAAGGCTAAATTTTGATATGATGCTTAGGTAACTCTCGGAAAAGCTCATCCAAAACTTTAAAAGACTATTTTGGCAAAAAATTGGAAAGAAGAAGGAATTCTAGGAGAGGGGGAAGTGCAAAAGAGAGTTCTTGGAAGTTAGAAATGTTCCAAAAGTGTGAGTNCCTATTCAAGCTTTGGATAAGGCCAAATTTTGAAGGGATGCTTAGGAAACTCTTGGGAAAGCTCATCCACAAATTTAAAATACTATTTTGGCTGAAAATTGGAAAGCGTGAAGAAGGAGGGAAAGAATCTAGGGAGTAAAGTAAGTGCTAGACAGAGTTCTTAGAGAATAGAAAGGTTCCAATATTGTGAGGAATTCGTCGATAGATTGTAAGAGTGGAANGTGAGTAATTCTTCAAGAAATTGTAAGAGTGGAGGGAAAGTGAGAGATTTCTTCCTTCTTGCTACTTCGAAGGGGAATTCTGTGTGCTGTAAAGAAAGAAAAAGATTCAGAGGAACTTTGAGAAGTGTTCGTCGGAGGAAATTAAAGATAAGTTATTTACTTGTTGTATTTTGTATGACTTTGATTTTATAGATGAATTCANATTTCTTCCTCCTTGCTACTTCGAAGAGGAATTCTGTGTGCTGTAAAGAAAGGAAAAGATTTAGAGGAACTTTGAGGAGTGTTCTTGAGGAGAAACTAGNAGAAAGGAAGAGATTCAGAGGAACTTTGAGGAGTTTGCTTGAGGAGAAATTAGAGATAAGTGTTATTTACTTATTGTAGTTTGTATGACTTTGATTTTATATATGGATTTCGAGTTTTGTTGTCTTCCTTGTTGTAGTTTGTATGACTTTGATTTTATATATGAATTCCGAGTTTTGTTGTGTTTTCCCATTACTTGTTATAGTTTGTATGGCTTTGATTTTACATATGAATTCCAAGTTGTGTTGTGCTTTCCCCATGTTCTGAGTAGTTTTCTCTGTCTTTCTCCTTGTCTTGAGATTTGTGAAATGGTGATTTGAATTGATGTCTGTCTTTCTCCTTGTCTCGAGATTTGTGAAATGGTGATTTGAATTGGTGAAGCCATGAAATGTCTTTCTCCTTGTCTCGAGATTTGTGAAATGGTGATTTGAATTGGTGAAGCCATGAAAATATTTGTTTTTATATATAAATTCTGAATTTTATCGTATCTTCCCCATGAGTTGAGTAGTTTTCTTTATTATATATGAATTTCGAGTTTTGTTGTGTTTTTCCCATGAGATCTGAGTAGTTTTCTCTGCCTTGTCTTGAGATTTGTGAAATGGTGATTTGAATTGGTTGAGCCATGAAAATGTTAAAGAATTTGTGATAATCTTTTCACTTTGATCTTAATTTACTTTCAATCTGTCCAATTGATTTGTTAAAATATGTTGAGTTTTACAACTAAAGTGAAGATTACATCCAAGATTCCAATTGATTTGTTAAAATATGTTGAGTTTTACAACTAAAGTGAAGATTACATCTAAGATTCATGGAGGTCAAAAAAATGTTTAAGAAATTGTGATGATCTTTTCACTTTGATCTTAATTTATTTTCAATCTGGTCATAAATGTTAAAGAAGTTGTGATGATCTTTTCACTTTGATCTTAATTTACCTTCAATCTGGCCAATAATGTTTAAGAAATTGTGATGATCTTTTCACTTTGATCTTAATTTGCTTTCAATTTGACCAATTATTTGTTAAAATATGTTGAGTTTTACAACTAAAGTGAAGATTACATCCAAGATTGAGGGAGGTTTTAAAATATGTTGAGTTTTACAACTAAAGTGAAGATTACATCCAAGATTTATGGAGGTCAAAATAAAATATGTTGAGTTTTATAACTAAAGTGAAGATTACATCCAAGATTCAGGGAGGTCAAAGCCTTTGGAAATTGGGTGCAAATGAATAGGGAATTAAAATTATCGGGCTTGTAATTGGAGATTTTAGAGTGACAGACTAAAATCCCCAATTCGGTCCTATCGTTTGGGTGCTGAAGTGTAGATGTTAGCCCTCAGACGAGGGGAACGTGGGAGCTCCGAAGTGAGAGCCGGCATCCTCCCAGCCTAGCTGCAAATTCAGTAACCAAGCGTAGAATTAGTCAATGTTCTTTATGCCTAGACCAAATGGTAAAAAATAGGTATGTTCCTATANAACCATGAAAATATTTAAGAAATTGTGATGATCTTTTCACTTCGATCTTAATTTACTTTCAATCTGGCCAACGGATTTGTTAAAATATCTTGAGTTTTACAACTAAAGTGAAGATTACATCCAAGATTCAAGGAGGTCACAGGTCTTGGAAGTTGGGTGCAAATAAATAGGGAAGTAATATTATCAGGCGTAGAATTGGAGATTTTAGAGTGACAAACTAAAATCTCCAATTAGGTCCTATCATTTGGGTGTTGAAGTGTAGATGTTAGACCTCAGGTGAGGGGAACTTGGGAGCTCCAAAGTGAGAGCCGGTATCCTCCTAGCATAGCCGCAGATTCAGTAAACAAGCGTAGGATTAATCAATGTTCTTTATGCCTGGACCAAAGGGTAAAGAATAGTTATGCTCCTATTTGACATAATGTAAATTGAACTAATTTACTTTATCCATTCACTATAATTTCTTGACAAGGAAAATGATGTTTTCTTATATATTGAATATCACAATTAGACCCTCCTTAGTATCATTAGTTACTTAATAATTAGTAAATTTACCTATTTATTTCAATTGCCTATTAGTGACAGACAAAAAAATTGAACTTTGTTGTTGTGATTAAAGTATTTCTTTTCTAAAATCTTAGTTCGCAGTTCTAAACCACTCCCTATGGGATCGATATCTAGGACTCTATTAGAGCCCTATATTGCTTGAGCGATACGTATACTTGCGTTGATAAGTGTGGCTTTACAGTTATTGAATATTTATCACGTCCATATTTATCTTGTATTTTTTAGCATAAATAAAGTCGCGGGTCAAGTTTTTGGCGCCGTTGCCAGGGATTTAAATCTTCAAGTAGTGGTGTCAACTTCTTAAATCTTTACATATACAAAATATCGGTCAAGTTTTTGGCGCCGTTGGCGGGGAGTGATTAAGTGAGTGAGTCAAATTACAATTAGAGTAACAGACAAATTAGGATTATTAGAAAATTTTTACTTGAATTGCAACTTATTTTCATATTTAGTTAATTGTTTTACTGTGTACTGATTTCAAATTGTATGCGTAAATTTGGATATGAAAATCTTATACCATTATATTACTGAGAGTACTGATTTCAAATTGTATGCATAAATTTGGACCTGAAAATCTTATACCCTACAATTCAAAATTAGAACGCACTATTAGAAGGATTAAAAGATTAATAAGAGAACCTAGAAATTCTGATACAATGGAAAATAACTTGAACAATCAAGGAGTGAGAAGAGAACCTAGAAATTCTGATTCAATGGAAAACAACATGAACAATCAAGGAATAGAACCCTAGAAATTGTGATACAATGGAAAACATTATGAACAATCAAGGAATAGAAAATGAACACCAATAGACCTCTACGAGATTATGCAAATCCTACAGCAGATGAAATTCACTTATCTACCCAAAACCCTGATGTAGCTGCTAATTCATTTGAGCTTAAGAGATTATGCAAATCCTACAGCAGATGAGATTCACTTATCTATCCAAAATCCTGATGTAGCTACTAATTCATTTGAGCTTAAACCTAATTCTACAGCAGATGAAATTCACTTATCTATCCAAAATCCTGATGTAGCTGCTAATTCATTTATCCTACAGCAGATGAAATTCACTTATCTATCCAAAATCCTGATGTAGCTGCTAATTCATTTGTGCCTGAACAATCCAGGAATAAAGAATGAACACCAACCTAGACCCCTAAGAGATTATGCAAATCTTGCAGCAGATGAAATTCACTTATCTATCCAAAATCCTGATGTAGCTGCTAATTCATTTGAGCTTAAACTTGCTATTATCATGAAATTCACTTATCTATCCAAAATCCTGATGTAGCTGCTAATTCATTTGAGCTTGAACTAGAAATTGTGATACAATGGAAAACATTATGAACAATTAAGGAATAGAAAATGAACACCAACCAAGACCCTTAAGAGACTATGCAAATCCTACGGTACATCAAGGAATAGATAATGAACACCAACCTAGACCCCTATGAGATTATGCAAATCCTACAGTAGTAAATGAGAAGAGAACCTAGAAATTCTGATTCAATGGAAAACAACATGAACAATCAAGGAATAGAACCCTAGAAATTGTGATACAATGGAAAACATTATGAACAATCAAGGAATAGAAAATGAACACCAATAGACCTCTACGAGATTATGCAAATCCTACAGCAGATGAAATTCACTTATCTACCCTAAATTCTGATGTAGCTGCTAATTCATTTGAGCTTAAACCTACTATTATCCAAATGGTACAAAACAATTAATTCAGAGGTACACCAAAGGAAGGTTCGAACTTACACCTCGCTAGTTTTTCAGAACTGTGTGCTACTTTTAAATATGACAGAGTCTCAAACGATGCTGTGAGACTTAGACTTTTTCATTTTTCACTGAGGATAAGGCTAAGATGTGGTTAAATTCATTAGCACCGGGATCTACTAGAACTTGGGGAGACTTTCAAAGAAATTTCTATCCAAATATTTTCCTTATCCAAAATTGCTAAACTTAGAAATGACATAACATCGTTCTGTCAGATTGATGGAGAGTCAACATACAAGCTTGGGAGAGATTTAAGATAACATCATTTTGTCAGATTGATGGAGAGTCAATATATGAAGCTTGGGAGAGATTTAAATATATTAGGAAGTGCCCTCATCATTCGTTACCAGATTGGTTGATAATTCAAACTTTTTATAATGGAATAGTGTGATCTCTTAGATCAATTATAGATGTTGCGGCTGGTGGTTCTTTAATGTCAAAACCTTTTGATGAGGCTTATTCATTAATAGAAGAGATGACTACCAACAACTTTTAATGGCCCTTTGAGCGGGTAAATCCTAAAAGAGTAGCTAGTATCGATGATTCTGATACAATATATATATATATATCTGAACGGGTAAATCCTAAAAGAGTAGTTAGTATCCATGATTCTGATGCAATATCTATGTTTCTAAAAGAGTAGCTAGTATCCATGATTCTGATGCAATATCTACGTTAGCTTCACAGATTGCTACTAAAAGAGTAGCTAGTATCCATGATTCTGATGCAATATCTATGTTAGCTTCACAAATTACTGTTAGCTAGTATCCATGATTCTGCTGCAATATCTATGTTAGCTTTGCAGATTGCTGCAATATCAAAAGTATCCATGATTCTAATGCAATATCTATGTTTGCTTCGCAGATTGTTGCAATATCAAAGAATTTAGATCATTATGGGATGAATTATTCTCCAACATCTCCTATGATGGAAGAGAATTCATCTGGGCAATTTGAGGATGTTCAACCTTCATACGAGACCTTAAATGCTATTGGTAGACCCAACAACCCTTATTCGAACTATTATAACCAAGGTTGGAAGAGTCATCCAAATTTTAATTGGAATAACAATTCCGCTACAAATCAACAATGGGTAAACAACTCAGTGAACCCATTAGGAATTTCATCCAACCAAGGAAATGTTAACTATAAACCTTCTTATCCTCCATGATTTAACAGTAATACTCAAATTAAGGAGAAGAACTTGTCTATTGAAGAGCTGATATTAAACATGGGCCAACAATTATAGAATCAAGGAAATCAATTACAAATTCAAGGAAATCAATTACAAAATCAAGGAACTGCTATTAAGAATATTGAAAACCAATTAGGGCATATCGCTACTGTGCTTAATAACCAAACATTAGGAACTTTTCCTAGTACTCTGAAACCAAATCCTAAATACCAAGAAAAAGTACAAATCAAAGCAATACAATTACGAAGTGGAAAAGAATTGGAAACAAGGGGTGCAAAAAGAAGTAGGAACTGAAAAAGAGAAAGTGGATACCAAAGAAGTGCAGGATCATGAATGCCCAGATTTAGAGTATCCATTTACACCAATGAAAATTACTGTGGAGAAACCACCATCGTTTCCTCAAAGATTGAAGCAACACAAATAGAATAGACAATTTTCCAAATTTTTAGAAATTCATAAGAAATTAATTGTAAACATTCCCTTCGTAGAAGCAAGAGCAAATGCCCAATTATGTGAAATTTATGAAAGATATTCTGAACAAGAAAAGGAAGTTCAAGGACAATGAAACTGTTGCACTTAGTAAAGAGTGTAGTGCAATTATTCAGAAAAAACTTCCTGAAAAATTAAAAGATCCTGGCAGTTTCACTATACCGTGTGCTATCGGTAAAAAATTTTATGGAAGAGTTTTTTGTGATTTTAAAGCCAGCATTAATCTTATGCCTCTATCAATTTTCAAAAGATTAGGATTAGGAGAAGTGTCACCTACTTCTGTAACTCCACAGTTAGCAGATCGTTAAATTACATATCCTAAGGGAGTTATAGAAGATGTGTTAGTAAAAGTGGATAAATTTATCTTTCCTGTGGATTTCATTATTTTAGATATGGAGGAAGATAAAGAAATACCTATTATTTTAGAGAGACTACTTTTAGCTATTGGTAAAGCTATGATAGATGTTCAAAAAGGAGAATTAACTATGAGAGTTAATGATCAAGAAGTGACATTTAACATTGCAAAATCTATGTAATACTCTGCTGTTGAAAGAGATAATGAATATTTTCGCATGAAAATTATTGAACACCTACTGAACGAACATTTTAAAGAGTATTTTTAAGATAAAAACCATTTTGAAGAAGAAGAACAATTTTTAGAGAAGGAACAATTTGAAAATAATGACGAAGTTATTTTGGGCAAATTAGAAAATGAATAATTAAATTATGTCCAGGAAAGATTTTAGATGTTGGATATTACAGAAAATGCCGATAAAAATCTATTTCCATCAATTATAAAACCACCTGAACTTGAGATGAAAGTATTGCCTAGCCACTTGAAGTATGTATTTTTAGGAGACACATCTACATTACCTGTTATTATATCTTCAGAATTAAATGATCTGCAAGAGCAAAGACTCATTAAAAAGATATAAGAAAGCTTTTGGTTGGACCTTAGCTGATATTAAGGGAATTAACCCTTCAATCTGTATGCACAAAATTATATTAGATGAACATTATAAACCAAGAGTTGATCCACAGAGGAGATTAAATCCGATGATGAAAGAAGTTGTTAAGAAGGAAATTTTGAAATGGTTAGACACTGGAATTATATATCCTATTTCAGATAGTGCGTCGGTAAGTCCTATTCATTATGTTCCTAAGAAAGGAGGAGTGACTGTTGAAATAAAAGAAAATAATGAANGAATTTATAAGGAAAAATTAAAGTTATGGCATGATCGGAAGATTAACCAAAAGAACTTTGAACCAAGACAAGCAGTTTTTCCCTACAACACTAGGCTGAAGTTATTCCCTGGAAAATTGAAGTCTCATTGGTTAGGGTCATTTACTGTGACTCAAGTTTATACTTACAGAGCTATTGAAATTGAAGATCAGAAAACGAAAAGATTTAAAGTAAATGGAACACAGATTAAAACCATATTATGAGGGTAAAAGATCAAATTTTAAAGAGGATTTAATGATCAGTCGACCTGAATAACACCTAAATAAGTCGGGCTGACGACGTCAAACCAAGCGCTTTATGGGTGGTAACTCATGTTTATCTTTATTTTTATCGCGATTATAGTAGTTTTTTTTGAAATTATCATTAGTATGCGGTAGTATTAAACTCTACTACTCTTAATTACCCTTGAAACATCTTAAAAATTGGATCCATGAAGAAAAATTGGAACGCATTAGACTAGAGCGAAACTGTGAAAATTTTACATTGGGCGCCTACGACGGTGGGTTTTCCCTGAGAGTCCAGGAAAAATTGACACAGATGCTCACCGACGGCGCCATCGACCCCGACGACGGCGAGACTGGCGAATTGGCGGTTACTTGGGTTCAAATGGCAGTTTTTGGGCGGGAATTATCTTTTTAAACTCAAAAATTCGATTTCTAGTTCATATTTTCCCTCCAAAAATGAAGTGAAACTACACCAATTTCATTCCTATGGCGTCCAATTCCCCAAATAATCCCAGAATGCGAGTTTTCAATCGACGAAAGTTTATTTTTGTGGAAGTGCATCGAATCTTAAACAAGTTACTAAGGAAGAAAAGATTAATCAAAGAACGAGGATTCGTAAATCACATATTGAATAATCCCACAACAGATGTTGAACAAACGATAGTGCGGCAAAGATGGGAAGTGTTATACTACACTACTGCCGCCGTCGTGGTTCCTGTGGTGAAAGAATTTTATGCAAATTTGCATGGAATCAACCAAAGAGTTGTTTATGTGCGAGGAAGATGGATAACTTTCACTCCTTCATGGATCAACAAATTATATATGATAGAGAATGTTCATGTCTGCCACTATTCCA
>JXCR01143203.1:36709-54830 GCA_002079205.1 Phalaenopsis hybrid cultivar | reverse complement strand
TATTATAATTTCACCTAACTGGGAGAAACCATTTGAATTGATGTGTGATGCTAGTGATTATGCTACTGGAGCTGTTCTTGGACAAAGGTATGAAAAGATTTTTAAAGTTATATACTACGCTAGTAGAGCTCTTAATGATGCATAAATTAACTATATTGTTACTAAAAAAGAGTTACTAACAATTGTGTATGCTTTAGATAAATTCAGATCTTATTTATTTGGAGCTAAATCTATTGTGCATATTGATCACTCTGCTATTAAATATCTCATGCGAAAGAAGGATGCTAAACTAAGGTTGATTAGATGGATACTTTTGATGCAAGAATTCGATCTTGTGGTTATTGATGGAAAGGGAACTGATAATCAAATTGCTGATCATTTATCAAGATTAGAAAATTAAGAATTATCCGACACTGACAATGAAATTACAGACAGTTTCCCTGATGAACAATTTTATAATATTAATGAGTGGAAAATACCATGGTATGCTGATATTGTTCACTATATTGTAGGTGATATTTTGCCACCTATGCTGACATTGCAACAACAAAGGAAATTTACTCATCATGCAAAAGCATATTTTTAGGATGAATCTTACTTATATAAACAATGTAAGGATATTATTATGAGGAGATGTGTACCTTATGAAGAAACTGAGCTGATCATTCAAAAATGTCATGATTTTGAATTTGGAGGACATTTTGGGATTGATAAAACTGCTTATAAAATTTTACAAGCTGGATTTTATTAGCCTACTATCTTTAGAGATGTTTATAGATAAATAAAGACTTGTGATCTATGTCAACGAGTAGGCAATATATCTAGAAGAAATGAAATGCTTCTGAATTTCATGTTAGAAGTTGAGATCTTTGATGCTTGGGGATTAGATTTTATGGGACCATTTATTCCTTCATTTGGAAACTTATATATATTAATTGCAGTAGACTACGTTTTTAAGTGGATTGAAGCACAAGCTTTACCTCGTTGTGATGCTAAAAGTGTTTCAAGATTTTTAATGAAAAATATTTTCACTAGATATGGAATGCCTAGAATGATTAAAACTGACGGAGGATCCCATTTTAGAAATAAGTACATTCAGAGATTGACAGAAAAATTTAATATTATTCATAGAATCTCTACTGCCTATCATCCTCAAACCAGTGGGTTAGCGGAAGTTTATAATAGAGAGATTAAACAAATGCTTGAAAAAACTGTAAACCCTAGTAGAATAGATTGGTCCACTAAATTGGATACCGCATTATGGGCTTACAGGACTGCTTATAAAACTGCTATTGGAATGACTTTTTNACAATATTTACTAGTCATTTTGGAACTTTTGCTTTTTGAAGAATGCCTTTCGGATTATGTAATGCACCTACCACATTCAAGAGATGTATGATGTCCAAATTTAGTGAGTTAATTGATGATGGATTGGAAGTATTTATGGATGATTTCTCTGTATTTGGAACATCATTTGACGCATGCTTAAATTACATTGAAAAAGTTTTAAGAGTTATGCGAAAGAACTAATTTTGTTCTGAATTGGGAGAAATGTCAATTTATGGTTGCAGGAGAAATTGTGTTAGGGCATGAAATTTTGGAAGATGGTATGGAAGCAGACCCTGCAAAAATTCAAGTTATATCTAAACTCACACCTCCTACTAATGTAAGAGAGGTTACGAGAACCTGCAAAAATTCAAGTTATATCTAAACTAACACCTCCTACTAATGTAAGAGAGGTTAGGAGACAAAAATTCAAGTTATATCTAAACTAACACCTCCTACTAATGTAAGAGAGGTTAGGAGTTTCACAAAAATCCGAGTTATATCTAAACTAACACCTCCTACTAGTGTAAGAGAAGTTAGAAGTTTTCAGATGTTGGTTTTTACAGGCGTTTTATTAAAGATTTTTCAAAAATTACCAAACCTCTATGCCAAGTTATATCTAAACTAACACCTCCTACTAATGTAAGAGAGGTTAGGAGTTTTCTTGGACATCTTATAACACCTCCTACTAGTGTAAGAGAAGTTAGAAGTTTTCTGGGACATGTTGGTTTTTACAGACTTTATTAAAGATTTTTCAAAAATTACTAAACCTCTATGCCAACTTTTAGAAAAGGACAAGAAGTAAAGATTTTTAAAAAATTACTAAACCTCTATGCCAACTTTTAGAAAAGGACAAGAAATTTGTATTTACTGAAAGTTGTCTAAATGCCTTTAAGTTATTAAAGGAAAAATCTAATCACTGCTGTTATTATAATTTCACCTAACTGGGAGAAACCATTTGAATTGATGTGTGATGCTAGTGATTATGCTACTGGAGCTGTTCTTGGACAAAGGTATGAAAAGATTTTTAAAGTTATATACTACGCTAGTAGAGCTCTTAATGATGCATAAATTAACTATATTGTTACTAAAAAAGAGTTACTAACAATTGTGTATGCTTTAGATAAATTCAGATCTTATTTATTTGGAGCTAAATCTATTGTGCATATTGATCACTCTGCTATTAAATATCTCATGCGNATTAAAGGAAAAATTAATCACAGCCCCTATTATAGTTTCACCTAACTAGGAGAAATCATTTGAACTGATGTGCGATGCTAGTGATTATGCTATTGGAGCTGTCCTTGGACAAATGAATGAAAATATTATTAAAGTTATATACTACGCTATTAAAACTCTTAATGATGCACCAATTAACTATATTGTTACTGAAAAAGTGTCACTGGCCATTGTGTATGCTTTAGATAAATTCAGATCTTATTTAATTGGAGCGTACTGATCACTTTGCTATTAAATATCTGATGCGAAAGAAGAATGCTAAACCAAGGTTGATTAGATGAATACTTTTGATGCAAGAATTAGATCTTGTGGTTATTGATAAAAGGGAACTGATAATCAAATTGCTGATCATTTGTCAAGATTAGAAAACCAAGAATCATATGACACTGACAACAAAATTATAGACTATTTTCCTGATGAACAACTTTATAATATTAATGAGTGGAAAATACCATGGTATGCTGATATTGTTAACTATATTGTAAGTGAAATTTTGCCACCTATGATGACATTGCAAAAGCAAAGGAAATTCATTCATGATGCAAAAGCGTATTTTTGGGATGAACCTTATTTATATAAACAATGTAAGGAACTGATTTTGAGGAGATGTGTACCTTATGAAGAAACTAAGCTAATCATTCAGAAATGTCATGATTCTAAATTTGGAGGACATTTTGGGTTTGATAAAACTGCTTATAAAATTTTACAAGGTCAATTTTATTGGCCTACATTCGTTAGAGATGTTTATAGATGCATAAAAACTTGTGATTGATGTCAACGAGTAGGCAATATATCTAGAAGAAATGAAATGCCTCTAAATTTCATGTTAGAAGTTGAGATCTTTGATATTTGAGGATTAGATTTTATGGGACCATTTGTTCCTTCATTTGGAAACTTATATATATTAATTGCAGTGGACTATGTTTCTAAGTGGATTGGACCACAAGCTTGACCATGTTCTGACGCTAAAAGTGTTTAAAAAATTTTAATGAAAAATATTTTCACTAGATACGGAATGCCTAGAATGATTATCACTGACGGAGGATCCCATTTTAGAAATAAATATATTCAAATATTGGCAGAAAAATTTAATAGTATTCATCGAATCTCTACTGCCTATCATCCTCAAATTAGTGGGTTAGCTGAAGTTTTAATAGAGAGATTAAACAAATACTTGAAAAGACTGTAAACCCTAGTAGAATAGATTGGTCCACTAAACTGGATACCACATTATGGGCTTACAGGTAACGTTATAAAACTCCTATTGGAATGACTCCTTACAGACTAATTTTTGGAAAGACTTGTCACTTACGCTCCTATTGGAATGACTCCTTACAAACTAATTTTTGGAAAGACTTGTCACTTACCAGTAGAACTTGTAAACCCTAGTAGAATAGATTGGTTCACTAGATTGGATACCGCATTATGGGCTTACAGGACTACTTATAAAACTCAAGTCGATTGGTCCACTAGACTGGATAACACATTATGGGCTTACAGGACTGCTTATAAAACTCTTATTGGATTGACTCCTTACAGATTGATTTTTGGAAAACACTTACCAGTAGAATTGGAGCATAAAGCATATTGGGCAATTAAGGAATTCAATTATAATTTTAAAGATGCTGGTAAGAAGAGATTGTTACAACTAAATGAATTGAAAGAATTAAGAAATGAGTCTTATTATAACGACATAATTTATAAGGAAAAATTAAAGCTATGGCATCATCGGATGATTAACCAGAAGATTTTTGAACCAAGACAAGAAGTTTTACTTTACAACACTAGGCTGAAGTTATTTCCCGGGAAATTAAAGTCTCATTGGTTAGGACCCGTTACTGTGACTCAAGTTTATGCTTACAGAGCTGTTGAAATTGAAGATTAGAAGATGGAAATAGATTTAAAGTAAATGGACACAGATTAAAACCATATTATGAGGGTAAAAGACCAAATTTTTAAAAGGTTTAAATGATCAGCTAACCTGAATGACACCTGAATAGGTCAGGCTCACGATGTTAAACCAAGCGCTTTATGGGAGGCAACACATATTTATCTTTACTTTTATCGTGATTATAGTAGTTTTTACTTGAAGTTATCGNTGACGACGTTAAACCAAGCGCTTTATGGGAGGCAACCCATGTTTATCTTTATTTTTATCGCAATTATAGTAGCTTGTATTTGAAATTATTGTTAGTATGTGGTAGTACTAAGCTCTACTACTCTTATTTACCCTTAAAACATCTTAAAAATTGGATCCATAGAGAAAAATTGGAACGCATTCGGACCAGAGTGAAAACTGTGAAAATTTTTCCTTGGGCACCGACGGTGTTCTTGACACCGCCGACGGCGGGTTTTTCCCGAGAGTCCAAGCAAAATTAATACAGAGGCTTGCCGAAGGCGTCCTCGACCCAGCCAATGGTGAGACCGGCGAAATGACGGTTACTTGGTTTCAAATGGCGGTTTTTGGCGATTTCTGGGCGGGAATAATCTTTTAAAACTAAAAAATTTGATTCCTAGTTCATATTTTCCCTCCAAAAATGAAGTGAAAGTCCACCAATCTCATTCTTATGGTGTTCAATTCCCCTGATAATCCCAGAATGTGATTTTTTAATCGGAGAAAGTTTATTACTGCGGAAGCGCAACGAATCTTCAACAACTTACTGATGAAGAAAAGATTGATCAAGGAACGAGGATTCGTAAATCATGGATTGAATAATCCCACAATGGATATTGAAGAAACGATAGTGCGGTGAAGATGAGAAGTGTTGTGCTGCACTACCGCCGCCGTGGTGGTTCCTGTGGTAAAAGAATTTTATGCAAATTTACACGGAATCAACTAGGGAGTTTCTTATGTGCGAGGAAGATGGACCACTTTCACTCCTACATGGATCAATGAATTATACATGATCAAATATGTTCCTATCTGCCACTATTCCAATTTCGTCCATACGAGAAACCAGATTAATGAAATTTACCAACATTTAACGGACAAAACTGACAACTAGGAAATAAAAGAAAACATGCATGTCAGTTTTTCTACGACACTCCTAAATCCCGTTTTGAAACACTGACACTTTTTTGTTTTCTGCAAAATTGTTACCGACAATGAAGATCGGTAAAGTTTCTAAAGAAAGTGCCATTTTGAATTACTCTATCCAAAGGGGACTGCCGATCGACATTGGATCAATAATTGTGAAGTCAATTTTAGGCCTGATCGCTCATGGATCAACTTATGGGCTTGGACACCCCTCCACAATTTTCTCACTTTGGAGTCAGTTCCAAGTGTCCTACAAAAAATGGGAAAAGGTGCTGCTACCTTGGAAGCCCTTGGACCCAACTGAGAGATTCCTAATTTTTGAAGATGAAAATGACATGGCCATTATAGTAGATCAATCATATCAAAATTCACTGCCAGTTCAACCCTTAATTCCTGATAAGTCTCTGGTGATTCTGCGCCGAATCAAGAAATTGGAAAAGGAGGTACAAAATGTCATGAATGCAATTAATAATATCTTTAATTTATTCGATCATCTAGACTAAAGGATGAAGGAACATTTTGATCACTCTGGACATTTAGAAGATAGCTTGATATGATTGATGAGGAGGATGAAGTTAATAGAAAACGATTCCACTGAAAAGTTTCCATTATGACCCTTCTACAACCTCTTTGTTCTTGTGTAATCAATGGGTGATCTCAGAGGAGAATTTAGTACCGAGTCTGAAGATTAGTAGATTTATATTATTACCTATCTATCTATCTATGTATTTTAATTTGAACTTTGTATTTTTTTTGCTTTAGAATTATGTTTTTAGATCTCTGTATAGTTGAGACTAAGCATAGGATGTTTCGTTTTCAGCGTTTTGAGCGTTGTGGCTTGGATTGCAATGATGATTTAATGTATTGAGGTTGAGAAAATACCAAACTTAGGTGTGTTATATAACAAATATTGTACCCCTTGNGCCATTTTTGAACTAAGGCTTGAAAGATCTTGGACTGGGAGGCAATTTCAAGGCTTTTTAACTCCGGATTTGATCATCTCTAGGTAAGAGCTTCACTCCAAACTAAAAATATTTGATTTTAACCATGGATTTCTTCCATATTGATGAGATCCAAAAAATTTGAGAATGTGAAGAAAATTTGGGAAGAAACTCATGGATCTTAATGTTAAACTCTTAGAATTACTATTGGAAGCCATTATTTGCATATTTGAAGTAATTTTTGGAATTTTTCTATAATTTGATTAGATTGAAATGGCTCCATGACAAAAGAGACGGGTTGAGTTCGACGAGTCTCTCTGTGTCAATGCAATGGCTCAAACAAGATTTACTTCCATATTTAAAGGAAAGAAGTGTATACAAGATCGAGTTTTTGAAAGTCCGGGAGGAGAAATCAAACAAGTTACTGCCAAGTCGAGGTGGGAAAACTTTTGTTACACCACCAACAAAGCTGATGCAAATGTTGAGAAGGAGTTCTACGCCAATGTAATCTATTCTAAAGATGGAATCGTTCAAGTGCGGGGATTTTCTGTTGAATTTACTGCCACCCGCATCAACACTTTTTATGAAGTCCCAGACTCTTATAGCTGCCACTATGAATCCTTTAGTATGATGGAAGGCCCCCTGAATGATGTGATCAACTTTCTCACTAATGGAAAAGGAACATGGAAGATAAAGCAGCGAGAACAGGTAAATTTTTCTGCTTCCATGCTGAATGCCACCTCTAAGGCGTGACACTATTTCATTTTCTCCACTCTGTTACCGACCTATCACCATAGTGAGGTAACTAGAGATAGAGTTATTCTGAATTTCTGTATTCAGAATAATAGAACTATAAATGTAGGGAGACTAATTTTTAAGAATATATTGACTACAGCGAAGAGTGAGACTAGTGGAGGTCTAGGACATCCTGGACTCATTTATGCAATTTGTAAACTTTCTGGAGTAGAAATTGGAGATGAAGAATGGGTTTATCATATGAAACCCATTAGTAAGGCTAATTTGAAGACTTATGAATCCCATAAAAAATGGAGAACTGGGAGTCAAGTCAAGAACCTTCTACTAGTAGAGATGTCCCCTCTATAAGTTATGACCTTCCACCTTCTAATCAAGAACCTTCTACTAGTAGAGATGTCCCCTCTACAAGTTATGACCTTCTACCTTCTAGTTTCTCTACCCTCTCTGATTTGATGAATGAGTTGAACTTGCAGTGGAAGAGCATAGAATTGATAAATGAAAGGATTGGAGGTTTAAAACGTCGACACAATTATGATAGTGAGTACCTTCAGAGGAATTCAAATTTTGAGGTAGCTTATTATGAAGCTCAGGCCCGACACTACAGAGGTGAGCTTGATGTTACTTTTCCTGAGTGCCCCCGATATAGTCAGTGTCAGCCCGATCCACGTGCTGATCAAGGAGAAGAAGATATAGCTTGAGATTTTGATATTGAATGAAATTGATGTAATTATATTTATGTTTTTTTTCTGTAATTTTGTTTGTAATAGAAATGGATGTTTGTTTATTTGAACTTTCATTTTTATTATTTCGTTGTACTTGGATGATTTTTAATTGTTGTTATAAAGTTAGTGTTATAGTTAAATGTGCATGTGTAGTTTAATAAATGTTGAGTAGTAATTTGTGGATTGTAATGTAATGTGATTTTTATTTTTGCATTTTAATTGTAATTGTTTTATTTAATATTGTGGTTGTGCTAGGAAATGTTGTGCTTGTTTAATGTTTTAGTTTTGTACTTATTTCAAAATTTCATTACCCAGAAATTCCTTTAATGATTTATATGTGTAGAAACCTCCTAATATTACAGATCAGGTGAAGTAAGAATTTGAGAAGGTCTGCATAAGTTTCAGAATGATGAAAATGCCTACAATATTGAGATATGATTTTAATTTATAGTTTTTCTTTCCACCTGTATTATTTCATATTTAAAAATTTAAGTTTGGGGGAGAGAAGAAAAAAATGAACTATTAAATGTCCTTTATTTAATTATTCTAAAAAATTATTTATATGATTTTCTGTAGTGAATTTAATTCAGGTAACTATATTTCTGTAACTATTTAAATATTATGGTAGATTTATANCTATTTTGGCCAAAAATTGAAGGGAGAAGAAAGGGAGTCTGGGAGGGGGAGAGAGTTCCTGGAGGTTAGAAATGTTCTAATAGTGTGAGGAATTCTTCGAGAGAATGTAAGAGTGGAGGGAAAGTGAGAGATTACTTTCTCCTTGCTACTTCAAATTCTTCGAGAGATTGTAAAAGTGGAGGGAAAGTGAGAGATTTCTTCCTCCTTGCCGCTTTAGAGGAATTCTGTGTGTTGTAAAGAAAGGAAGAGATTCAGAGGAACTTTGAGGAGTTTTTGAGGAATTCTGTGTGTTGTAAAGAAAGGAAGAGATTCAGAGGAACTTCGAGGAGTGTTCTTGAGGTGGAGAAATTAGAGATAAATTGGAAGAGATTCAGAGGAACTTCGAGGAGTTTTCTTGGGGAGAAATTAGAGATAAGTTTATTTAGATTGTAAGAGTGGAGGGAAAGTGAGAGATTTCTTCCTCCTTGCTACTTCCAAGAGGAATTTTGTGTGTTTTAAAGAAATAAGAGATTCAGAGGAACTTTGAGGAGTGTTCTTGGGGAGAAATTAGAGATAAGTTATTTATAGAGATTCAGAGGAACTTCGAGGTGTTTTCTTGGGGAGAAATTATAGATAAGTTTATTTATTTGTGTGCTGTAAAAAAAGGAAGAGATTTAGAGGAACTTCAAGGAGTATTCTTGGGGAGAAATTAGAGATAAGTTATTTACTTGAGTAGTTTGTATGACTTTGATTTTATATATGAATTCTGAGTTTTGTTGTGTTTTCCCCATGAGTTATGAGTAGTTTTCTCTGTCTTTGTTGTGTTTTTCTACTTGTTGTAGTTTGTATGACTTTGATTTTATATATGAATTCTGAGTTTTGTTGTGTTTTCTGATTTTATATATGAATTCCGAGTTTTGTTGTGTTTTAGAAAGAGATTCAGAGGAACTTTGAGGAGTGTTCTTGGGGAGAAATTAGAGATAAGTTATTTATGTTGTAGTTTGTATGACTTTGATTTTATATATGAATTCAATTTAGAGATAAGTTATTTACTTGTTGTAGTTTGTATGACTTTTATTTTATATATGAATTCCGAGTTTTGTTGTAGTCCCCATGAGTTCTGAGTAGTTTTCTCTGTCTTTCTCCTTGTCTCGAGATTTGTGAAATGGTTTTACTTGTTGTAGTTTGTATGACTTTCATTTTATATATGAATTCCGAGTTTTGTTGTGTTTTAGAAAGAGATTCAGAGGAACTTTGAGGAGTGTTCTTGGGGAGAAATTAGAGATAAGTTATTTATAGAGATTCAGAGGAACTTCGAGGTGTTTTCTTGGGGAGAAATTATAGATAAGTTTATTTATTTGTGTGCTGTAAAAAAAGGAAGAGATTTAGAGGAACTTCAAGGAGTATTCTTGGGGAGAAATTAGAGATAAGTTATTTACTTGAGTAGTTTGTATGACTTTGATTTTATATATGAATTCTGAGTTTTGTTGTGTTTTCCCCATGAGTTATGAGTAGTTTTCTCTGTCCTGAGTTTTGTTGTGTTTTCCCCATGAGATATGGTTTGTATGACTTTGATTTTATATATGAATTCTGAGTTTTGTTGTGTTTTCCCCATGAGATCTTGTGTGTTGTAAAGAAAGGAAGAGATTCAGAGGAACTTCGAAGAGTGTTCTTGGGGAGAAATTAGAGATAAGTTATTTACTTGTTGTAGTTTGGAGATTCAGAGGAACTTTGAGGAGTGTTCTTGGGGAGAAAGTAGAGATAAGTTATTTACTTGTTGTAGTTTGTTCTTCAAGGAGTTTTCTTGGGGAGAAATTAGAGATAAGTTTATTTATTATTGTAGTTTGTATGAAGGAAGAGATTCAGAGGAACTTCGAGGAGTGTTCTTGAGGAGAAATTAGAGATAAGTTATTTACTTGTTGTAGTTTGTATGACCTTGATTTTATATATGAATTCCGAGTTTTGTTGTGTTTTCCCCATGAGATCTGAGTAGTTTTCGCTATCTTTCTCCTTGTCTTGAGATTTGTGAAATTGTGTTTTGAATTGGTGAAGCCATGAAAATATTTAAGAAATTGTGATGTTCTTTTCACTTTGATCTTAATTTACTTTCAATATGGCCAATTTATTTGCTAAAATTAGATTACAACTAAAGTGAAGATTACATCCAAGATTCAGGGAGGTCAAAGCCCTTGGAAGTTAGGTACAAATAAATATGGAAATAATATTATCGGGCGTAGAATTGGAGATTTTAGGGTGACAGACTAAAATATCCAATTCGGTCCTATCGTTTGGGTACTGAAGTGTAGATGTTAGCCCTCAGGCGAGGGGAACATGGGAGCTCCAAAGTGAGAGCCGGTATCCTACCAGCCTAGCCTTAGATTCAGTAAACAAGCATAGGATTAGTCAATGTTCTTTATGCCTGGACCAAAGGGTAAAGAGTAGGATTCAGTAAACAAGTGTAGGATTAGTCAATGTTCTTTATGCCTGGACCAAAGGGTAAAGAAAATGTATGCTCCTATTTGACACAATATAATTTGAACCAATTCACTTTATCGATTCACTATAATTTCTTGACAAGGTGAATAAATTGAACTGATTCACTTTATCAATTCACTATAATTTCTTGACAAAGAGAATGATGTTTTCAGTGTATTATTGAATATCACATTTAAACCCTCATTAGTATCATTTGTTATTTAATAGTTATTAAAATTATACATATATTGCAATTGCCTATTAGTGACAGATAAGAAAATTGAACTTCACAAATTGAACTTTATTGTTGTGATTAAAGTATTACTTTTTCTAAAATATTAGTTCGTAATTCTAAACAGCTCCATGTATGATCGACATCAAGGACTCCATTAGAACCCTATATTACTTGAGCGATACGTATACTTTCGCTGATAAGTGTGACTTAACAATTATTGAATATTTATTACATCCATATTTATCTTATATTTTTAAGCATATATAAAGTCGCGGTCATAAGGATGACCATATTTAGATGGCAACCCCCACCTACGGACTAGGTTAAATTTAATATGGATGGCAACTGGATCTCTAGCGCTGCTGGTGCGGGTGGGATCCTTCAAAATCATTTTGGGCAGTGTCATTATTTCCTTGCTTCTCTGATTTATGCCGCCTCTCCTTTGGAGGCTGAAAGTTGGGCTTTTCTTTTAGCTGTTTAGGTTGGGGCTCGTCTTAAATTTACTAAAATCATTTTGAGACGGATTCACAAATGCTTATAGAAGAGTTCTACAATATTGCCATGCCTCGATGGGATTTGCTTGCTAATATGAATTGAATTTGAGATTGTATAAATCAATACAATTTAGTTTTTCATTTGTCTTTTATTTACAAAGACGGTAACTCTCCAGCTAATTTATTAGCTCATTTGATCAGGAATTCTATTAATATTAGCTGTGGCACTTTACCCATGCCGCATCTTCTCACTCTTCTGAATGGTGATCTGCTTGATTCTCCTTACCTTAGACGTTAATNATAAGGCTATTTGGATATGGCGTGGATTAGCTCTTCCTGGGGAATGTTTTCTTCGTTTTACATTTTTACCATCATCTCTATATTTAGTGTTTTGGTTTTGTTTATGGAGTGTTGCTTATGAGTGGATTAGAATTTTTGTCAGATGTAATTTTTTGGTTATTTACACTATGGCTGCTGGAAGCATTATCTCAAGGCTAACTCTTATTTATGGGTTTTATGATTTTTTGATTTGACCTCCTTCTGATCTTTGTTGTTATTTTTTTGATGTTATCGAGACAATTTGTGAAACTTTTCTGGCTGCAGGTCTTCATTTCTAAGGCGTTTATTGCACGACTTCCAGACGGTGTAATTTTTTCTTTTGCGTAGGAAAGGTTTTGCTGGAGCTGCTTGAAGCTTATCTATTTTGGGTCACTTGTTTTTTAGTTTTGATATACCTTTTCAATTTTCCTTACTTTTTTGCGTTGTGTTGTACTGTGGATTTTAGAACCCCTAGGACTATAATGTATTTTTGCTTTTTAGCTGGGGATCCACTATCCCTTATTTATTTTGTAACCTTTTTGAGTTTTAATGCGTAAGGAGCCACGAGTTGCTCTTTTATTATTATTATTATTATTATTATTATTATTATTATTATTATATATATATGTATATATATAATAAAAAATAATAATAAGAAGAAAACTTAAAAGACCAAAAATATTTTTAACGTGTTTGATATTTATTCTATTTGTTAAGTATCGAGATTTGTATGCATAGTTTAGGCGCTACATATATTGAATTATACAAATTAGAAATAGAGAGAATTGCTAGGAGGAATAGGAAATTGAAAAGATCTTCATAAGCTGTTATAGAATGATGAATTATTATAAAGATGATATACTAAATATTTTAACTTCTCAAATTGCAAACATTTCAAAAANAGAATGATGAATTATTATAAAGATGATATACTAAATATTTTAACTTCTCAAATTGCAAACATTTCAAAAAAAATATATCATTATGCAATGTGTCAACCTCATGTACCTCTAGTCATTCAACAAAATTCATTTGGACAAATAGTTAACACAAACTCTTTTGAAAATATTGAAGAGATAGATAATCACTCAAATAACTCTTATTTCAATTATGAAAACTCAGGTTGGGTAAATCCTTCCAAATTTAGCGAGAATAATAATAATGAAAGAGGAAACTAATCTTGGGATTACAATCAAGAAGATCCTTTAGGTAATTGGAATAATCATGATAATTATAAATTCAAACCTTCTTTTCCTTTTGAATTTAACTCTAACCTACCATATGAGGAGAACGAGATTTCTATAGAAGAGGTTGTTTATCAAATTAAAAATCAGTTGAAAAGTTAAGGAGCTTGATACACAAAAATATATGCATTTTTAGATCCATATTTTATACCTATTTTTAGTGATATTACACTTTAATGGAAGATATTTTTATGTTTTCTTGTAGGTTGTTGATTTCTAAGATTTGAAGCAAAAAAGAAGCAAAAAGGATGGAATTTGGAGTCAAAATGACGTTTTTAACAAAATACTCTGCGCCAACGACGCTAGGAGTAGCGTTGATGGCTCCAGAATCAGGGCAGGCGCGCACTTACAGAACAGTGTGGATTTTATTCAGCACCGATGATGTTGTTTGATAGAGCAGCGATTTAAATTATGGACCACTGGCGCCGATGGCGCTAATATCGGTTCAGACCTTGTTTCTAGAAGATTCGATAAATTTGGATGCTTTTTGAAGAGTTTTTGGATGCAACTATTGGAGAACCAACTTTGGCTCTATTTGGGGCCAAAATTGATCTGAAAAGGGGCTCCTCCTCATTCCTCCTTGCTCTTTTTTGCCACACCTTGCCTCCATAAACTTTTTCCATCTTCATTTCACCACCATTAAGGAGTTTATTAGTGATTTTTATTTAAGAGTTTAGAGTGTTTGTGGTGAGATTAAGTGTGAATCTTTCTCTAAGAGTGTTGGAGAAGGAGAAAAGTGAAAGATTTCTTCTTCATACATTTCCTAGGAAAGACTATAAGGGATTTGTTTTGAGAAAGAGTTTTAAATAAGTGCTATTGTTTATTAGTGTTGTATGAACTTTCTTTTATATATAAAATTTGTGTTTTGTTGTATCTTTTTCATGAATTCTGAGTAATTTCCCTGAGATATGGTGAAATAAAGAGATAATATAGATGTACCAATATTAAAATACAAAATAAATTGTGATGATTTTTCAACTCTGAATTTAATTTAGTTTTTGATTTAGCCAATTGAATTGTTAAAATGTGTTATGAAACATATGATCCAGGAAATGGAATATGAGTTTTACAATAGAGTGAGGATCACATTTGATTCCATGAAGGAGAATTTTGTTCATGGAATTAAGTGTAAATAAATAGGGAAATATACATTGTTGGGTGTAGAATTAGAGATTTTAGAGTGACAGACTAAAATCCACAATTTGGTCTCAGTGTTTAAGAACTAAAGCGAGAGTTAGCCTTCAGGTGAAGGGAAGTGGGGGCTCTGGAGTGGGAGCCACTATCCACCTAGCCTAGCCACAAATTTAGGGACCAAACCTAGGATTAACCAATGATTTTCTATAACACTGTATCAGGGTAGAGAATTAAAATTGCTCCTATTTGACACAGTACATATTAAAATCATTTATCTCATCCCATTTTACCAAAATCTCATTGTAGTGGGAAAGATGTTTTTTCACAAAAGAAATTTTCATCACATAAACATAGTTTAATAGTTTAGTAGTTACTGTTTAAACTTTGCATTTTAGTTTTGCTAGTAGTTAAATAATTTAGTTTTGATAATATCTTAACATTTAAAATTAGTGATAGTAATCTCATTTTACTTTATGTGAATTTTGTAGCTAATTTATCATTTCAAATTTAAACCTTCCCCGTGGGATCAATATTTGGGGCTTAAATAAAAAGTCCTTTATTACTTGATAACGATACATGTACTTGCGTAGAATCCCAACATTAATTGTTTAAATTTCTCATTTATAAGGAATTGAATCAAGCTTTTGGCACCGTTGCATAGCGGAGTCAACTTGATATATTTTTCACAACTATATTTTATCATGGGATGAAGTTTTTGGCGTCATTGTCGGGGGAAGGTAATAGTAAATTAAATAGATTTGGTAAATTAAGGAATTTAGAGATAAAATAACTAAAAGAAAATTTAAAAAAATAAAAAATCCAAAAAAAATATTTTTATTTAAGAATTATTTTTAAGAAATTTTTCTTTATCTATTATATTTTTCTATGTGAAATATTGGATCTAAAGATTCAGTACCTTACGATTCAGAATTAGAACGTATTATTAGAAAAAAATTGAAAACAACAAAAAGAAACTAAAAACTTAAATGAAATGGCGAATAATTTAGATAATCAAATAAATAAAAATCACAAAATACCTTTAAAAGATAATGCTAATCTGACAGTAGATTAACTTCACTTGACTATTCAAAATCCTGATGCTGTTGCTAATTCATTTGAGCTTAAACCTGCTATTATCCAAATGGTACAAAAAAATCAGTTTGGAGGAACACCTACTGAAGATCCCAACTTACATCTTGCTAGTCTTCTTGAAATTTGTCCTACTTTTAAGTATGACGGAGTGTATAATGATGTTGTTAGGCTTAGACTTTTCCATTTTCATTTAGGGATAAAGAGAAAGCTTGGTTAAATTCATTAGCACATGGATCTATCAGAACTTGACTTGGCTAAATATTTTCCACCCTAAAAAACCGCTAAGCTTAGAAATGATATTACATCTTTTTTTCTGTTTGAAGGGAAATCAATATATGAAGCTTGGGAAAGATTTAAAGATCTTCTTAGAATATATACACACCATGCTTTACCAGATTAGTTAATAATTCAAATATTTTATAATAGATTAGTAGGATTACTTAGATCTATTATAGATGCTGCTACAGGTGGTTCACTAATGTCAAACCTTTTAATGAAGCATATTCTTGAATTGAAGAAATGACTACTAACAATTTTCAATGGCCCTCTGAAAGGGTAAATCCTAAGAGAGTAGTTAGTACACATGACTCTGATGCAATGTCTATTTTGGCATCTCAAATTGTTACTATTTTGAAAAAGATTGATCAAATTGGAGTGAACTATTCTCAAATACCCTCAGTATTAGAGGAAAATTCACTAGGAAAAATAATTGAAACTCAATCATCTTATGAAACTTTAAATGCTATAAATAATCAAAATAACAGTCCTTATTCTAATTATTATAACCCTTGATGAAAGAATCACCCTAATTTTAGTTGGAATAATTACAATAATTCGGTGAATCCCTCAAAAGATTTGAACCAAAGAAATCGAATTTTCGACTTTATTATCCTCCTGGATTTAACTCTAACCCTAACCCACAAGTTAAAGAAAATAAGTTGACAATAGAAGAAGTATTGTTGAACATGGGAAATAAAATACAAAATTAAGGGTCTGCTATAAGAAATACTAAAAATCAATTAGGACATACTGCTACTGCACTTAGTAATAGACCTTCGGAAATTCTTCCGAGTACTGTGGAAGTCAATCTAAAAGTTTAAAATAAAGAGAAAATTAAAGCTATTCAATTATGAAATGAAAAAGAAGTTTAAACAAGAATCCAAAGAGAAATTGAAGTTGATGAAGAGAAGGAAAAAATGGAAAGTGACCAAAATGAAAATGAACAAACATAAATTCTTTTAGAAAAACCATTACCTCTATTTCATCAAAGACTGAAGTAGAAGAATAAAGATAAAAAATTTACAAAATTTTTGGAAATCCTTAAGTTAACGATAAACATTCCTTTCATTGAAGCTTTGGAGAAAATGCTAAGTTATGTAAAATTTATGAAGTATATACTAAACAAGAAAAGGAAGTTTATAGATCACGAGACCGTTGCACTCAGTGAAGAGTGTAGTGCTATTATTCAGAAAAATCTTCCTAAGAAATTAAAAGATCTGGGTAGTTTTGCTATTGTCGGCACTATTTTTGGTGTGGGGTTTTCCCGTAAGAAGTGTCGGTCATCGGAATTGAAATCCCATTACCCGCTTTGGAAGGACTTTGCCCGTAAGAAGCTGTCGGTCATCGAAATTGAAATCCCGTTGCCCGCTTCGGAAGGACTTTTTAAAAGTTAGTTTTGAAAAAGATGAAGTCAAACTGACTCCATAATTTTCATAGTTTAAATGAAAGAGCACTTTACCTCAAATCCTGTATCTATCCCGGACTCCATAATTTTCATAGTTTAAATGAAAGAGCATGTTTTGAAAAAGATGAAGTCAAACTGACCCCATAATTTTCATAGTTTAGATGAAAGAGCGCTCTATTGAAAAAGATGAAGTCAAACTGACCCCATAATTTTCATAGTTTAAATGAAAGAGCACTTTATCTCAAATCATGTATCTATCCCGGGTCATCGGAATTGAAATCCCGTTGCCCGCTTCGGAAGGACATTTTAAAAAAAAAATTTAATTTTGAAGATGAAGTCAAACTGACCCCATAATTTTCATAGTTTAAATAAAAGAGCGCTTTACCTCAAATCAAGAAGCTGTCGGTCATCGGAATTGAAATCCCGTTGCCCGCTTCGGAAGGACGTTGAAAAAAGAATTGAAATCCCGTTGCCCGCTTCGGAAGGACATTAAAAAAAATTTTAATTTTGAAAAAAAATGAAGTCAAACTGACCCCATAATTTTCATAGTTTAGATGAAAGAGTGTTTTACCTCAAATCATGGAAGTCAAACTGACCCCATAATTTTCATAGTTTAGATGAAAGAGCACTTTATCTCAAATCCAAGTCAAACTGACCCCATAATTTTCATAGTTTAAATGAAAGAGCGCTTTACCTCAAATCTTGTATCCAAACTGACCCCATAATTTTCATAGTTTAGATGAAAGAGCACTTTACCTCAAATCCTGTATCCATCCCGCAGGATGAACACAAGAGTTGAGGGTGAGGCT
>JXCR01143203.1:0-17370 GCA_002079205.1 Phalaenopsis hybrid cultivar | reverse complement strand
ATATATATATATATATATTTATTTATTTATTTATTTATTTGAAGGGTAAATTATAATGCAGAAGAGGAACACAGTACAAATCTGATATAGGTGACTTGTAAGAGGTCACCCTTTAACAAAAAGGATAGAAAAGGGGAAGGAGTAGTGGAGACTAAAGTGGCATCTAACTGACTAGCAACTCTAGCTAGCAAGTTAGCTGGTTTGTTGTATTCTCTGTAATTGAACTTGAGCTGAAGTTGGCAAAGTTTTTTAAATTCTTGGATGGGTTTGAGCAATTGGAGTATGTGTCAGGGAGGAGATAAGGATCCTTCAATCAGCTGGATAAGCAAGGAACAATCAGTTTCAACTATTATATAAAACCATTTCATCTGAATAGCAATATGTAGTGCCCACAAAAGAGCAGCTGTTTCAGTTTCAAGTGCATCTTGGGCATTCATAGGGCTATAGAAAAATAATTTGGAGGTGTCTATGTAGTCCTTGAAGATCCCTCCAAAACCAGCACCTTGCCCATTATTGGTCCCATCTATGTTAGCTTTGATTCAGGGTTGAGTAGGTTTAATCCAGAAGACTTTGGATATCTTAACTATTTTTTGTGTAGAAGGACTGGTATTATAGAAAGTTTCAGGGAATCTCTTATGTTTGATTAGCTTTGTTAAGAATGTTTTACATCGTAACACAATTAGGTGTGCATTTAGAGGACATTCCTCAAAATTGGATTTATTTCTGGCCATCCAAATAAACCAAGTTACCACAACAATTCCATGGCTTTTCCCATCACTATAACTATACTAATAAAATATGGATCCTTTTCAGAAAAGAAATAACTTGGTCTATCCTTAAGGATCATCAACAGTTTGTGCATTTCAAGTTTGATGTTGCTGGTAAATTAGGACTCATCACTGTTATATTTGTTGGTTGTAACAAAAACGTAAGAACAGCCCTTTGGCAAGAGCTTATCTACATTGGAAACAATATAACCTCCCCTTGGTTAGTAGGAGGAGATTTCAATTGTGTGGGTGAAAGTTCTGAAAAAAGAGGGGGTAGATCTCCTAACCTCCTCAAGATGACACAATTTAGTGACAACATCAAAGCTACTAAGCTTTTTGATCTTGGATACCAAGGAGACTGCTTTACTTGGAAAAAAGGACATATCTAGGAAAGGCTGGATAGGTTTCTGGCCAATGATCTATGGTTCTAGAAATTCTTAAATACCTTTGTACTTCACTTATCCTTAGTACGGTCAGACCACAGAACATTGCTTGTTTCTATCACTGCCATCCCACCTAAGAGTCCTAACTCCTTTAGAATTCAAAACATGTGGACTCATCATCCTCAATTTCTTAACTTGATTAAAGAGCATTGGAATACTTCATAGCAATCCAACCCCCTTATCAGATTGTGGAAATTGCAGAAAAAATGTCTCATTATCTCAAGCAATGGAATTGGCACTGCTTTGGGAATGTGTATGAAGAATTGGAGAATGCTGAGAAAAATCTGGCAACCCTGGAAGCTGAAATTGGGACTGGAAATGTCAGTGAAGCTGCATTGCTGGCAAATGCTGAAAAGGTTCTTCTGGCTACAGAAAGAATGAAATTATTTCTTAAACAGAAGGCTGACATCAATAGATTCATGGGAGGGGATAGGAGTATAAAATACTATCATGCTTGTATCAAGTACAAAAGAAAATGTAATAATATTTATAGGATTCAAGATGCACAAGGATGTTGGATCAACAATTATGAGGGAATTGTCAGGAATTTTGTAGATTTCTTTCAAAATCTCCTCACTGCACCTCATTTCACCTCTACACCAGTGGATCCTCAATTCTTCTAGGAAGAACTGGTTTATACTCAAGAACTCCAGCTAACTTCCATTCCAACTGGATCAGAAATCTGGGAGGCCCTTAACACTATTGATGATTCTAAAGTAGCTGGTCCTGATGGATATATAAAAATACCCCTCCCCAACTACTTTGCTTCCTCTAGCTATGTCCTTATCCCTAAAACTGGTGTAAGTCATAATTGGAATCAGTACAGACCTATAAGTCTGACTTTAGGGTTCAGCAAAATTATTGTGGCTAGGTTACAACCCCATTTAAACCATCTAGTAAAATCTAATCAGACAACATTTATCAAGAGCAAATCTATCTCTAACAATGTATTGCTAGCACAGGGGTTACTACTGAATATAGATCATCATTGTAGAGGAGGCAATCTCATTTACAAACTAGATCTAAGTAAAGCTTATGATACTATTCAATGGTCTTTTATTCTTGAAATTCTCAAAGTCAGGGATTTCTCTACAGTGTTCTGCACTCTCATTTCTAGATGGTTGCAATTCAATTCACACTCCATCTTGCTTAATGGAGCTTCCTATGGTTTTGTCTCAGCTACTAGAGAGGTTCGGCAAGGAGATCCACTCTCCCCATCTTTTTTTCATCCTATCCATGGACTATTTTTCTAGAATTTTGGATCATGCTCTATCACAGAAATCCTATGCCAGATTCCACCATACATCTAATATGGAGGTCACACACCTGATGTATGCAGATGACATCATTGTATTCTCCAAAGCTAACAAAAATGTTGTTAAGCTTATACACAAATGTTTGAAGAAATTCCAAGATATCTCTGGTATGACCTTAACACTTCAAAATGTCATATCCTTTATAGCAAACTTACTAATCATGCAGCTAAACAAAGGATTAGAAACTTTTTTGGGTTTTCTATTGCTACTTTCCCTCTTCATTATCTTGGGGTGCCACTTATCAAAGGAAGAACCAAAAGGATACAATTTGATGTTGTAGTTACTAAAATCAATGCTCAACTCAACTGCTGGACAAATTCTTTTATCTCTAATGGTGGGGGAATTACACTGTTAAAAAGCATTCTCACATCTTTCCCTTTGTACATCCTCCAAGTTACGAACATGAAGAAGTCTACCCAACTATTAATTGAGAGAACTTTCAATAGATTCCTCTGGGCTAGACAAAGGAATCAATTACATTGGGCTAGCTGGAAAAAGGTTACTAAACCTACTATTGATGGAGGATTGGGTTTAAAAGGCTTGCAACACCTTCAACAAATTAGTATGTGCAAACTCTGACTGAAATTTAGAATGCAGAACTCCCTATGGGTAAAGTTCATGATGGGGAAATACTGTAAGCACTCCCACCCTACTTTAGTAGAAAGAAAGTTAGGGGACTCACCCATTTGGCTCAAATTACTTCAAATCAGACAAAAGGCAGAAAACATATTCCTGTGGGATCTTGGTCAAGGCAAAATTCATTGTTGGCTTGACCAATGGTGCCCCCAAGATCTTCTCACACCCAGACTAGCAAACTTTGACCCTAATCTGTTGGTGTCTTATTGCTGGAATGGAGACTCCTTGTCTGTGAAAAAATTGATGTCTATGCTTGATCAAACAGCTACTGCCTATATTACTAAAATCTCTTTCAATAGAGAATATCAAGAAAATTTAGTGATTAATGCTTGTAAGCTTCACAGCATCTCTAAAGCCATATATGCTAAATTGTACAGCTGACAGGATGTTCCATGGGGTAAAACTATTTGGAACAAATATCTCACCCTCTCTGCCTTTTCTAGTCTGGAGAACCTTTCATAAGCTTCTCCCTTTGGATGTTATTCTCAAGCTTAAGGGATCAAGAGGACTTTCCAGGTGTCATCTGTGTTGCAAAGCTGAAGAATCAATTACCCATCTCTTCTTTCAATGTATGTTTACACAAAGGGCCTGGTCAGAATTGGTTCAAGATCTTAAGATAAATCTCTTGAATCTGGATTGGGCTTCACTTTTTGATTGCTAGAATACTTAGGACAAAGTGAATTTGAGCACCATATATATATATATATAGTTTCTAGGAGGACTGGTGACTCCAGAATCTGGGTGAACCTTCTCAAAGTAAGGGTAGATGTTGAAAAGCTTTTCTTATTGGACCTTGGTCAAGGAAAGCTACATTTTTGGTTGGAAATATCGTTTCCAGAGGAATTTCTGAATCACATTCCTGAGAACTATGACATTGAACTATTGGTGGAGGATTGCTGGGAGGGGAACACCTAGTATGTAAATATTCTACAATCCTTTCTGAATGTAAATTTAGCAGAACTCATCTCTTAAATACCATTAGATAGAAACAAAAAAACATGTTGGCTCTAACCTCAAGCTCCACTCAAAGCCTAACTAAAGCTATATATTTTAAGCTAAATCAGTTGGAGGAAGTGTCCTAGGGAGAAGGCTTGTGGAACAAGTTCCTTACTCCCTCCTTTTCATTCTTCTACTGGAGAATCGTCAATAATTTGTTGCCTACAGATGATATCCTTAAACTTAAGGGACTGAAGGGACCTTCTATGTGTTGTTTATGTAAGGCTTTTGAGGAGTTTGTTTGTCACCTGTTCCTTACTTACAATTTCTCCCAGAGAGTCTGGACCTCCCTTCTATAATAGCTGCAACTCAACACAATGAATCTGAAGTGGAATTGTTTGTTAGCCTGTTGGGGGGGTTGATAAAAATTGAATTTGAGTCCAATCCCTTTCCTTACTGCTTAGTTCATCTGGGCTGTTAGAAACTAAGTCAGATTTGTAGATAAAGTAGTCATAGCTAGGAAGGTGGTTTCCAACTGTTTAGGTTACATCAGAAAACTCACCCTGCTGAAGAAGTTCCCCAACATCCTAAGAAATTGCAAAATAGTTGGCCCTACTATATTCTATGTAATCAAAGACTATTGAGCAAAGCCTATTCACCCTTATGTCAAAGTTAACACTGATGTTAGCTTTTCCTCATAAGGAATTGGAATAAGAAGGGTGTTCAGAGATCATCATGGAAGATGCTTGCTTCTCTTCAATCTCTGATTAATGATGTGGATGCTATGTAGGCAGAATCTGTGGCTATCCACTGAGCTCTAAAGTTGGCCATCCTCAACAAATGGAAAATGTTGCAGATAGTAGTGGACTCCTCTTTGCTCTTGGATTATGTCAATGAGAAAAATAATCCCCCCTGGCACATACTTCAATTGATCAAAAAAATTCAAACCTGAGGAAGAATATTATTGTCAGTTTTAATATCATTTACATAGAAGGCAATAGATCTGCAAATTTCCTCGCTAAAAGTGAGGGAGAGTCCCAAAATGTTTTTGCTTCTACCTCACCAACCTCCTCTCTTAGTTTTTTTGCTTCAGGGGGACATGTATAATGCTCTGCACCTCATAATTGTAGCCTCTCTTTTATCTCAATAGAAAATTTCTCTTTTGCAAATATATATATATATATATATATATAATTTGAGCAATGGAAGAAAGAGCTCTACTAGGGTTTTGCGGCAATTTTCGGGCGATCTCAGGCATTTGAAGATGGTGCTCCTTCAGTCGGCTGGTGAGATCCTTAGAGATCCTCATTTCATTTTTTCCCCTTTGCCGTGTGATTTCGTGTTGCTTTGGTTTTCACAATTCGAGCATGCCATCAATTTCTTGTACTTTTTTTATGTCATTTTAGATGGAGGTGGTGATTCATCAACACCTTCATCGGAATTTTTCCTTCAAAGCTTCCATGATACACTTACTGTTGGCAGTGATTATACTTTCAGTAAAAAATTAGGCAAAAAATGGCAAACTTGCTCTCTATGTCACTGAGGATGAAACTTCTGTTCTTGCTTCTTCTTGTTGTCTTGCCCTCGTTGGGAAATTCACTTATGACATTCCTAAAGTGGAGATTATTAGAAGAGAATTTGATATGTTAAAATTAAAAGGGTGGTGGAAAGTTGGTATTATTGATGGTAGACATATTTTCATTCAATTAGCTAATGATGAGGATTACACTCGCCTCTTTGCTAAAAGGTTTATGTGGGTGGAGAATAGCTTGATGAAATTTCAAAAATGGTCTATCCATTTTGATCCTAAAGCGGAGTTGCCAATTATTCCTGTATAGATTCATTTCCCAGGGCTAAACCTTCATCTTTTTAATCATGAAATACTCTTTTCTCTAGCTGCTGCGTTTGGGAAACC
This sequence comes from Phalaenopsis hybrid cultivar, assembly GCA_002079205.1. Lineage (NCBI taxonomy): Eukaryota > Viridiplantae > Streptophyta > Magnoliopsida > Asparagales > Orchidaceae > Phalaenopsis > Phalaenopsis hybrid cultivar. The sequence continues at coordinate 11,357 of JXCR01143203.1, read as the reverse complement.
TTTGAAAATGGATCATGCTACTTTTACTATGCCGAGCCATGAAAAGCACGTGTATTGGTTGAACGTGATATTACTTAGGATTTGTGTAATGAAATTTGGAGGCTCGCAACATCAGGGCTATTGGCAGCCTATTGAGATTGAAAGACACTCTCCTTACTGTACTCATTGTTCTACGTTTGGGCATCAAACTACTTCATGCTTTCATCTGAATCCTCATCTCAAAAATAATCCTAATGCGGGGCACACTAGAATTCCTATAAATAAAAGTGTTGTTGAACCGCATGCAGATCCTATTGGGATTGAAACTAAAAATGACTTAATTGAAAAACTTGACACTAATGTTATCTCTACTTTGCAGCCTTTGGTTATGGATACAATGAATAATTTTAATGAGGTCTTTCCATCCCAATTTATTACTAAAGACGGGCCTCAAGGAGTTGAAGCCACACAACTGGATAACACTGTTTCACCTAAATATTTGAAGGTCTATGAGCATGTGGAGTTAGCTGAAATTTCTGACAATCATAAAGCTACTAGCTCTCATGAACACCCACCTCCTATGGGATTGGATGAAGCTCAGTTCAATGAGGAACATGTGGATACTAACACTACTATTAGGCACTCTTCTTATGCAGGACTTGCTAAAGACATTGAACATTTCCCTCCTCCTAATATCATGGTAAATTCTTCTTTGGCTAGATCACAGTCTGAAAAAAACACTGCTCTTGATAATGCTACATTAATTTTAGAAAAATGAATGGAAAGTACAAAAGCACTCCCAAAAAAAGGATAACCATAACATTGAGTTATCTAGACTCAATCATACAGGAAGGCGTCTATCACTCAGATGGAGAACAGTTGGTTAACCCTACTAGGTCTTCTAGAAGGGTTGGCTCACGGCATCATGATTAATATTGTGGTTTGGAATATTAGGGGAGTGGCCGACCCTAACTCCCTTAATAGGCTTAAACACTTGTGTAGGGTCCATAATTTACTCAAATTTGCTATTTTGGAGCCATTGGTTCATGTGAATAAGCACAAGATCCTTAACAAATTCAAAGGCTATTGCTCTTCTTGCAACATTAAAAAAAAAATTGGGTTTTTTTGGAGGCCCATTGTTAATCTTTCCATTATTGAGGATGACAATCAATACATTCGTACTCAAATTTGTTTTGATGGTTTTCAGGGGTGGGGCACCTTCGTCTACTCTAGCTCTATTATGCATGAAAAAAATTTACTTTGGCAAAAAATAGAGTCAATTCGAAGTATCTTAAGTGAGAATTGTTTTGTAGGTAGAGATTTCAATATGATAATGAAACCAATGGAAAGAAAAGGGGGCAGAGTGGAGCCGGCTCTTATAAATCATTTTTCTAACTCTTTATCTAATGCAGGTCTATATGATTTGGGCTATACTGCTTCTCCTTACACTTAGAGGAGGGGTTTTCTTTATCAAAGAATGGTTTTTTTCTTGGATAGTTCGGCTTTCATAAGTTATTTTCCTATTGTGAAGGTGCAACATTTTTGCCATGTCACTTCTGATCACAATTCTATACTGCTCACTTTGGCTTTCACTGTCAAGTTGGCCATTTCTAGGTTTACATTCCTTAATGTTTGGACTTCACATGCTACTTTTCTTGATTTTGTGAAATAATCTTTGAATTTTGATGGTGTTGGTTTTCCTTGGTTTTTCTTGTGGCAATTACATAAGAAAGTGGCTACACACCTAAGTAAATGGAATTACCAATTCATTGGTAATGTTCATAAAAAAGTTAAGGATGCTAAAAAAATTGTGGATTCTTTGGAAGCTCAAATGGATGCTTCTCCTCATTTGATGGAAAATGTTGCTCAAGCCCATTTAGATCTATTGGAAGCTATTACATTATAGGAAAACTTGCTAAAGAAGAAAGCTAATGACTCTTCTTTTGTTGTTGGGGATAGAAACACTAAATATTTTCATGCTACGCTTAAGCATAGAAGAAATATCAATAGCATCTTAAAGATTAAAAAAGCTGATGGGAGCATTTTAAATCATTTGAAAGAGATTGGTGATATTGTTGTTAGCTTCTACACTGAACTATTTTACACTTCTACTCACACTACGCCTGTTGATCCTGCTTATTTTAAGAATGACTATGACTATGCTAATAATCTTAATTTTGTCCATCCTCCAAATGAACAAGAAATCTTGAATGCCTTCAAATCTATTTGCCCCAATAAAGCCCCGGGCCCTGATGACTTTTCTTCTACTTTTTATGTTCATGCTTGAGAGGTTATAAAGAAGGATGTTGTTATTGTTATTCAAAGTTTTTTCCTTGGAAGCAATCCTGGAAGAAAATATTTCACCTCGGCTCTTATTGCTCTTATTCCTAAAGGTAATGATAAGATCACTTGGGATAATTTTAGGCCTCTTTCTCTCACCACAGTGATACCTAAAGACATGACCAAGATAATTGTAAGCAGATTGCAGCCCCATCTTAATCACATCATTATTGAACAACTGTCCACCTTCATAAAGAGCAGGGATATTATTGACAATATTCTCTTAGCCCAAGAAATGATCGAGGAACTGGACAAAATGTGCAGAAGGGGCACATGGTCCTCAAGCTTGACATTAAGAAAGCTTTCAACACTATTAGTTGGGACTTTATTTTAATTATTATTCAATCCAAAAGTTTTAAATAGGATTTTTTCTCTCTCATACACAGATGGCTGTCTAATAATAGTTATAGTGTGGTGGTCAATGGAGAAGCTCGTTGTTTTTTTTCTGCTGGAAGGGGCATAAAGCAGGGAAACCCTCTTTCTCCCATAATTTTCATAATTGCATTTAATTATTTATCCCGTCTTATAAACAAGATGCATAATGAGTGACCTTATCTTCAATTCTCTCACAAGTCTAAAATTATTGTGAGACATCTTGCATATGTTGATGATGCCATACTATTTTTAAATGCTAGTAAACGTGCTATCAAAGCTACTATGACTATGTTAAAAGACTTTCAAAATGCTTTCAGGATGGTTTTCGATTTGGCTGAGTGCTCTATGTATCTTGGTAAAGGTTCTCCACCTAATACTGCTGCTTGGGCCTCTAATTATACAGGCTGCAAAATCACTAAGCTCCCCATAAAGTATCTTGGGGTCAACATTCTCAGAGGTAGAATTAAGCAAACTCAGATGGATGAGGTGATTGAGAAGATTAAACTTAAGATTAATTATTGGAGAAACGTTTTCCTTTCTAATGGGGGTAGGCTTACTCTATTGAAAAGTGTACTTTGCACTCTCCCCCTTTACATGATGCAGGTTCTTAAAACCAAAAAAAGTACTCAAAGGATTCTTGAAAATATGTTCAATAAATTTCTTTGGAAGGGCACTAGAGATACGAAAAGTTGGACTACATGGCACTATGCATGTAAACCTCTTTCTACTGGTGGGCTTGGTTTCAAAATTTTGTAGCATACTATCGACATAAATATGTGTAAACTATGGTTTAAATTTTGAAAGGGTGAGTCTCTGTGAGCAAAATTTATGAAACATAAAAACTGCAAATCTTCACATCTTTCCACTATTATTTGGAAAGTAAGAGACTATAAGCTTTGGAAAGCCATTAAAGCTGCTCGTGAGGTTGCTTCTCATTTCATGTTTTGGGAAATTGGAGATGGCAGCATTTCATTTTGGATGGATGATTGGTGTCTCTCTACATTTTCTAATTTGCACTCTCAGGATTATGATGCTAATTTATTGGTCTCTGATTGTTGGACTAATGGTGAATGGAATCTTGATATGTTAAACTCTTTAACTGGTGAAATTGCTCTTACCATAGCTAGATTTTATGTTTAATTAAACAATAAAGATCTTCCTTTATGGAAGAATCATACTAGCACTTTAGTTACTAAATGACTTTATTCTAATATTTATTCTTTCAATCCATGGAAATGGCATGTTCACATTTGGCATAAACTTATTTCTCCTTCTATATCATTTTTCCTTTGGAGATACTTTCCTTAGTTACTTCCTCTTTATGATATTCTGAAGTTAAAAGGGATGAAACTTGCCTCCTACTGTTACAACTGCAAAAAAGATGTTGAATCTTTGAATCATCTCTTCTTTGAGTGGCATTTTGCTAAAGAGTTTTGGAATTATATTGGATGCTATTTTGGGATCCATTGGCCTACTAATCTGAATTTTAAAATTGCTATTGAGACTTGGAAGGGTTTTGATCCCTCTTTCGAATAGCAAGTTTGTTTTCCTGTTATTGTTTTATGGTTCATTTGGATGGCAAGAAACAATCATAAATATTAAGATACTTGTCACAACCCCTGTACCACTACCATCTTTGCGGTTGCTTATTTTAAAAAGGCACGAAAATCCTCCGNTACTAATCTGAATTTTAAATCTGCTACTGAGACTTGGAAGGGTTTTTATCCCTCCTTCAAAAAGCAATTATGTTTTCCTGTTATTATTTTATGGTTCATTTGGATGGCAAGATACAGTCATAAATATGAAGATACTGGTCATAACCCCTCTACCACTACCATCTTTGTGGTTGCTTATTTTAAAAAGGTTTGAAAATCCTCCTTTAGACTAGATGCTTCTCCAACTATTGGGGATAAGGTTATGAAACCCATTTTGATCAAATGGGCACCGCCCCCCAATGGTTGGTATAAGATTAATGTTGATGGGAGCTTTTTCAAAGCCTATATGGGTATGGGAGGGATTTTAAGAGATTTCTATGGGAAATGTAAAGCTTATTTCACTTCACCTTGTATTGCTAACTCTGCATTTGAGGCTAAAACTGCTACTGTGCTTGTTGCTCTTCACTTGATTACATCTTCAAATTTAAAGGGTATTGTGGTGGAAAGTGATTCGGAACTTTTGTTTAACATTATTTTATCTAAGATTAATCCTCCATGGTATATAATTTCCTTGTTAAACATAATCAGATTAACTATTGAGAGGTATCAATTAAATATTATTTTTACTTTTACTTATAGAGAAGGGAATAAATCTGTGGATTTGTTGGCCAAATGGAGATTGCAAAATGTTGTTGTTGGTAACACTCCTCCCTCTTTCTTACATAAACTTATTAAAAATGGTTTGGAGGTTCCTTTTGTCCAATTTTGAGAAGTTAGTCCTATTATTGGACTCATTTATGGATTTTTTTGGTCTGGCTTTTGTTTCTCGGGCTATGGATCTCAAAATTCTATTGGGCCTTCTCCTTTGGGTTTTAAAGTTGGAAGGTATTTTATTTCTACTTAGGATTAAAATTATGGGAGCCTGGCACTGGTATTATCTGTGCTCTAGACTTTGGCTTCTCGGTTTTGTGCCTATAAGGAAGAACCCCACTATCTCTATTAGCTGGTTTGAAACTTTTAGTCATACTTTTGGCTAACTTTTTTCATCACAAACTATAAAGTATGTGCTCACTGGTTATGTTTTGGAGCTTGGTATGATTGGTGTTAGCAACACCAATAGTTTACTTTATGTGGGCTGCATTTTTTGGGCTCACGGGCAAGACTGCTACATATTTAGTCTATGGGGACTATGCTCCACAGGCTGGGTAATGAATTTGGTAATTGCACAAAAGTTCATGCTGATAAGCTATATTGTGAACAGATTTGAATGTAAAGTTTGCTTTTACCCTTGCGGTACTAATTGGGGCTTTGAGATTATGGCCACAGATTGTCATTGCTTATTGCGGTGGCTCTTAGCACTACATATTATTTACATTATTTACTTGTTGATGTGGCTTGCGGCATATGATACAAGGCTGCCTTACGGTGGCTCTCATTATTAGCAATTTATTTGGGCTTATTTTGTTAAGCTTATGGTGTATTTTTTGGTAGAGTCACATGAGCATGATTATGGTTTTATGAGCTCCCTATTTTCTTTGCAAAGTTGGGAAAAATGCATCATGATTAATTCTTGGAAGAAGTTTGGTGCTGACGTGGTTTCTTTGCATGTTTTCTGTGACTTCAATTTCTTTTGGAGTTTATTTTGCTTGGGTTTTAGGCTTGGCAGTAGCCATTTTCCTTGGTATGAGCAATGCTCAATTCGTAGCTTGGGTGTTCTGGAGTTTATTTGGGACTGGCATTTACGGTTGGATGCAGGATATCATTGCTACATAGATTTTAATTTTTCTACTTCTTCTTCGTCTCTTTTTGTCTGTTCTTATGCGGGCTCGCTGGTAGAATGCTTTGGCTTGGCTTATGTTTCGGGGGCCAGCTTATTATTTGCACTGAGCTTTGGATCACACTGCTGGTCACTATTTTGCCTTTGGGTGGGAGGTCTCTCATCGTTACGGCTATTGGGGCTCTACACTTCTTTGGTGACTGGATGATTTCACCTTGTGGCCATATGCTATTAATGCATAATTATTGTTACTTGCTATATTGTATTTTATTAACTATTTTGGCAGGGAGTTCTCTTACAGATTTTTGGAGATGTGGAACTCATATGCTTGATGCCTGTACTGCTCACTTATGGTTATTCCATGGAAGATGGAAATTTTTTTTTTTTGGAGCTGTAAATAGAGATTGGACTACATTTTCATGCCCAATATTACTTGAATATTATCGATGCTGACCTCGATCATTTTGCATGTTTTGGCAGGAGTTGCTGGACATATCTTCGAGTTAGCTCTTTCGCTTTAAACCATTTTTACTTTGTTTTTCTTTAAAAGTTTGGTATACATGTATATTTTGGGTGTACTTCTTTCATTGGTCTACTTTTAGGGTCTACACATGTATTTTAAGTCTTTTGCGTGGTGTTGTAATGCAGATAGTGGAATCCTTTGGTTTTGATTTTTCTATTTTGTTACTAGTCGGGGTTTCACTATCCATCCTCATTTCTGTACCTTTTTTAACTTNTGCTCATTTACTCAGTATATATATATATATATATTAAAAATATCAAAAAATTTTATGTTTTTGAAGATGAAATCAGCCATGACCAACATTATGATTGCAACTATTATATCATCAATAAATCTTCATCATTTAACATCGATCATAAAGTGTAGCACAAAATTTGAGGAAATATTTTGAGCAAAAACTTCTATAAAAAATCAAATAGAACTCTAATTCTGAAAAAAAAGGATGATTCATTATCAAGACGGTGTAATCGTGCATAAATTTCTCTCACCGTGATATAAAAACACACCCCATATATAGTGCCTCAACACACTCCAAAGATGGCGTAACCATTCACCTCAAAATTGGTGTAAAAACAAACCCTGAATATTCTACATTGATGCCTCCTAAAAAAATGTAACAATGCACCTCAAAATAATTGCTTTCAATAGCCATATTCAAGATAATAAAGGCTTTTTTTTACTTTTAAAGCTCTCTCATTACAACCCATAACTATGGTCTATGTGGTCCATAGGACACCCAGCTCCCAACTCCAGCCTCTGTAGTGTACAAATATTATCACATCTCATGCAGCTCTTATATTTGGATTCCACGGCATACCGACATTATTAAAACTCATGTAGCTCTCAACTCTGGTCTTTGCAGCCTACGGACATTGTCATAGCTCTTGCAGCTCTCAACTCTAGTATTTATGGCTAAGAACATTGTCATAACTCATGTAGCTCCCAACTCAGGCCTCTCCTGCGTACAAATGTTAACATGGCTCATGCTACTCCCAACTCTAGCCTTTATGGTTTACACAGCTCACAACTCACATAGCTCTCAGCTTCTTCTTTGGCGGCCTATAAAAGCTAATGTAACTCTTTAATACATCTTTTATGGCCAATTAATGCTTCTAAAGCTACAATTTACGATCCGATCCAAATGACCAACGGTTTTCATGACTTTCAACTATGACCTCTATGACAAGATGACGCTACACCCACCTTTTACAACACGATGAACTACTACCTTCATCGTGTATATATAATTTCATGGTATCATACATAAATACCATGAAATTATGTTTGATGAAATTATCATATAATTTTTTATGTAAAACATTTTCACTTCAAATTTTCATGCATGAATAGTGCTCCATGCATCCTAAAATTATCCTTATATACCGCTTGGCAGAACAGAGCTAGAAACAGAATGTTTATATATGTCTAAATACAAGATCGACCAGATTTTATTTAATAAGATGGTGATCATGGTGTACCTATTTCACAACGAATTGCACCCTAAATTTTTTGTTGTTATTATGTTTGAAATTAAGATCAAATATATCTCAAAGTTTTAATTATTTATATAATTTAAATCAACCTTGAAAGTAATATATCATTTCAAAAGATAAAAATATCACTTAATAATGGTGTCAATCAATCAAAAAATGAAATTTAGGAGATTCGCTTGTTCTACATTATATCAGCAGATCTTTCCCCTACCTAATTGAAAGACTAGAAAAGATTTAGATCAACTTGCGTTACTAACTTTTTATAAGAGCAAGCTCTTCTAGTTTGTTATTTCTTAAGCAACTATAGTTACTTAAGAAAAATTTTTATTCAGGCTATGGTTTTACCTTTAAGAAATTCATGGTTTAGTTTTTGAGATTGATTGTTAGAATATCAAATGAGAGAGGCACAAAAGTAGAAATATTATTTTGGAACATAAGGGCAAAGACATTTGTTAAATCTACAGGGCAAAGAAAAAGTAGGAGAATTTGAAGATACTATGTTGACCTCATTTTTGGTTTAAAAAATTTGCTAATTCTCCATTTCAGATGATCATAACACCGTCATTATACATTTGTTAATTCTCCATAGTTATAGTCTATCCTGAAAAAGTTACAAAAATAAAAACAGAAAATAAAATTTATTTGCTATTTGATGACAATAATATATTAATTAAAAAACAATGTTATACCATTTATTTATCTTTAAGAGAGCTGATGCGCCTCTTACACGTTTCTTTTTTGATATTTTGATTATCTTCCCTTGCAATAAATATTTTCATTCTACTTATGGTAATCAGAGTTAGACATAAAATTTGACTTTGACCGTGTCTTGTGTTTGTGATCACTAGGTCACAAACTGTCATTACTGTGTTGCATCAAATCTCCCGTGAACAGACTCCATGCATTGTCTTCTTAATTGTGTATTTAATGTTAGGAAATTGTATAATCTAATGATGTATATAGCCAGAAACTTTAAATTATGGTTTCAAATTAAACATATATAGAAGATATTAATGAATCAAAAAATAACACTATAAATCACCTACAATAATGTATTTACTTTTATTTTAGCCAACATTTTTTCTTGAATGCCATTATGGCTTTATTGTGCAAATTTAAAAATGACATGATCTCACGCAATAACATTCAAGTAATATTTCAATAATATTTGCAACATCAATAACAAAATTTGGGTTTTTTGGAAGCCCACCATCTCCCTTTCTATAATCGAAGATGAGGAACAGTATGTTTTAACACAGATCAAGTTTGAAGATTTCCAAGGGTGGGGTATCTTTGTATATGCTAGTTCTCAGCTACAGGATAAATATTTGCTCTAGCAAAAACTTGAACTTATGGGAAACTTTATTAACGAGAATCGGTTTGTTGGAGGTAACTTTAACATGATTATGAAGCCTATCGAGAGAAAATGTGGAGGAAGAGTTGACCCTGCTCGTATTACTAGGTTCTCTAACTTTGAGCTTGAAATGACAATAACTTATGCTACATAGCTCTATTTTTAAAACCATATAAACCATTGGAAACCTTATTTTCTCCTCCTTAATTTGCCATATTGATTATAACTTTCTCATTTTTCTATTCTAAGTTTGGAATTTCTAGTTTTAATAGTCCAAATTTTCTAGTTAATCACCTTTGTATTTATTACTCATCAAGCCACGTTCTTTTGAAATCTGACTAATCTCTACACTTGATTCCTATTGGTTCAACCGGTCAAAATCGTGGATCCATGCATTTGGATTAAATCAATACCATTAATTTCAAATAATCAACTTCCTCCTCAAATCAAGCCGTCCAAATCACCCCACTACCTCCAAAACCGCCCCACTCTCTCAATTAACCCGCCGTAAATCCCCATAGAGCAAGAAAAATGATCACAACGGTAGGGAATTCAACTCCTCTCTAAATTCCAAGGTAAATTCCTCTTCTTTCTTCCCTTTTTCATTCAAATTCAAAATTAACCATTCATTTCTTTACCTTCCCATTTAATCTTCAAACTTACTTATCAATTTTAAAGTTCATTAACTAATTTTAAAATTTCTTAGTTTATTACCATGTTATTTGTTTTACAATATGTGTTTGATAAGTTATATAAACATTCACCATGTTTTCACCATGTTCACCCCAAAATCAACAGCATATATGTACTGAACCATATAAATTTACACATTACATGCTTACATATTTTTTATAGACCAAGACCAATCTAAATTCAAATCATGGGGCTTTTAATTAACTATAACCAAAAGTTATACCCTCTAATTACCTTGCTAGTCCCTTAATTTTAAGCTAACCGAAAGCCTATGTTATTTAATAATTTCCTTAATTTATTAATTAAAATTAATCGCCTTTCAATAACCTAAAAAAAAATCACACCAAAATTAATTAAGTTAATAAACTCATTAGATACTTATTTAACTTATTAAATAAATAAAAAACTTAAATAAGAAAATAACAACTAAAAATTTAATTTAATTTAACTTTAATGAATCAACAATTTGATTAACTAATTAAATAAACTAAATTTTAGTAACCTAATTAAATAAAATACTAATTCGATCATGAATTATCTAATAGTTTAATAATTAAATGATTTAATTTAACTATAATAAATAAATTAATTAATTAAGTTAATAATAAATTAATTAAAAACATATTATTCTACATGAATAAGTGAGATGAATTAATTATACCATTAATAATTAATGAATTAAATAATTTAATCTTACTTTGATTTAAGTGGTAATTNTTTTGAATTATGTTTGGGACATCCTACTTACGTAGCTAGTTGAGCTTTTTTCTTAGGCTTCCTGTAGTTTCTTTATGGCTATACATCATCATTGGGATGCTTTTCTTTTGATTACTGTTTTGTTTATTTTGCATATGGATATCTGCTTTTTGGATCACTGCTCGTTGGCAGGATGTTTTTTTCTTAGTGGTTTTTCTACGTGTTGCTACGCTTTGTTTTCTCTATCACAGGAAAATCATTTCTCCCTTGCCCTACAGCTGCTCGCTTTTGTTGGATTGGTGCTGATCTCTTTAGAAGTGCTACATTTCTTTGTTGGATTCTATAATTGTTTGTTAGTAGATTGGAAATTAAATTTCATGGAGATACCTGTTGTTAGTTTTCTAATTTTCCCCCTTTTACTTCTTTCGGTATACTTGTATATTTCTTTTGGGGTATACTTGTATTTTTTTAA
>JXCR01143202.1:1953-31906 GCA_002079205.1 Phalaenopsis hybrid cultivar | reverse complement strand
TTCTCCCTACTTTGAGATATGGTTTTGTGAAGAATTGATTTTGTTTTATATGGTTTTAAATTTCAATAATTTGTGATGATTAAGAAACATATGTTCTGAAAGGGCTATGATTTCTACAACATAGTGAGAATCACATTTGATTTCATGGGAGAGTATTTCATTCATGGAGTTGAGTGCAAACAAATGAGGAAATATTCTTTGTTGGATGCAGAATTGGAGATTTTAAGGTGATTGATTAACTGCAAGATTGTTAGGCATCAGGTGAGGGAGTAATGAGAACTCTCGAGTGGCAGCCGATATCCTCCCAGCCTAACCACGGAATTAGGGACCAAACTCTGGATTAGTCAATATTATTTATGAACTCGAAAGATGGTAACAAATAGTCATAAATGGCACAAAAAAATTTATATATGTATTTTTAAATGGGTTTAATTTCTTCATAATCCATATACTCATTGTAAAGGAGAAGGATGCATTCTTAAACTTGAAGTATTTGTCACAAAACTTTGTTTAGTCTTAATAAATTGAACTGTGATGTTTAGAAATTAATTTAGTAAGTTAAATTCTTTTAGTTACATTTCTGTTACCATTCGTTAAACCCATTTTAACTTGTTTTTCTTACTTTAATCTTTATAGCTTGAATATTGTGATTTATTTTGTTATCATAAGAATTTCCATCTTCCAAATTAAGACTTAATAGTAGCAGACTAAAATTAGCCTAAGGGATTTCTTACTACGCTTCTCTATGGGACTGATACTTGGGTTTTTTAAAGAAAACCTATATTACTTGAAGCGATACGTGAACTTGCGTAAAACTCCTAGTGTGTGAACTATTTTATTAATTTTAGATAACATTTCTATTTTGCACATTACATACATAATATAAATTGGGTCAAGATTTTGTCCATATTTTTGAAAGCTAAATTACTGCGTAATTTTGGGACAGGTCAAGTTCTTGGCACTGTTTCTAGGGATTTAAATTGACATAAAAAAAACAAAAAAATAGTACACATGGGGGGTGCATCAAATTTTTGGCATCATTGTCGGGGAAGCTTTGATAAGAGCTTTAGGAGAATTTAGTTAAATCTGTAAGACTTAGATTTTGAATTTATAGTATTACTATATAGTGTGCTTAATTATTGTGTCTTTATTTTAAAGAAAATTCAAAATATCAAAGATATTTTTGATATCTACCCTATTAGTTAAGTCTTTAGATTTGTATGCGTAGTTCAAAAGCTGCATACCTTGAATTTTACAAGTCAAATTTGGAGATAATATTTGGGAGAGATTTGAAAAGATTCCATGAATTTAATGTAGAAATGGCAGATCAACTATATAATGAATATTCAGATTTGTATTATAATGCTAGTATAAACCCCAAGAGAGTGGCAAATTTTCAAGAAGAAATGCTTACAATTTTAATTTCTCAGGTTGCAGATATTGAGAGGAAGTTGGATGAAAATATATCCTCAAGGAGCCACAACTATTAAGGAAATTTCATTTGGACAATAGATTAAAACTAGGCATGATATACATAATTCTTATTACAATTATTACAATCCAGATTGAGAAAATCATTTGAATTTTAACAAGAATAATAATTTTGGAGAAGAAGACCAATTTTAGGAAGACATTCAATTTAATCGAACATGTAGTTGGAATAATCATGACTATTATAATAATGAACTTTCTTTTCCTCATAATTTTAAATTCAACCCCTAGAATGAAGAGAATGATTTATTAAAAGAGGTTGTTATTCAAATGGAGAGTGAGCTGGAGTGTCAAGGGACCGCAATAAGGAATATTGAAAAATAGTTGGGGCAGATTATTAACTCAACTAATAGTCTGTCTCAATTTAACTTCAAACCACAGGATGAGGAGAAGGAATTAATGTTAGAAGAGGTTATGATTCAAATGATGATATAGTTGGAAAATCAAGATGTCGCAATAAAAAATATAAAAAACCAACTAGAGCAGATTATTAATGCAATTAACGGTTACCCCCAAAAGATTTTGCCTTGTGACCCTGAGATAAACCCTAAGGAGATGAATGATGAGCAATTTAAAATTATTGAATTAATATTTAGAAGAGAATTCAAGGATATGTTTCAAAAGAGCTTTGAGTTGAGAGATGAGGATAAGGACATTGAAAGAACAATGGAAAGAATTCCAAAAGAATTAGAAAAGCCTATTTCCTCAACTAAGATAAATATAGAAAGTCCACCTCCACCATTTACTCAGTACCCAAGGGAAGAATTGAAAGGCAACCCTGAACAAAAGAGTAACTTAGAAGAATTTGATCCAAAATTTGAATTATCTATAAAGAATCTGATCCAAAATTTGGGAGATCTTGAAATATCATATAAAGATCCATTTCTTATAAATTTCAAGGATGATATTAATATGAAAATTGAGAAAATCACTAGAATTATATTGTATCTAGAAAGAAATATGAAGAACAAGGATATGAATCAATCTAAAAGGAAGAGCTAAAAGAAAAATTTAAGTTTGAGGACTTCATATGAATCCCTAGATCTCAAAAAGATTGGGTGATTGATCAAGGATTACTTAAATGGAATTTTGATCTAGGTGGAATTATTTGTCGGACTGATGACGTTAAACAAAGCACTTTGTGAGAGGCAACCCATAGTTTTGTGTGGTTTGATTTAGTGTGCTTGAGAGTTATAAATGTTAGAGTTGTATTATGTTTGCTTTAGTTTGTGTATCATGAGGGAGTTGATTTCTTAACTTCTTATTATGGTTAGACTTGTATGTTCACTTTTAGTAGTTGGATTGACGAGTCTACTAGACATTATGAACTTTAATAGTGACAATTCTATCTAAAATTTGTTACTTTTTTTTTTTGACTTTATTTTCATTTGATAGGAGTAGCTAACTTATTTAATGAGTAACTTATGGATGAATTTACACTATCCTTATAACTACAAGAGGTGCTCAATTAATGCGATATGGTGACACCTGAGGTTGGTGTTCACGACCCAATGTATCAGAGATAATCTTATCTTTGGGATTAAAATCTATAAAATTATTTATAAGTACCCAATATATATGTAGTGATTCCCTTAGAAATTTTAAGTTAGTGAGTTGCAATGAGTTAAAAGAAGAATTTACCTCATTTATCATGTGTGTTTCTGTTTGTGTTAAAAAAATATAAAGATTTGGAGAACACATAAATATAGTAATCCTCGCTTGAAAAAGAAGAAGAAAAAAATTGAAAAGATCCTAAAAAAAAGAGAAAAAAAAGAAAAAAAAGAGAAAAAGAAAAGAAAAATGAGTGAGGAGAAGCTTAAGGAGATACCTAATCAAAAATGACCTTCACTTGAATTAACTTGAGGAAAATGCTTTATTACATTTTCTAAACTTGTATTGGAGTATTAGTAGCATTACTAGTAAAGTTTCCGTGAAGTTCTTTTTCATATGAATGTTCTAAGTATCCTTGATATGACAAATTGTAATTCTTCTTGAAATGAATACAAATTCAGAAATCTTAAATTTGAATACTAAGTACTATTAGACCTAGAGTTTGAATCTAAGTTATTAAAGATTTTTATTAAATTTTACTATTTTATTTATTAAGCTAAATTATAGAAGCTTATAAGTTAATCTCTATCCTAAGTCATATTTTTTATGTACTAAAAGCGTCACTTAAGGACAAGTAACGTTTAAGTTTAGGGGAGTTGACACACTTAAAAATTATCTAATTTTTCATATATTTTTTTTGCTAAATTTTAATGATTTTTAATGATATCACACTTTAAAGGAAGATATTTTGCATATTATTGGTTTTAGGTACAAGAAATGAACTTTTGGAGAAAATGAAGCAAAAATGTGCAATTTGGAGTAAAAACGAGCAAGAAAGAAAATTCTAACTTGGCACATTTTGATGTCTTTCTATGCTTAATCTATTTTACATTTCTCAAACGTTTTTGAATGAAATTAAACTTTAAACAAAGGTTCTTTTTTTCATTCCAATTTTGTAGGTATATCTGTTAGGAGCAAAACACAGCTGAAACGGGGCGAAACGGAGCTGAAATGGAGCCAAATGGAGAAAAAAAGTGGAGCTACTGCAGAGTTGCACATGATGTGTCAAAATCCAGAGAATTGATGCATGATGCACTATAACTAGCGTATGAAGCTCCAGAGATGACTTTTTGCGGATTAAGCAGTTTGAGATGAATTTTGGGGAAATTTTCAATGGGACCTTTATTCTAAACACCCCTTGGAGTGATTCTATGCGTCTAGACACTTTGGAAGGTTTATTTACGAAGGGATATCTCTTGGATCAATGGACATGTCTTTAGAATTCAAAAGAGTTGACTTTTGGATAAAAGTTTGGAGGGAATTTTGAATTCTTTTTGGAGGGAGGCAGCCTTTTATAAAAGAGAGGGAAGTCTAGAGCTTGAAGAGGACTTTTGGGCGTGATTTTGGTGGTGTAAGTGTGTGTGTGTGTGAGTATGTGTGTCTGGCTTGGAGAAGAAGGCAAGAGAGAAAGAGAGAAAGTCAAAAGCTTGGACATTTTCTTCAAATATTTTAAGAGGCGAGGGAAGGTGACAAATTTCTTCTTCATTACATTTCTAGGAGAGAATTGAGAGTGCTTGTAATGAGAGAAAGGCTTGAAGAGAACTTCTAGGGATTTTCTTGGGAAGGATTGTGAGATACGTTGTTTCTTTTATTTTTTTTGTTTTATAAACTTGTTTTTATTAATGAAATCCATATTTCATCGTATAATTCTCATGAATTCTGAGTAGTCTTCTTTATCCTTCTCCTACTTTGAGATATAGTTTTGTGAAGAATTAATTTTATTTTATATGGTTTTAAATGTCAATAATTTGTGATTATTAAAACTTTGATCTTCATTTACTTTTTGATTTGGCCAATTGAAATGCTAAAATATGTTGAGAAACATATGATCTAAAAGTGCTATGATTTCTATAACCTAGTGAGAATCACATTTGATTTCATGGGAGAGTATTTCATCCATGGAGTTGAGTGAAAATAAATAAGGAAATATACTTTGTTGGATGTAGAATTGGAGATTTTAAGGTGATAGATTAAAATCCCCAATTTGGTCCAGTTAACTGGAAACTGATGCGAGATTGTTAGCCCTCAGGTGAGGGAGTAGTGGGAGCTCTGGAGAGTCAGTCGGTATCCTCCTGGTCTAACTACGGAATTAGGGACCAAACTCTTGATTAGTCAATATTCTTTATGCACTCGGAAGAGGGTAAAGAATAGGATTGCTCTTATTTGGCACAAAATAATTTATATATGTATTTTTAAATGATTTTAATTTCTTCACAATCCATATACTCATTATAAAGGGGAAGGATGCTTTTCTAAACTTGAACCCTTTATCACAAAACTTTGTTTAGTCTTACTAAATTTAACTTTGATGTTTAGAAATTAATTTAGTAAACTTAGTTCTTTTAGGTACATTCCAGTTAGCATTCATTAAACCCCTTTTAATTCGTCGTTCTTACTTTAATCGTTATAGATTGAATATTGTGATTTATGTCATTATCATAAGAATTTCCATCTTCCAAACTAAGACTTAATAGTAGTAGATAAGAATTAGTCTAAGAGATTTCTTACTGCGCTTCTATATGGAATCGATACTGGGGTTTTTAACGAAAACCCTATATTACTTGAAGTGATACGTGCACTTGCGTTGAACCCTTAATGTGTGAACTATTTTATATATTTTATATAACATTTCTATTTTACAGATTAAATACATAATATAAATTGAGTCAAGATTTTGGCCACATTTTTGAAAGCTAAATTACTGCGTAATTTTGGGACGGGTCAAGTTTTTGGCACAGTCACTAGGGATTTAAATTGACATAAAACACAAAAAAAAATAACACACACTAGGGTCGCATCAATATCATCAGTAGTTTAAATAAACTAGCCTAATATTGCAAGCAATGCATCTATCCTGAAGGGTAGACCCACTACTTACTCATAAGGCTCGATTAATAAAACAAAAGAATTTTTGACATCCATTTAATTCTGCAAAAATCATTTTTTCTTATGTTAATTGACAAGTTCCCCTATTTATTATAAAAAATTAAAAAGGGTTTATATTAAGATGGGTTCTTGAAAGTTTCCTATAAATGCAAGCCCCTATAGTTAATTACATCTTAGATAACCAAAGTCACCTAGGAAAACTCTCGATAAAAATCAGGGGATATTGTCTTCAAGGAGTTCAAAGGGATAGAACTTTTCAAAAGATCGGACTAAAAGGTGTGAAATGAGAATGACTCAAATTTGGAACATTTTTATGAAATTCAAAGGAAAAAAAAAAAAACTAAGGGATGTCATGCATCCTAAGGAGAACCTCGGTGACTTCTCAAACTATCCTATGGTTCAACTTTAGTTTTGGAAAGAAGAATTATCGAATGTTTTATCCTGCCGATTTTATTAATTAGGGCTTACATTTATGCGAGACAGTCACACAAATAGCCTGGAAGATGTGAGGATTTAGGTCAAAACGAATGACAACCTCGAAATCCTAAACCAGGTTATGGCTTAAATTACACAGCATAGTTGTGAAGGCCCAAAGAAAGAGTTGAGGATTTATGTCACACTAGGCGAACAACCTCAGAATCCCATGGCTTTTTATTTAATTCTATGGAAAGATGTACTGATCCTCATGCTGTTGTAGATCACTGTTGTAGAAGGCTGATTATAAAGCTAGGTCCAGACTCATCGACAAAGAAAAAGTCATAAAGTATAAAGTTTAAAGGTTTAAATGACAAGTTTAAAGTTCAATCAGTGGAGATTAAAGTTGATTAGAGCAACACCGGTTATGATCCCATTGTTCCCTAGTTCTAGAGAGACACCGGTTACAATCCCATTTCTTCTGATCACTTAGTCTAAATGAATTTACTAAACTCAAATCAATGAGTTCCATACTTTCATTTAGACCTTGGAAAATCTCATTAGCAACCGTAGGTTACCTCCTTCGAGGGATTCTCAATCATCTGATAGAGACATTTTAATTTAGTTACAATTTTTGTTTTTTTTGTTTTGTTTGTGATTAAATTTTGAGTTGTCTTATTTTTCTTACTATTGCTGCAATGGATTTTATCTGATTTTGATTTCTTAATTTTAGTTTTAGTTTCAGTTTTGTGGCTATCCTAAAATTTTCATTTTTGACATNTTTAAAGTGCAATATCATCAAAAACAGTATAAAATAGGTATGAAAATCTCAACATATTTTTCTCTGGTCATATAGAACCACTTCTTTCTGCCAGACTATTGCCAATAAATAATTTAGCTTATATTACAAAAGATAGAGCTGTACTAAACTATTGCATTCAGAACATGAAAGTAATAGATTTTGGTGCACTTATAGTTCAGCATGCTCAATGTATAGTTGATAGTTCTATTGCTGGTGGTTTGGGATTCTCTACCCTAACTTTCAATCTATATGAATAATCAGGAGTAGAATCACATAGAAATGAAGAATGACTACAACCACAGAATCTAATTGGGAGGCATATGATTCAGAGAGTAGAATCATTTGTTGAATCTAGAAGTGGTAGAAGGGATAGGCCCCTACATCTATTGTAGGGGTGTCTACTTCTCAATCTTTTTCACTTGAAGGTATTATGGACCAACAGATGATTCAATAAATGGACATAATTAATATTCAGACTCAGT
Source organism: Phalaenopsis hybrid cultivar (assembly GCA_002079205.1). Taxonomy (NCBI): domain Eukaryota; kingdom Viridiplantae; phylum Streptophyta; class Magnoliopsida; order Asparagales; family Orchidaceae; genus Phalaenopsis; species Phalaenopsis hybrid cultivar. The sequence continues at coordinate 24,220 of JXCR01143202.1, read as the reverse complement.
TTGGGAGAGATAGGAGCAAGAAATGCTTATAATGGTGAATATCAGTAAGGGAGAGTTCAACATGATTTTGATTTTGAAAATGTTATGGTAAGACATCTTAGGGGTGAAACTAATGTAGAATTTCCTGCTTGCCCCAGTTTCACTCCCTATGTTCTTGTTCATGATGAAGAAGAAGAAGAAGAAGAAGGAGAAGGAGAAGAATATTCTGATGTGTTGAGGAAGGAGATGAGAATTGATTTTTATGAGTTTAGTTCAGTGTGTTTTGATGTTTGTTTGTTATTTGATGTTTATTTATTATTTTTTATTGTATTATGATGAACTTTTATTTGGAACCTGTTGTAGTAAAAAAAATTATGTTTTGTTGTGAACTAAATCTGTAATAGTAACTTTAAACTTTCATTTTTTCTGTAGTTTTAGTATTTTAAGTTTAGTTTTTCAGTTTTTGTATTTCTATTTTTAATTTTAAGCAAGTTTTTTAGAATATATTTTGTTTTATTTAATGCTTTAAAGCATATTTGTAGTTTTACAGTTAGTACCTGCAATATACCAGAACCCAATTTCATAGTCAGAAATCCTCTACGGGTAAGTTTTTATTTTCATGCATTTACTGTTTTCTTTCACCTACTAAATTTTATACCAAAATATTTTTAAGAAAAATCACTTAAAAACTTAAGTTTGGAGGAAAGAAAAATTTATTTTGAAAAGAAGTAAACTAAATTTTATTTTTTCCTCAATTAACTATATTTTAAAAATTAATTTAACATGACCTAAGATATTAAAATTTAACTTTAAACGATTATACTTATGTTTATAAATATTGTGGTGAATTTAGTAAAAAATTTTAATAATAAAGGTCAATTTTAAATTTAAATATATTTGGTATGATATGATAAGACTATGTTTTTCTATTTAAAGTAAAGTAAATTGTATTTTTGAAGTGTTAAGAATTTTAAAGTTTCATGTAAGAAAAAAAGAATGAGACTTTATAAAAAATCATAAACTAATACAAATTTATAAAGTGAACAAAGGTATAGAGTTTTAACTTTAAGAAGACGATAGTGAAGTTCAAATCATTAAAGGCTATCCAGATATAGTAATCCTCACTTAGAAAAAGAAAAATAAAAGAGAGGATTGAAAAGTTCCTAAAAAATAAAAGAGAGAATTTGAATCTAAGTTATTAAAGGTTTTTCTTAAATTTTGCTATTCTATTTAAACTAAAGTATAGAAGTTATAAGTTAATCTCTATCCTAAGTCATATGCTTTTATGTAACAAATGTGTCACTTGAGGACAAGTAACATTTAAGTTTGAGGGATTTTGATACACTAAAATAATAAATTATTTTAAGCACATGTTTTATGCTTATTTTTGGTGATATTGCACTTTAAAGAAGGGTATTTTCATGTTTTTGTTGCAGGTATGTCATTTTTAAGCAATTGGATAAAAAATGGCAAAAAGGATGAAATTTGGAGCCAAATACTGAATTTTGGGATTCCGATGCATGAAGCGCCGTTTGATAGAAAACTGGAGCATGATGCACCAGATCGGTGCATGATGCGCCAAAAATGACTTTTTGTAAATTAAGGTGGTTCGAGATGGATTTATCATGAATTTTCAAAGGGACACTTGTTCTACACACCTATTGGAGTAATTCAATGCATCTTGACACTTTAGAAGGCTCTTTTATGATGGGATATGTCTCTTGGAACAAATGACACATCTTTTGAATTCAAAAGAGTTGACTTTTGGAGGAAATGTTTGGAGGGAATTTGGAATTCTTTTCAAAGGAGGTAGCCTAAAATAAAAGAGAAGACTTCATAGAGTTGAAATGGGGGCTTGAGGAAGGAAGGATGAGAAATGGCGAGAGAGAGAGAAAGTTGGCGTGAGAGGCAAGAGGAGGGATTTTCTTTTGTGGTTGTAAGATGAGAGGGAAGGTGAGAGATTTCTTCTTCATTACACTTCTAAGAGAGAATTGAGTGGGATTGTAAAGAGAGAAAAGCTTGGAGAGAACTTCTAGGGATTTTCTTGGGAAGGATTGTGAAATAAGTTGTATTTTTTATTTCTTTTGTTTTGTAAACTTGTTTTTATATATGAAATTCGTGTTTTGTCGTTTCCTTCTCATGAATTCTGAGTAGTCTTATTTATCCTTCTCCATACTTTGAGATATGATTTTATGAAGAATTTATTTTGTTTTTCTTCGGTTTTAAATGTTAATAATTTGTGATGATTTGAACTCCGATCTTTATTTACTTTTCAATATGTCCAATTAAAATGTTAAATCTTGTTGAGAAACATACGTTTTGAAAAGGGATATGATTTCTACAACATAGGGAGAATCACATTTGGTTTCATAGAAGAGTATGTCATCCATGGGATTGGGTGCAAATAAATAGGGATATATAATTTGTTGGATGCAGAAATGAAGATTTTAAGGTGTCAGATTAAAATTCCCATTTTGGTCCAGTTGATTGGAAACTAATGCATGATTGTTAGCCCTCAGGTGAGCGAGTAGTGGGAGCTCTGGTGTGGCAGCCGGTATCCTCCCAGCCTAATTATGGAATTAGAGACCAAACTCCTGATTAGTTAATATTTTTTATAACACTCGGAAAAAAATAAAGAATAGGATTGCTCCTATTTGGCACAAAACAATTTTTATATATTTTTTTCCAAAAGATTTCAATTTCTTCATAAACCATATACTCATTGTAAACGAGAAAGATGCTTTCATAAATTTTAACTTCCCATCAAAACAAAAACTTTATTTAATTTTGTAATTTTACTTTTGCAAGTTTAGTTCTTAGTTAGTTAACTTTGTTTTTCAACTGCATTTTTTATAACATTTACTTTAGTAGTTAATATTCAAACTTTGCACTTTGCTTTTATTTTTGTATTTTTTATTTTCAAAATAATTTCAAAAACTTACTTAAAGGATTTTCTAACTTTCCAGTGGGATCGATATCTAGGACTCCATTAGAGCCCTTTATTACTTGAGCGATACGTATACTTGCGTTGATTTTAACCAAAATTTGGCAGTTTAAAAAGAGTTTTAAAAGATAGACTATTTTCAAAAAAGGTATTGTTGCTGGGATTATATTACCTATTTATTATATATTTGTCGTGTGTAATTATATAATATTGAAAAATATTTATTAAATTTACACACTAAATCTGACCGTGCATCAAGGAGAAATCCTATTCCTTACTCTCTTCCTCTGACTAATCTAGAGTTTGGTCCCTGAATCCGTGGTTAGGCTGGAAGGATACCAGCTGCCACTTTAGAGCTCTCACTACTCTTTCACATGATGGCTAACAATCTCACATTAGTTTCCAATTAACTGGACCAAATTGAGGATTTTAATTTGTCACCTTAAAATCTCTAATTCTACATCCAATAAAGTATACTTCCCTATTTATTTGCACTTAACTCCATGAATGAAATCCTCTCCCATGAAATCAAATGTGATTCTCTCTGTGTTGTAGAAATCATAGCCCTTTCAGAACACATGTTTGTCAACACATTTTAATAATTCAATTAGCCAAATCAAAAAGTTAATGAGGATCAGAGTTTAAATCATCACAAATTATTTACATTTAAAATTGTATAAAACAAAATAAATTCTTCACAAGACCATATTTCAAAGTAGTGAGATGGATAAAGAAGAATACTCAGAATTCATGAGAAGGATATGACAAAACACAAATTTCACATATAAAAATATGTTTACAAAATAAAAGTAATAAAAGACATGTCCATTGATCCAAGAGACATATCTCTTCATAAAAGACATGTCATATGTTTACACGAATTCAATCCTTCCTAATCAAATCCCTTGAAGTTCTCTTCAAGTTCTTCCCTCTTTACAAGAACTCTCAACTCTCTCTTAGAAGTGTAATGAAGAAGAAATCTCTCACATTCCCTCTCCTCTTACAATCCTTGAAGAAAATCTTAAATCCCTTGACTTTCGCTCTCTCTCTCTCTCTCTTTTGCCCCTAACACGCTACACCAATCAACTCTCTTCTAGCTCTAGACTTCCCTCTTTTTTATTAAAGGCTACCTCTCTCCAAAAAGAATTAAAATTTCCCTCCAAAATTTTATCCAAAAGTCAACCCTTCCGAATTTAAAAGACATGTCCATTGATCCAAGAGACATATCTCTTCATAAAAGAACCTTCCAAAGTGTCTAGATGCATTGAATCACTCCAAGGGGTGTTTAGAAAAAGTTTCCCCTTCAAAATTCATGCAAAATTCATCCTGAACCACCTTAATCTTCAAAAATTCATCTCTGGCGCATCTGGCGCCAGTTCTTGCACTTCAAGCGCCAACTTTCTTAAGACCGCGTTGTTCTGGGTTTTGGTACTTCAGGCGCCAAATCTAGAGCATCTGGCACCAACTCCTTGTCAAATGGTGCATCTGGTATCAGTTATGGCACTTCAGGTGCCAGCTCTCTGTAAAATGGCGCTTCTAGCACCAATCTGGCGCAACAGGCGCCATAATCCCAAAATTCACTATTTTGGCTTCAAAGTTCATCATTTTTGCTACTTATGCTCCAATGCGTAAAATTTTTATACCTGTAATAAAAACATAAAAATATCCTTCTTTAAAGTGAAATATCACCAAAAATAAGCATAAAATGTATACATAAAACAACATACTATTTTGGTATATCAAAATCCCCCAAACATAATTGTTACTTGTCCTCAAGTAAAATTTTTACTTCATAAAAGCATATGACTTAGGATAAAGATTAACTCATAATTGTACTTTAGTTTAATAAAAAAAAGTAAAATTTAAGAAAAAACCTTTAATAACTTAGATTCAAAACCTAAGTCCAAGAGTACTTAATAATCAAATTTAAGATTTCTGAATCTCTATTCATTTTAAAAAGAATTGCAATTTGTCATATCAAGGATACTTAGAACATTCATATAAAAAAGAACGTAATGAAAACCTTACTAGTAATGCTACTTATACTATAATAGAAGTTTAGAAAATGTAATAAAGACTTTTCCTTAAGTTGATTCAAGTGAAGCCAATTTTTGATTTGGCATCCTCTCAAGCTTCTCCTCACTCATTTTNTTAATAACTTAGATTCAAATTCTCTCTTTTCTTTTTTTTTTCATTTTTTTCTTTTAGGATCTTTTGGATCCCCCCCCCCCTTTTTTTTTCTTTTTAAGTGAGGATTACTATATCTTGATAGCCTTTAATAATTTTAAACTTCACTATCCTCTTCTTAAAGTAAAAACTCCTTACCTTTCTTCACTTTATAAACTCATATTAGTTTATGATTTTCATAAAGTTTCATTCTTTTTTTCTTACATGAAACTCTAAAATTCTTAATACTTCAAAAATACCATTTCCTTTACTGAAAATAGAAAAATACAGTCTTATCTTATCATACCGAACATCTTTAACTTAAAAGTTGACCTTCAATATTAAAAACTTTTTACTTAAATTTACCATATTATTCATAAACATAACTATAGTCATTAAAAGTTAAATGTTAATATCTCAGGTCATGTTAAGTAATTTTAAAACTATAGTTAATTGAGGACAAATAAAATTTAGTTTAATTTTTTTTTTGAAAGAAATTTTTCTTTCCCCCAAACTTAAATTTTTAAGTAATTTAAAAATGTGTTAGTACAAAATTTAGTTGGTGAAAGAAAACAGTAAATGAATAAAAATAAAAACTAACATGTATAGGATTTCTGAGTATGAAACAGGGCTCTGGTATACTTCAGGTACTAACTTTAAAAATACATACAGGCTTTAAAGCATTAAATGAAACATAATGTATTTTAATGGATTTGCTGAAAATTAAAATAGAAACATAAACTAAAAATACTAAAAATGGAGAAAAAGTAAAAATCTTATCTTATTATTACAATTTAGGTCCACAACACAAAATGAAAGTTTTTACTACAACAGTTTCAAATACAACTACATAACAACAAAATAAAAAATAACAGATAAAAAAACAAAACAAACAAATTAGACTCCTAATAATATCAATCCTCATTGCATTCCTCCTCGTCATCATCATCATCTTCTTCTTCTTCTTCTTCTTCTTCTTCATCATCATGAATAGGAGCATAATGAGTGAAGCTGGGGCAAGTTGGAAATTCCTCATTGTATGCACCCCTAAGATATCTAACCATAGCTTCCTAAAAAGCTATATCATGTTGAACCCTCCTCTACTTATACTCATCATTATAAGCATTTCTTGCTCTAATTTCTCTAACTGATTCAGCATATTAACTATATACACTTATTGAATCATAAGCTGCTCCATAATATTTTCAAGTGAAGCAGAGCGAGAAGTAAATGATTCAACTCTTGGAATTGTATGCTTCCTAACAGAATTTTGTGGATATAGCCTTTCCTCATTTCTATGGGACTCTACTCTTGATTGCTCACATAAAGTGATAAATAAGGCAAGGTAACCTAAACCACTAGTTCTAATAGCTATAATCCGAGAATGATGAACTATGAGAGCACCAACATCAACTGTCTTCATTTTATGAATGCAAAAGTTTAGCATAGCTCTATCCTTTGTTACTTCACTCAGATGATTTATTGGCAGCAATTTAGCAGAGATTAAGTGGTGTCATACCTTTGATTGAATAGTCATCATGGAAGTGAGAAGTTAACTTTCTTATTGTTTTTAATCTTCCATTAGCCGGAAAAGCAATCTCAGCATCCAGTGAGGAATCAATCATCATGAATGCAGCGTATTCTCTTTGGAATACATTTCTCAACCCATAAAAAGCATTTATCCTTTCTCTAGAGAACTCAACTTACCTCTCACAAGGATGTGATCGTCAGTGATAAACCTCAAGTCGACATAAAACTCCCAAATCATAGGTACAATCGCTACTGCAGTAAAGTAGCAAAACCTCTCCCAATTTTTGGCATTGATCAACCTCTCAATCTCCCCACCCAGGTTAGCGAATGTTCGTTCCTAGATCAATTTTCTTATTTTCATTTGAGTATTATAACAATGTTGGGCTTTAAAATTGATGAATCTTCTTGCGTCAAAATCACTTGTCGGCTTTCCTCTCATTATTTGTGGAGCCATTGGAATTTCTATGAAAATCCAAATAAATTACAAAATCAAAAATCTAACTCCCCAAGTAAGAATATTTTGTAAGAAACATTTCACCATGAGTTTTCTTCAAGCTTTTCCATCAAAAAATCCCAAATTGTGCATTTCCCATAATGTAGGAAAAATCTATGGTGAAAATAAAAAATTTCTAAGTTAAAGTAAAGCTCTTAACAAGAGAAGATGAAATCTAAGATCTTTGGCCTCCAAAATCTTCTCTAACGCACAAAAAGTGAAGCCTTGGGTCACGGTTTAGAGGTAGGAGATGACCCAAGCAGTAAAAATGGAGATTTACTGTGAGATTTTGTGGTTTTTTAGGCAATCTGGCATTTTTAAGAATTTAACGCATCAGGCGCCAACACCTTAATTTTTCCATATTTCATTTTTTGTGGAAATCTACTTTGTACCGTTTATGTCCTCCCTAATTAACTCAAATAAACAATTATAATCATAACTAAAGATTACACTAACACCAAACTTTCACAAACAACAAAAAACTCACTTTCATATATAAAATCCGCGCTATTACAAACTAATATTTTTAAAGCCAACAAAATTTAATTTAGTGTCTAAAGCAAACCAAACATCCTAACACTGAAATATAAACATCAAACTACTAAACCCAAAAAAAAAAACAGAGTTCAACAATAAAAGTAAATGCAATCCAACATTGCGCAATAACACAAACAAGCAGTACTAAAGAAAACATTTCGTGCATTAAGTAAGTTCAAACATCTTCTTCGCTCTCATCCTTCTAGATATCTCTAATGGTTTTATAGTGTACGTACAAGTTGTAGAAAGGTTGATATGGAAATTTATCAGTTGAATCATCCTCAATCCAAGCATTTTTCTTGAACGTAAGTACCAAATCATCTTCAATACGACCAATATGTTCAAAATGTTCTTTCAGTCTCTAATCCAGATGATCTAACATTTCAGAAACATTCCTAATTGCATGCATTAGGTTTTGTGCTTCTTTTTCTACCTTCTTAATCCTTTTCAAAAGTGTGTTTGAACTGAAGTGAGGCTGAATAGGTGATGAATTCTGGGATGTTTGATCCATTAATACATTCATATCATTCTCATCTCCTATTCCAGTATAGTTGCAATAGACTTCTGGATCCATTGGCTTCCAAGGAAGAAGCACTTTTTCCCAACTCTCGTAAGGTACTTGCTATTGACTGCATAGTAAGAAAATAGTGGATGGATGCCGCAATCCAGTTACAGATCTATTGCCAATTAAAACAAAACTTGATTTCACAATTATTGCTCCAATATCAACAGGTTTTCCAGTTTGAATATAGTAGTTCAGAATAGCACTCTCCTTAGCTACCTTACAAATTTTCATAGTGCGGAGTAATTTCGTTGCAATAAAGAAAAGTCACGCCTTAGAAGTAGGATTTAATAATGATGAAGAAAAACTTATACTTCCATCATCTCTAGACTCCCAATTTGCATCTTCATCCATAAGTTATTGATAGAGTTCATTCATATTATCACTTGTAGAGGAAAAATTTGCGTAATGGAAAATAGGAACATTTTCAATCATAAACATCTTCTTTTTTCTTGAAGGAGTGAATTGCACAAACCTGCCTAGCACATAGACAATTCCTTGGTTGATTTCATGAAGATTTGCATAAAACTCTTTCACCACAGGGACAACTACTGCGGCAGTAGTGTAGCAAAAAACTTCCCAATGTCTCCGTGCAATAATCTCGTCCACTCAAGTATTCGGTGTATTGAATCTTTGATTCAAAAATCCCTTTTCTTTGATTAGCCTCCTCTTTACAAGAACACGATCATGTAACTTCTGCACATCTAAACTGATGAACTTTCTCAAGTTTAAATTTCCAAATTTAGCGGAATTTTTTGAGTGTGAAGCCATAGGAATTAAAAACTAGTGACTCTTCCCACGTCTCCCCTAAAATGGACTTTAGAATCAGTATTTCAGAGTTATAAGAAGAAGAACCCGTAAAAAACTGACTTATGAAATGTTTTAAGTCATTTTTATCACCACAATGCTTCAGGTGCCAGTTCTCTGGAATATGGTGCTTCAGGCGCCAATCTGGCGCATCATGCGCCAGTTTTAAAAAATTTATCATTTTAATTTCGATCCAATAAGTTTTCAATTCTTTCATACAATTAGGTAAATAAAGATGTTTTTAAACATTTTCTTAATGTTAAATTTTCTCAAATACACAAAATCTATAAAAGTATAAATATAAATATATGTTAAATATTTTGAACAAAAACATATAAGCAAAATAAACAAGGAAAAATATGGGTTGCCTCCCACAAAGCGCTTTGTTTAATGTCGTCAACCCGACATTCCCAATCTTTATTCTGTGTGGCCCAACAATACAGTCTCTTTAAAAACTAGTCTTTGACCATCAAAATATGATTTCAATTTGTGCCCATTCACTTTAAATAACCTTCCAGTCTTTGGATCTTCAATATTAACAGCTCCACAAGGATAGACTTTTATAATTATGAATGACCCTTTCCATCTATACTTTAGTTTTCCAGGAAAAAAATTGATTCTTGTATTTTATAATATAACTTCCTATCTAGTCTCAAATTCCTTTTTTATTATCTTTCGATCATGCCATTCTTTCATTCTTTCCTTATAAATTCGAGAATTATTGTAAGATTTATTCATAATTTCTTCAAGCTCATTCAATTGAAATAATTTTTTCTCACCACCATCTTGTAAATTGACATTGAATTCCTTAATAGGCCAATAAGCTTTATGCTCTAATTCTACTATTAAGTGACTAGTCTTCCCAAAAATTGATCTATACAGGGACATTCCTATAGGTGTCTTATAAGCTATCATGTATGCCCATAATGCAATATCTAATCTAGCACACCAATCCATTTTATTAGGATTCACACTTTTTTTCAAAATTATTTTTTTTTTCACGATTAGATACTTCTGTCAAACCACTAGTCTGAGGATAATAAATAATTGCAATTTTATGCATTATATTATATTTTTCTACTAATCTTGCAATTGTTGTGTTTCTAAAATCAGATCCTTCATCGGTAATGATTACTCTCGACGTCCCAAATCTTATAAAAATATTTCTAATTAAAAATTATAAAAAACTACGAGCATCACATCCAGGTAAAGCAATTGCTTATATCCATTTTGAAACATAATCCACTGAATCAAAATATACACATGTTTGAATGAAGGTGTAAATGGCCCATAAAATCCAATCCTCATGCATCAAAAATTTCAATTTCTAAATTAAAATATAGAGGCATTTAATTTCTTTTTGAAATATTGGCTACTCTCTGAAACCAATCACATGTTTATATATATATATATATATATACATTAACATCTCTAAATAGAGTAGGCTAACAAAATCCAGATTGCAAAATTTTATGAATTGTTCTATCGTTCCCAAAATGACCTCCAAATTCAGAATCATGACATTTTTAGATAATTTCCTGAATTTCTTTGTAAGGCACACATTGTCTTGTTACTAAATCTTTGCATTGTTTATAAAAATAGGGGTCATCCCAAAAATAAGATTTTGCATCATGAATGATATTCTTTTTCTGTTGTTTTATTAATACATATGGTTAAATACTATTAACAATATAATTTACAATATCAGCATACCAACGTATTTCCCATCCTTTTACAGCATAAAGTTGTTCATCGGGAAAAGTTCCATTAATTTCTTTTTCCAAATCAAGTATTTCCTCCTGCTCTAGCCTAGATAGATGATCAATAATTGATTATTTTTTCCTTTCCTATCAACTACTACAAATACAAACTCTTGCATCAGGAGTACCCACCTAATTAATCTTGGTTTTGCATCATTCTTTTGCATCAAATATTTAATAGTCAAGTGGTCAGTATGCACAACACGTTTAGCTCCAATCAAATATGACCTAAACTTATCAAAAGCATATATAATGGCTAATAACTCTCTTTCAATAGTGGTATAATTAATCAGAGCATCATTAAAAGTCTTACTAGCATAGTATATGACATTAAAAATCTTATCATATCTCTGGCCAAAAACAGCTCCAATTGCATAATCACTAGTATCACACATTAAATCAAAAGTTTCTCCTAATCAGGTGAAACAATGATAGGAGCAGTGATCAATTTTTCCTTTAAAGTTTCAAAGGCTTTAAGGAAATCCTGGTTAAAGTCAAATTTTGTATCTTTTTCCAGAAGTTGTCATAAAGGCTTAGTACTTTTAGAAAAGTCTTTAATATATCACCTGTAAAATCCAGCATGTCCTAAAAAGCTCCTAACTCCTCTTATAGTAGTAGGTGGAGGTAAGTTTGATATAGCCTAAATTTTTGCAGAATCTACTTCCATGCCATTTTCTAAAATTTTTATGCCCAAGCACAATTAGTCCTGCAACCATAAATTGATATTTTTTCCAGTTTAATACAAGATTAGTCTTTTCACATTGTTCTAAAACCTTCTTAATTTATTTAGACATATTTCAAATGAAGTTCTAAACACAGAAAAATCATCCATAAAAACTTCAATCCCTTTTCAATTAAATCACTAAAAATTGACATCATACATCTTTGAAATGTTGCAGGTTCATTACATAATCCAAAGGGCATTCACCGAAAAGCTAAAGTTCCATAAAAACTAGTAAATATTGTTTTCTCTTGTTCCTCTGAAGCAATAGGTATTTGATGATAACCAACATATCCATCTAGAAAACAAAAATATCGGTGCCCAACTAACCTATCCAACATCTGGTCCAAAAAGGAAAAAGGAAAAAGATCCTTCCTAGTGGAAAAATTTACTTTTCTATAATCTATGCAAATCTACCCACCAGTGACTTGTCTTGTTGGTATTAATTCATTATTCTATTTTGTCACTATAGTCACACCACCTTTCATTAGAACATAGTGAATTGGAATCACTGAAGCACTGTCTGAAATGGGATATATTATTTCAACATCTAATTATTTTAAAATCTCTTTCTTAACAACTTCTTTCATCATAGGATTCAATCTCTTTTGAGGATCAGCTCTTGGTTCATGTTGACCTTCCAATAAAATTCTATGCATACAAATTGAATGACTGATTCCTTTAATATCAACTAATGTCTATTCAAATGCTTTCTTATATCTTCTTAATATTTCTAACAACTGTTGTTCCTGTGTGTCAGTTAATTCTGATGATACTATAATAGTTAATGTAGATAAATCTCCTAAGAAGGCATAGTTTAAATGTGTAGGAAGTGTTTTCAGTTTTAATTCAGGAGGTTTCTTAATAGATGAAATCAAATTCTTATTACTTTATATAGGGTCTAACATTTCAAATTTTTTTCTGAACATAATCCAAATCATCTCTACTCTCTTCCATAGATTTATCTTGAATTTTATCCTCATCTTAATATTCCTAATATTCCTTTTCAAATTCTTTTTTGAATGTCTTCTTGAAATATTCATGGCTTAAATATTCATTGATATCCACTCTGAAGCATTCAATCTCTTGTTCTTTTACAGGGTATCACGTTTAGTTTTCAATAATAAATGTAACCTCTTGATTACTAAATCTCATATTTAGTTCTCCTTTCTGCACATCTATCAAAGCTTTTCTTGTGGCAATGAATGGACTTCCTAAAATGATAGGAATTTCTTTATCTTCCTCCATATATAATACAATAAAATCCATAGGAAAGATAAATTTATCAACGTTTACCTAAACATCTTCTATAACTCCTTTAGGATAGGTAATCGAACGATCAGCTAACTGAAGAGTTATAGCTGTAGGTGAAATATCTCCTAAACCCAACCTTCTAAAAATCGATAAAGGCAGAAGATTAATACTGGCTCCTAGATCACATATAGCTTTTTCAAAAAGTCTTTCTCTAATAGCACAAAAAATAGTAAAACTCTTAGGATCTTTTAGGAAGCTTCTTTTGAATTATAGCACTACACCCGTCACTGAGTGTGACAGTCTCATTGTCTACAAACTTCCTTTTTCTATTAAGTATATCCTTCATGAACTTCACATAACTTGACATTTATTCCAATTCTTCAACAAATGGAATGTTAATCTTTAATTTCCTTAATATTTCTAAAAATTTTGATAATTGGTTATCTCTATTTTTCTTCTTCAATCTTTGAGGAAATGGAGGCGGTCGTCTTTCAACTGTGATTTTCATTGGTTTAATAGGACATTGTAATTCAAAATGAAAATCATCACTAGATTTTTCATTTTCCACCACTTCTTTTTCAATTACAACTTTAACTTCTTTTTGAATTCTCGTTTCCAATTCTCAGTTGAATGGCCTTAATTTGCTCTTTGTTCTGATCTTTAGGATTTACTTCCATATTACTAGGCAACATTCTTGGATGTCTATTGTTAAGTGCAGCAACAGTACATCCCAATTAATTTTCCATGTTTCTGGTTGCAGCTCCTTGACTTTGTAATTCGCTTCCCATTTGTAATATCAATTCTTTCATTGAAAAATTTTTCTCCTTACTCTACAAGTTATTAAAACATGGAGAGTAACAAGGTTTATAAGTTGGATTTCCTTGATTTTTGGAGTTTCCCAATTGGTTTACAATGTTGTTTCCCCATTGCGGATTTGCAACATTAAAGTTATTGTTGCTCAAATGAAAATTTTAATGATTCTTCCAACCAGGATTATAATAATTGGCATAAGGATTATTAGAACAATTACTTATTGAATTTAAGGTCTCATAAGAAGATTGAGATTCTATCATTTGTGCCATTGAGTTTTCTCAAGCACAGGTGCTGTCTGAGAATAATTCATTCCATATTGATCTATCTTCTTTGATATAGCAGCTATTTGGGCAGCTAACATAGATATTTCATCAGAATCATGAAAACTAGCTACACTTTTTTTATTTACCCTTTCAGAGGGCAATTTTAATTTATTAGTAGTCATCTCTTCAATTAAAGAATATGCTTCATCAAATGGTTTTGACAATAATGATCCAACAACAACAACATCAGTTATTGATCTAAGAAATCCAACCAATCCAATATAAAAAGTTTGAATAATTAACCAATCTGGCAACTCATGGTGTGGAAACATCCTAAGGAGATCCTTAAATCTTTTCTAGGCTTCATAAATTGATTCCCCTTCAAACTAACAAAAAGATGTAATATCATTTCTAAGCTTAGCAGTTTTTAAAGGTGGGAAATATTTAGATAAGAATTTTTGTGATAAATCTCCCCATGTTCTGATAGATTTAGGTTTTAACGAGTTTAAACACATCTTAGCTTTATCCCTTAGTGAAAAAGGAAAAGTCTAAGTCTGACAACATCATTCGACACTCCATCATATTTAAAAGTAGCACTGAATTCTAGAAAACTGGCAAGGTGTAAATTAGGATCTTCAATTGGTGTTCTCCCAAACTCATTATTTTGTACCATTTGAATAATAACAGGGTTATGCTCAAATGAATTGACAGCTTTGTATACTCAAACGAATTTCATATGTTGTAGAATTAGCATAATCTCTTAAAGGTCTTTGATGTTGTTCATTTTCATTTCTAGCATTACAAAATTGCAAGCCATTTTGCTAAAATGATCTATCTCTTTTTGTTGTTTTCAAATATTTCTAATACTTCTTTTTAATTCAAAATCTTAAGGCACAAATCTTCAGATCTTACACTACGCATAAACAAACACAACAAGTAATTAAAATAAGAAAAAAACACTAAAATATGAAAATATTCAAACTAAACTACAAACACTTTTTTTTTAGTTTTTAGTTTAAAATTAAAAAAAATTAAATTATAAAATAGCTTACTACTACTTTCCATTACTTTCCCGGCAACGATGCCAAAAAACTTGATGCGGGTGGATTTAATGTGTTAATTTTGTAAATATTTTTTAATATTACAAAATACACACGACATATACAAAAGTAAATATGCAATTTAATCCCAACAAAAATAACTTTAGCAAAATTAGTTTTATCTTGTAAAAATCTTTAAACTGTCAAATCCCCTAAAAATAATGCAAGTATACGTATTGCTTAAGTAATAAAGGGCTCTAATGGAGTCCTAGATATCAATCCCACAGAGAAGTTGGAAATTCCTATAAGTAAATTCTTAATATTATAATGTAAACTACATTATTAAACTACAAAAGTGAAGTGCAAAATTTGAATATAAAGTAATAGAGTGAATGCTAAATAAAATGCAGTAAAAGACAAAGTTAATTAAACTAATTTCTAAACTTTAAAAATTAAACTTACGAAAACTAAATCAAGTTTTTTTGATGAAGAGCTCAAATTTAAAAAATCATACTTCCCNTTCTCATGGGATTCATAAGTTTTTAAATTGGCTTTACTAATGGGCTTCATAGGGTAAACTCATTCATCATCTTCAGCTTCCACTCTAGAAAATTGGCAAAGTGAATAAATAAGGTCAGGATGTCCTAACCCTCCACTTGTCTCACTCCTTGTCGTAGTCAATATATTCTTAAAAATAATTTTCCCCACATTTATATTGCTATTATTCTGAATACAGAAATTTAGAATAGCTCTATCTCTAGTTACCTCACTATGGTGATAAGTCGGTAACAAAGTAGAGGAAATAAAATAGTGCCACTTCTTAGAGGTGGCATTCAACATGGAAGCAGTAAAATTTACCTGTTCTCCTGGTTAATCTTCCACATTGATCACATCATTTATGGGGCCTTCCATCGTACTAAAGGATCCATAGTGGCAGCTATAAGAGCCTGGGACTTCGTAAATGGTATTGATGCGGGCGACAGTAAACTCAATAGGAAATCCATGCACTTGAACGATTCCATCTTCATAATAAATTACATTGGCATAGAACTCCTTCACAACATTTGCATCAGCTTTGTTGGTGGTGTAACAAAAGTTTTCCTACCTCCGCTCAGCAATAACCACATTGCATCAGCTTTATTGGTGGTGTAACAAAAGTTTTCCCACCTCCGCTCGGCAATAACTCGTTAAATTTCTCCATCAGGACTCTTGAAAACTCGATCTTGTATACACTTTTTTCCTTTAAATATAGAAGTAAATCTTGTTTGAGCCATCACATTGACGAAGCGAGACTCGTCGAACTCAATTCGTCTCTTTTATCGTGGAGCCATTTCAATCTATTCAAATTATAGAAAAATTCCACAATATACTTCAAATGTGCAAATAATGGCTTCCAAAAGTAATTCTAAGAGTTCAACACTAAGATCCATGAATTTCTTCCCAATATTTTCTTCACATATTCAAAATTTTTTGGTGTCCTCAATGTGGAAGAAATCACTAAGTTCCATCAATTTCTTCCCAATATTTTCTTCACATTCTCAAATTTTTGGGATCTCCTAAATGTGGAAGAAATCAATGGTGAAAATCAAATATTTTTAGTTTGGAGTGAAGCTCTTACCTAGAGATGATCAAATTCGATGTCAAAAAGCCTTGAAATCACCTCCCAATCTAAGATCTCTCAAGCCCTAGTTCAAAAATTGCAATTTTAGGAGGAAGGGGATGATGAGAAGTCGCGGTTCATTGGTCAAAATCACAATTAAAGGTGTTTTTTTGCCAGCTCACTGTAGGCAAGGTAGATGGCACCGTCGGCGCTTNTGATCAAATTCGATGTCAAAAAGCCTTGAAATCACCTCCCAATCTAAGATCTCTCAAGCCCTAGTTCAAAAAGTGCATTTTTAGGAGGAAGGGGATGATGAGAAGTCGCGGTTCACTGGTCAAAATCACAATTAAAGGTGTTTTTTTGCGAGCTCACTGTAGGCAAGGTAGATGGCAACGTCCGCGCTCTCTATTGGACATAAATCCTAAGTCTCGGGAAAAATCTGCCGTCGGAGGCGTCGAGGGCGCCGTCGGCGGGCTCTATTGATTTTGTCCAGATTCTGGATTTTTGCGATTTTGATCAATTCCAAGCCTACACGACATTTGTTTAATCATTTTGGACATAATTTTAAGTAACTAAATGATGTACTTAGCACATATAAACTTTCACAACACAAAACATCACATTTATATATAAATTCTAAGGGGTACATAACATACCTAAGTCGGTATTTTCTCAACCTCAACACATTAATTCAGCTTCGTAATCCAAGCCACAACACTCAAAACCCTAATGTGGAAGAAATCCATGGATCTTAGAATTTTAAGGATTGAAAGCAATCCAAATGAAAAAGAGAAAAGAAAGAAAATATTATGGAAGTTAGGAGAAGCTTGAGGATATGCCTAATAAAAAAATGGCTTCACTGGACCTACCTAAAGGGAAAACCTAAATACATTCCTAAACTTATATTTATGGAATAAATCTTTTACTAGTAGAGTTATCATGAAGTTCCTATCTTTTGAATATTCTAAGTGACTTAATATTGCAACATATAAACATTCTTGAAATGAATAGAAGACTAAAACTCTTAAACTTGATGACTAGATAATCTTGTGGCTACAGAGTTAATTCAATTACTTGATTTTTTTCTGAAAATCTCACTATGATATTTATTTAAATCAAACTTATAGTATTTCTGAATTAAAACTTTACTACGATAGATCATAACTTTTATGTACTACTAAAATTACTTGAGGACAAGTAATAGTTAAGTTTGGGGAATTTTGACCAGAGGAAACAATGTTGAGATTTTTATACCTATTTTATACTTTTTTTGATGATATTACACTTTAAAGTAAGGTATTTTTGATGTTTTGTTGCACGAATGATGAATTAGAGTCATTGGAGCAAAAATNTTCAGCTTCGTAATCCAAGCCACAACACTCAAAATGCTGAAAACAAAACATCCTATGCTTAGTCTCAACTATCCAGAGATCTAAAAGCTTAATTCTAAAGAAAAGCAATTACAAATTTCAAATTACATAGATAGACAAATATGTAGTAAAATAAATCTACTAAGCTTCAGATTCAGTATTGGATTCTCCTCTAAGATCACCCATTGATTGTACATGAACAAAGAGGTTGTAGAAGCATCAGAATGAAAATTCTTCAGTAGAATCTTTCTCTATTAATTTCATACTCCTCGTCAGTTGTATCAAACTATCTTCTAAATGTCCAGAATGATCAAAATATTTTTTCATCCTCCAGTCTAAATGATCAAAGAAATCAGAGACATTATTAATTGCATTCGTGACATTTCGTATCTCCTTCTCCAATTTCTTGATTCTGCGCAAGATCACCAGAGTTTTATCAGGAATTAAGGGTTGAACTAGCAGTGAATTTTGAGATGATTGATCTACTATAATGTCCATGTCATTTTCATCTTCAAAAGCTGGGAATTTCTCAGTTGGGTCCNCAGTATTGGATTCTCCTCTGAGATCACCCATTGATTGTACATGAACGAAGAGGTTGTAGAAGGGTCAGAATGAAAATTCTTCAGTAGAATCTTTCTCTATTAATTTCATCCTCCTCATCAGTCGTATCAAACTATCATCTAAATGTCCAGAATGATCAAAATGTTTCCTCCAGTCTAGATGATCGAAGAAATTAGAGATATTATTAATTGCATTCATGACATTTTGTATCTCCTTCTCCAATTTCTTGATTCTGCGCAAGATCACCAGAGTTTTATCAGGAATTAAGGGTTGAACTTGCAGTGAATTTTGAGATGATTGATCTACTATAATGGCCATGTCATTTTCATCTTCAAAAGCTGGGAATTTCTCAGTTGGGTCCAAAGGCTTCCAAGGTAGAAGTACATTTTCCCAATTTTTGTAGGACACTTGGAACTGACTGCAAAGTGAGAAAATTGTGGAAGGGTGTCCAAGCCCATAATTTGATCCATGAATGATCGGGCCCAAAATTGACTTCACAATTATTGATCCAATATCGATCGGCAGTCCCCTATGGATGCAATTATTCAAAATAGCCCTCTCATTAGAAACTTTACCGATCTTCATTATCGGTAACAGTTTCCCAGAAATGAAAAAGTGCCAGTGTTTTGAAAGGGGATTTAGGAGTGTCACAGAAAAACTAACATGCTCGTTTCTCTTGTTTCCCAATTGTCAGTTTCGTCCGTTAAATAATGGTAAATTTCATTCATTTGGTTTCTTGTTGGGACAAAATTGGAATAGTGGCAGACATAAAAGTTCTCTATCATGTATAATTTATTGATCGGTGCAGGAGTGAAAGTGATCCATTTTCCTCGCACATAAACAACTCCCTGGTTGAGTCCATGTAAATTTGCATAAAATTATTTTACCATAGGAACAACCACGGCGGCGGTAGTGTAGCACAGCACTTCCCATCTTTGTCGCACTATCGTTTCTTCAATTGCTGTCATGGGATTATTCAATTTGCGATTTATGAATCCTCATTTCTTAATTCTTCCAATTCATTTGGTAACAATCTCTTCTTACCAGCATCTTTCAAATTATAATTGAATTCTTTAATCACCCAATATGTTTTATTCTCTAATTATACTGGTAAGTGACATGTCTTTCCAAAATTCAGTCTCTAAGAAGTTATTCCAATAAAAGTTTTGTAAGCAGTCATGTAAGCCCATAATATGGTATCTAGTCTAGTGGACCAATCTATTCTACTAGGGTTTACAATCTTTTCAAGTATTTGTTTAATCTTTCTATTAGAAACTTCAGCTAACCCACTATTACAGTTTTCTCAAGTATTTGTTTAATCTCTCTATTAGAAACTTCAGCTAACCCACTGGCTTGTGTCTTTTCAAGTATTTGTTTAATACAGTCTTCTCAAGTATTTGTTTACTCTCTCTATTAGAAACTTCAGCTAACCCACTAGTTTGAGGGTGATAGACAGTAAGTATTTGTTTAATCTCTCTATTAGAAACTTCAGCTAATCCACTAGTTTAAGGGTGATAAGTAGTAGAAATTCTTATGAATAATATTAAATTTTTCTGCCAATCTCTGAATGTATTTATTTCTAAAATGGGATCCTTATAATATTAAATTTTTCTGCCAATCTCTGAATATATTTATTCCTAAAATGGGATCCTCCGTCATTCTATTAGAAAGTTCAGCTAACCCACTGGTTTGAGGATGATAGGCAGTAGAGATTCTATGAATAAATTTGTTTAATCTCTCTATTAGAAACTTCAGCCAACCCACTGGTTTGAGGATGATAGGCAGTAGAGATTCTATGAATAATATTAAATTTCTGCCAATCTCTGAATGTATTTATTCCTAAAATGGGATCCTCCGTCAGTGATAATCATTCTCGACATTCCTGCCAATCTCTGAATATATTTATTCCTAAAATGGGATCCTCCATCAGTAATAATCATCCTAGACAGCTAATCCACTGGTTTGAGGGTGATAAGCAGTACAGATTCTATGAATAATATTAAATTTTTTTAAGATCTCTGAATATATTTATTCCTAAAATGGGATCCTCCGTCAGTGATAATCATTCTAGGCATTTTGTATCTAGTGAAAATAGAATATATTTATTCCTAAAATGGGATCCTCCGTCAGTGATAATCATTCTAGGCATTCCGTATTTGAGGATGATAGACAGTAGAGATTCTATGAATAATATTAAATTTTGCTGTCAATCTCTGAATGAACAAAATGGGATCCTCCGTCAGTGATAATCATTCTAGGCATTCCGTATCTAGTGAAAATATTTTCATTAAAAAACTTGAAACACTTTTAGCGCACAACAAGGTAAAGCTTGTGCTTCAATCCACATAGAAATGTAATCTACAACAATTAATATATATAATNATTTTCATTAAAAAACTTGAAACACTTTTAGCGTCACAACGAGGTAAAGCTTGTGCTTCAATCCACATAGAAACATAATCTACAACAATTAATATATATAAGTTCCCAAATGAAGGAATAAAGGGTCCCATAAGATCTAATCCCTAAACATCAAAGATCTCAACTTCTAACATGAAATTCAGAGGCATTTCATTTCAGTCTACTGCAATTAATATATATAAGTTCCCAAATGAAGGAATAATTGGTCCCATAAAATCTAGACTGCAATTAATATGTATAAGTTCCCAAATGAAGGAATAAATGGTCCCATGAAATCTAATTTTAGAAACGTAGTCTACTGCAATTAATATATATGTAAGTTTCCAAATGAAGGAATAAATGGTCCCATAAAATCTAATCCCTAAACGTTAAAGATTATAAGTTCTCAAATGAAGGAATAAATGGTCCCATAAAATCTAATCCCCAAACATCAAAGAGTTCTCTAATATGAAATTCAGAGGCATTTCATTTCTTCTAGATATATTGCCTACTCGTTGGCATCGNAGATCTCAACTTCTAATATGAAATTTAGAGGCATTTCATTTCTTCTAGATATATTGCCTACTCGTTGGCATCATTATGTATCTATAAAAATCTCTAAAAATAGTAGGCCAATAAAATCCAGCTTGTAAAATTTTATAAGCTATTTTATCAATCCCAAAATGTCCTCCAAATTCAGATCATGACATTTTTGAATTGTTAGCTCANTATAGTATTTCTGAATTAAAACTTTACTACAATAGATCATAACTTTTATGTACTACTAAAATTACTTGAGGATAAGTAATAGTTAAGTTTGGGGGATTTTGACCAGAGGAAACAATGTTAAGATTTTTATACCTATTTTATACTTTTTTTGATGATATTACACTTTAAAGAAAGGTATTTTTGATGTTTTGTTACAGGAATGATGAATTAGAGTCATTGGAGCAAAAAGATGCAAAAAGGAGCGAATTTGGAGCGAAAAAGACCAAAATGTGCAGAATTGAACTAGGGCACCGACAGCGCCATCGACCCCGCCGACGGCGAGATTTTCCTGAGACTCCAGAATTAATTCATTAAGAAAGTCCGCCGACGGCACCCTTGAGGCCGCCGACGGCAAGCTCGGCGGTTATGTCCAATCAGGCTTTGGATGAGGACAAATTTGAAGTGATGCTTAGGAAACTCTTGGAAAAACTCATCCACAATTTTAAAAGAAGATTTTGGCTAAAAATTGGAGAGAGCCAGCAGACGCTAGAGTTCCTGGAGGTTAGAAAGGTTCCATTAGTGTGTAGAAATTGTGAGGAATTTTTTGAGAGATTGTAAGAGTGGAGGGAAAGTGAGAGATTTCTTCCTCCTTGCTGCTTCGAAGAGGAATTTTGTGTGCTGTAAAGAAAGGAAGAGATTCAGAGGAACTTCGAGGAGTTTTCTTGGGGAGAAATTAGTGATAAGTTTATTTATTGTTGT
>JXCR01143200.1:66280-83015 GCA_002079205.1 Phalaenopsis hybrid cultivar | reverse complement strand
GGGGGGGGGGGGGTAGGATAGGGGCTGCCTCTGTTAGATTGGTTGTCTTGGATTCGGGGAAGAAAATCCTCGAATCCCTAGCCATTGATGATTTTCTTTTTCCCTACCGGGGTATTATGAATATAATGATTATGATTTTGGCTATGTTTTAACTGTTTCTAATGATAACATAATAAATTTTGTTCAATCTAACTCCAATCTCAATTCTTAAACCGATCCTCAAATTGTACTTGTGTCTGATGAACCCGTTAATGAGCACGAAGAAGACGTTGACAATACAAGATATGATAGCACTGGGAGTGAGGAACCAGTCCTTGAGTGCCATAGTGCACCGCTCACCATCAACATGGATTTCTCCGATGAAGAAGAAGAAATACCAAAAATTTTGCCTGAAGCATCTCAAGAAGAAGAAATCATAGAATTAAATATAAGGAGTGGGAAAGTTTTACCCCCAAGGTCAGCTCTAGTGGATAAAACAAAACAAAGAGTAACTCGAGAAGAGTTACCTCCACCTCCATCAGTGGAAGAACCAAATAAACAAGTAAAGATTGGAGGATTATACAAAGTGGATTATAACGTGCTAGCTCATCTTAGGAGGTTGTCGGTCAAACTAATCATTTACGACACCCTAATCCTATCAAGGGAGATGAGAGAGTCTCTGGTTACTGCCTTGCTTGACCAATAGATTTTCTTAGCCCAGTTAGACAGCACATCTTCAGATGAATTTTTCTTGTTTAAGGAAAAACCTGAGACAAAGAAGACTTGTTGTTCGGTGCCATCGATCACAATCGACCACTTTACATCTCTGTTAATATCGGCAGATTTGTATTGTCCAGAGTTTTGGTGGATCCGGGAGCTTCCGTTAACCTAATGAGTCTACAAACATTGACATATTTGGATATTGAAGCTCAAGAACTTATAGTCGATAAAATGATGTTAAGAGGATTTAATCAGAGGGAGGAAAGAGCCCTTGGATTGATTACACTGTTAATGAAAGTTGGAGAACTAGTAACAACAGGAAAATTCCACATTATCGATGCAAAAACTTCTTTCAATGCTATACTTGGATGACCATGGATTCACGAGCATAACATGGTTCCATCATCTTTGTACCAATGCATCAAATACTTCAAAGAAGGTCAAGAACATTGTATTAAAGGAGATTTAAAACCATTTTCAGTACATGAAGTAGGTATTCATCAAGACGCCGCCTACTATGTACCTCCAAAGAAAATCGTCTTTTCTCGCGAAGTTGTATCAAATGAAGTGTAAAATTCAGAAGAATCACAAAGAAGAGGGCATTCAACTCCACTTTGACAATCTACTGTCGTCTCTTCACGATGAGGTGGTAGAGGTTATTTTAGCTCATACACTCGAGATCGAGGCCGGGGATGTGGACGAGGAAGAACCAACACGATTGTTGAATGAACTAGGTTGGCCATCAACATCGAAATGGAAGAAAGTTTTGATGAGGAAAGCTCCAAGGAAGAAATGATGATGATAAAACAGAAGTAACCATAGTATGAAATTTTTTTGGAAGATGTGGAGAAAGATGAAAATGAGTCGATGTATGATCGGATCAACCACTATGTGAATGTCATGCCCCTTACTCCAGTCAACCCTCAAAAGGTTGGGAGTTTGGAGATCAGGAAATTCCGTAGTGCTGGTTTGAAGCCGATCAAGTTTTACATTACTTCCCCTTCTACTAGTCTTAAAAATCATATAAATTTAGAAGAGGATTTTAATGAATTAATGAATTTACCTTTTGGTTACTTTTCTCCTTGTCTACAAAAATTAATTCAGCAGGTATATTTGCCAAAACAAATGCCAAAGAATAAGTTACAACTTTTTGAAAAATTGTGGAATATTAAAAATCGAACTCCTAATTTGAAAGAAGGTCTCGAATTTGGTACTGTAGGACCAGTCGATGACTCAGAATTTTGCATGATTGTTGCTAGTAGATTGGAAAAGGATTACTTTGATATAGAGGATGATTCTCAAGATCAGTTAATAGGTGATGCTCCACCAAAATTTGAAGAAGAAATTAAGTCAACAGTTGATGAGTTAAAAGAAATCAACCTCGGGACTGAGGAGCAGCCCTGACCAACCTTTATAAGTTCCTTACACAACGAGAAAAAGTCCACATAATTGATAAAGTTATTATCAAAATTTAAAGATTGTTTTTCTTGGAGTTATGATGAAATTCCAGGCCTATCGACAGAAGTTGCAGTACATAAGCTTGGGGTGGACAAGGATATGACCCCAGTGAAATAAGTTCCCAGAAGAATGTGCCTCAAGATAGAGCAACAAGTCATTGCTGAGGTAAGGAAATTAATAGATGCTAACTTTGTTAGAGAAGAGTAATACCTCACATGGCTAGCCAACATTATTCCAGTTAAGTAAAATAATGGACAAATCTGTGTATGTTTCAACTTCAAGGATTTAAATAAAGCATGTCAAAAAGATGAATTTCTGTTACCTATACCAGAGTTAATGGTGGACATCACTTTGACACATGAGATTTTCTCCTTTATGGATGGATCTTTAAGATACAACCAAATAAAGATGGCTCCAAAGGATGCAAAACTTACAACATTCAGGATGTTGATTGGGATCTTTTGCTACATAGTAATGTTGTTTGGATTGAAGAAAGCTGGAAAAAGATCTTTGATGACCGCATTCACAACCAAGTGGAGTGCTACGTAGATGATTTGGTCATCAAAAGAAAATAGAAAATGGACCATGTGTATGATTTAAGGATCGTGTTCAAACGATTACGACAATTTAATCTCAAGAAGAATCCCTTAAAGTGCACATTCAACATTACCTCTGAGAAATTTCTAAGATTCGTTGTTCGTCATCGGGGAATTGAGATCGACCCGGATAAGATTAAAGCTATCTTGGAAATGTCTCCTTCCAAAACCTTAAAACAACTACGTTCTTTCCAAGGAAAATTGGCATATCTGAGACACTTTATTTATAATCTCTTAGGTAGGTGTCAGCCATTCTTGACATTAATTAAAAAGGACGCCAAATTCATTTGGAAAGAGAAATGCCTGCGGGCCTCTGAGGATGTTAAACGATACGTAATGCCACCACCTCTTTTGGTGCCATATCCTGAGAAGATCGTTGATACTTTATACCACGACCTTAGACGACTCTCTCGGAGCCCTATTAGCTCAGGTCAATGATGAGGGTAAGGAAAATGCACTCTACTACTTAAGTCACTATTTAATATCGACGAAGGTAAAGTATCCGCCTATCGAGAAGCACTATGTAGATTTAATTTTTGCCGTCCAAAATCTTAGACATTATATGCTTTCTCATAAGATTACCCTTATTTTGAAAGTTAATCCATTGCAATATTTGATGACATGACCAACACTCTCCAAACGTTTGGCAAGATGATCGATGATTTTATTACAATTTGATATAACTTTTGTTCCCCTCCGTACTATCAAGGGACATATTTAGCAGATTTTCTCATAGCGCACCCATTTCTAACTAGGTCCGCACTCAACGATGAATTGCTTGTTAAACAAATATTACAAGTAGAGCCCTCCAATTCCAGGCATTGGGAGATGTATTTCAATGGAGCTTTTTCAGCTAGAAAGGACAAAGGATCATAAATGGTTATACCATGTAAAACAGGAATTGGGCTGATTTTCATCATGCTAGACAAGGGTATGTTGAGATTTTCCTATCACCTGACAGAGCTGTGTACAATTATTGAAGCAGAATGTGATGCACTAATCACCAGGTTGGAGTTAGCAATCTCAATGGATGTAACAGACGTTTCCATCTATGGTGACTCTCAACTTATTATCCAACACGTTCCTGAACAATACAAGATTTTGAAACCAAGACTAGTAGAATACCAATGGTACACAATGAAGCTGCTCGAACAGATCCCTAGTGTGACTCTCTACCGAGTTCCTCGAGGAAATAATGCCCATGATGACGCTCTAGCACAAATTGCTAAGAAAATGCCATGTCCACCAGTGGATTCCAATGATATTACAGTACAAGGAAGATGGGTTTTTATCTCGAATCAACCTAAAAAATCAACATGAGCTCAAAAAAGAAGGAATGATGATTGCAGTGGCTGACATCAAGGAAGATTGACGCAAGCCATTAATAGAATATTTACAGAGTGGAAACTTACCAGAAGATAAGTCTGAAGCATATCACATCACAAGAAGAACTATGTCATACGCCCTAGTGGGAGATGCTCTCTATAGAAGATCATTTGATCAGATGTGGATGCGGTGTCTGAGCAGAGCAGAAGCACAAAATATTGTCAAAGAAGTACATGTCAGGTTGTGTGGTGCTCACCAGTCAGGGCCAAAGATGAAGATGAAGATCAAAAGGCTCGAATATTATTGACTAACAATGATATTCGATTGCATGGATACAACTATAAGGTGTCACCTTTGCCAAGTGCATGGGGTGGTCTTACACCAACCTACGAATGTGCTACACCCAACTATTGACTCGTGGCCATTTGGGTGTTGGGACACAAACATAATAGGTCCAATAGATCCTCCATCCTCTAAGGGACATAGATTTATTCTCGCTGCTACAGATTACTTCTCCAAGTGGGTAGAGGCAATGTCATTACGAGAAGTTACAACATAACATATTCTGCAATTCTTTAAAAGTCAGATAGTCTACCGTTTAAGTGTTCTATGTAGAGTGATTTCCGACAATGAAACAACCTTAAAAAGTATAAAGATAAACAACTTTGTCAAAAGGCATGGGATAGACTGGGGGTACTCAACAATCTACTATCCCAGGGTAAATGATCTAGTCAAAGCCTTCAATAAGACGCTTGTACAAATTTTAAAGAAGATATTGGATGAAAACAAAAGAGATTGGCATAATGTACTATTAGAAGCTTTATGGGCTTAACAGAAAACGGTTAGAACTCCCACTCAATGTACACCCTACGCGCTTGTGTACTGGTGTGAAGTTGTACTACCATTAGAAGTTCAGACACTGTCTCTCCAAGTCGCCATCGCCAACCAAATTACAACCGAAGAAATTACAAGACTCACTTGAAGAGTTGGAAATTCTCGAGGGAAAAAAAATTAGAAGCACAACAACACTTGAAGCTCTACCAAGCAAGGTTGGTACAGGCTCATGACAAATTGGTCCACCCGAGGGAGGTCAAAGTCAGTGACCTTGTTCTTGTTATAAAAAGACCTATTCTTGCACACCACAAAATAGGCGAAAAATTTGAACCAACATGGGAGGGACCATTCGTCATAGAGGAAATTTACTAGGAAGGAGCTTACCAGTTGGTCGATTTCCGAGGCGAGAGACCCATGCTGCCAGTCAATGGCCTCTACTTAAAGATATACTACCTGACGTGACACTACTTGAAATCAACTGCTTTTTAAAATTTTGATTGTTGTGGGGTTATTTATTTGGCCAAGTGTCTGTAACTGGGTCTAAAGTTTTGTAATAAATTAACCTCAATAAAATGAATAGTTTTTTAATTTGCCCATTTTGTTTCCCTTCTTCTGCTTCTAATTTTAAAATTAAATTAAATTAAATTAAATTAAATAGATTAAATTTGCAAATTATAAGAAATTGTTGTTTACTAGTTGCTTCATTTTTGTTCTTGTTCATGCTGAATGACAACACACTGATGTTTTTCTGCCCTTTGCAGAAGGATGTTGGAATGGAAGCTAATCTTCACTTGTAGAGATAACCTAAATCTCACACTAAATGAAGAAAGGGCTGCTCAGGGTGGCATCATAGACTTTGACTTAGACTGTAGTCAAGTCAATGTAGACTATGAGAGTCTTCTGATGGACGTTGTCAGTCACCAGGAGAAGGAGGGATTACCGTCTCTGTTAAAGATGGGCACCAGAGAAGGCTCCTCACCGAAGGGGAAGAAAGTGATCACTTAACAACAACATCCAATCAAAGAAACCAGTTGTCTACAATCCCTAATAACTACTTCGACAGGGGATTTAGTAGGTGCCAATGAAGAGAGAATGTCAGATGCACCGCTCATAAGAACTCAGAGTCGCAATGCCAATCGATGCAAACATATAGCCTTCGTAAAAGAAGAAAGAAGACGACAAAAAGAAGCAGCGGGTATACTTACCCCGATTCCTGAAGGAAAGATTTATGAGCCATGCATGAGGGATACCTCTTATAGCTCACCTGGTACAGAGGGTGAGTTAGAACCGACCACAGAGCCGATACAGATAGAAACACCTCATGAATCTTATAAGGGTTGGCCGATGTGCAATGTTGAGATTTTAGTGGGAGCACCTACCAGAGAAATATTCATTGAATGCTTAAGATACAACGTTTTACATTAGGATTGCAATAGTTCTTTTTAAGATTTCACAACCGCCAGTGCGGGAGGCCGGGAGGCTCCACATCAAGACGCTGAGTCATACATCTCATTACCTACATAACCAAATCAAACATGGGTTCCTGAAGATTTTGATAAGAGAGAATGACCTCGACATTGTCAGAGGATTTCCACAACAGAATTAGAAAGAATGTGCAGAGTTAAAAGAAGAGAGTTCGAGTTCTACGAAGAAGTCTCAGGTAAAATTGTCAACATTTTGGAAGGCTTAGAGTTGTACACTGGGGTCTTCTCAAGAAGTGATGAAAAAAAAAATTAGATTGTGTATACGACCTGAGAGACAGAGGTCAAGCTAGTCAACTGAGGCCGAGAACTTATTCAAAGTCGTAGAAATGGATGTGCGGGAAAGGTAGAATAACCATTCAATGTGGTTGTTGCTACAATTTTATTGAAGATAGACTAAGGAACCCCCCAAGTACTTTTAGATACAATGAGGTGGATCCAATGCCTTATGGAATAAAGAGAATGGTCAAGAGGATGATTTGATGGAGTTTACTACCACCTGACTGCATCCTGAACAACTACATAATTAATATTTACGAGAAGGGGGTTTCATTCCTCCCCATATTGATCACCATGACTTCATCAGACCTTTTTGCACAGTGTCTTTCATGAGTAGAAGTAACATACTCTTCAGAAGAGAAATCAACATCTTTGTCCTAGGAGAATTCAGAGGGACTGTTGAAATTCTACTGCTGATGGGGTTCGGTACTGGTCTTAAAAGGAAATGGGGCCGATTTGGCCAAACACTACAACCCGGGAGTGTGATATCCCATGGTATCTGTAACATTCAGAAGAATGCAAGACAATAAAATATTGTGAGGGTTCCATCCGGACCCAGAATTGGAGGAACTACAACCTTATGAGCTATGAGAAGGTTGCACCTCTAAGTACACGTAAAAGGAATTCTTATCCTGGAGCGTGACTCAGTAGGTCAGCTTGATCAGGAGCTCACCCCACCAAGGATGGACAGTCTGTGGACACCTTTTCATACTGTGTTTTGATGCAACAAACATGATGAGACATGTATCAGACATGTTCAGCTTATGATATATATATTTATATGATGTTTCAGATGTATTCAATATGTTGTCTTTTGATACTTCAGTCTGTAACTCGTACTTGAAGCAGATTAATAAAATTTCTTTCAGATTTCAACTTGCTTGTCAAACTGCCCTCTTCATGCGATTGATAAAGAGCCATATAACCATATGTTGGTTCTAAATTATAGTTAACAAATAACGATACAACGTGAGCCTCATATTAAAACTTAAAATAAATTTTGATGATTAAATGTGATATAAACAACAAGAAAACTAATTGATAAATTTGTTGAGTTTGTTGCTCTTGATTTTGAGATTTCTTACTCTTAGCTTGAGTAGCACGACTACCTTGGTTTGCACTAGTTTTCTTCACATCCCCGCGAAATTTCATATACTGCACAAAATCTCACAAAATTTCACACATTTTCCTCACCAATGTCGATCTTCACATGACACATATCTATGTGCTCAATGACACAAATTCTCTACATTATTTTCATTTTGTTCTCGGAGTTAGTACTGAGATTCTAATTCCCTCTCACTACCTCTTGGGTTGAATGTGAGTCATTGAGCTTTCCTCCCCAATGTAGTGAATTTACCTTGACTGATTGGCTCCTGAGTTAGATGTTAGTCGTCATGCTTTCCTTCTCAATCTGGTCTGTGTCCACTGCTTCTTGGGTTGGATGTGAGTCAATGAGCTTTTCTCCCTAATGTAGTAAAATTACCTTGCCTGATCGGCTCTTGATTTAGATGTTAGCCGTCGTGCTTTTCTTCTCAACCTGATCTGTGTCCTCTACTTCTTGGGTTGGATGTGAGTCATTGAGCTTTACTCCCCAATGTAGTGAATTTACCTTGCCTAATCGTCTCTTGAGTTAGATGTTAGTCGTCGTACTTTCCTTCTCAACCTGGTTTGTGTCCACTACCTCTTGGGTTAGATGTGAGTCATTGAGCTTTCCTCCCTAATGTAGTGAATTTACCTTGCCTGATCGACTCTTGAGTTGGATGTTAGTCGTCGTGATTTCCTTCTCAACTTGGTTTGTGTCCACTGCTTCTTAGGTTGGATGCAAGTCATTGAGCTGTCCTCCCCATTATAGTGAATTTACCTTGCCTGATTGGATCTTGAGTTGGATGTTAGTCGTCGTGCTTTCCTTCTCAACTTGGTTTTTTCCATTGCTTCTTGGGTTGGATGTGAGTCATTGCGCTTTCCTTCCCAATGTAGTGAATTTATCTTGCCTGATCGGCTCTTGAGTTGGATGTTAGTCGTCGTGTTTTCCTTCTCAACCTGGTCTGTGTCCACTGCTTCTTGGGTTGGATGTGAGTCATTGAGTTGTCCTCCTCAATGTAGTGAATTTACCTTGCCTGATCGGCTTTTGACTTGGATGTTAGTCATCGTGCTTTCCTTATCAACATGGTATGTGTCCACTGCTTCTTGGGTTGGAAGTGAGTCATTGAGCTTTCCTCCCCAATGTAGTGAATTTACCTTGCCTGATCAGCTCTTGAGTTGGATGTTAGTCGTTGTGCTTTCCTTCTCAACTTGGCTTGTGTCCACTACCTCTTGGGTTGGATGTGAGTCAATGAGCTTTCCTCCCCAATTTAGTGAATTTGCCTTGCCTGATCGGCTCTTGAGTCACTACCTCTTGGGTTGGATGTGAGTCATTGAGCTTTCCTCCCCAATGTAGTGAATTTACCTTGCCTTATCGGCTCTTGAGTTTGATTTTAGTTGTCTTTCCTTCTCAATCTGATCTTTTCCACTACCTCTTAGGTTGGAGGTGAGTCATTGAGCTTTCCTCCCCAATGTAGTGAATTTACCTTGCCTGATCGGCTCTAGAGTTAGATGTTAGCCGTTGTTCTTTCTTTCTCAACCTTGTCTGTCCACTACCTCTTGGGTTAGATGTGAGTCATTGAGATTTCCTATCTAATGTAGTGAATTTTGATTGACTGATTGGCTCTTGAGTTAGATGTTAATCATCGTGCTTTCCTTCTCAACCTGGTCTATGCCCACTACTTCTTGGGTTGGATGTGAGTCATTGAGCTTTTCTCCCTTATGTAGTAAATTTACCATGTCTGATCGGCTCTTGATTTGGATGTTAGTCTTCGTGCTTTTCTTCTCAACCTGATCTGTGTCCACTACTTCTTGGGTTGGATGTGAGTCATTGAGCTTTACTCCCCAATGTAGTGAATTCACCTTAGCCGATCGGCTTTAGAGTTGGATGTTAGTCGTCATGCTTTCCTTCTCAACCTAGTTTGTGTCCACTACCTCTTGGGTTGGATTTGAATCATCAAGCTTTCCTCCCCAATGTAGTGAATTTACTTTCCCCGATCACCTCTTGAGTTGGATATGGGTCATTGTACTTTCTTTCTCAATTTGATCTTTTCTGCTACCTCTTGTGTTGGATCTGAGTCCTTGTTTTTTCCTTCCCAATGTAGTGATATGTTTCCGACCACCTCTTAGGTTGGATGTGAGTCCTTGAGCTTTCCTTCTTTATGTGACCCAAATCATTGAGATGGATATGATATCACCTTAAATGGAGTGAGGCATTCAATTCTCATTTTGGGATTGATACTATTTATCAATTCCCATCTAGGGGTCAGCACTAAATAATGATTCACATCCTCGAAAACATCTGAAACTTGATAATTTGAAATCCATCCTCTAAATCCCCCAGCGAGAGTTCCGAGCTCTCGGTTTTGATAAAAAATTCACTTGCCAATTTCATAGCAGAAATAACTGTCACCCAATTCTACTCTTTATTCTAGGTCTGTTGACTTAGAAGTCTGTGTTGGTTTTGTTGATCTCGTCGGTCAACGCCAATATGTGCGGTGTGCTTGCCCGACACACTACACATATTGAGGGTCCATTTATTGACCTCATTTTTGGTTGAGGTCTAGTTTTCCCTCTTTAGTAACCTAGGGTCAACCATAGGACTTTCTTGTTGACTATTCATAGAGGACTAGAAAGGAAACCCTCACCATTAGAAATTCTAAACTCTTCTCTGCTCTACTTGAAGTTCCACATATTGGTCATAACCGCTAGCACTTAGTAGGTGGGGTTAGTACGAGAGAGCTCAAGGAGAGTCCCCATAGGATGGTCAAACCTTAGGATTAACCCTAGGTGGTCTGGTCTTGGCTAGGTTAGCTTGCACACACTTGCTCACACACCCCAAACCTTAGGACCCCTTCAGTTGTTCTCTTGAATCCTTTTGGAGAGCTCATATGGATGGAGCTATATCCCTACTCCTTGGCTAAGAGGGTTAGGACCATCATGCTGAACATCCAAAATGAATACTCATATGGCTCCTATTGGTTTGGCATGACTTCATGACATACTTGCTCATTTTAGCCGAAAATCACCAAATTACCAAAATGCCCCTACAACCCTAATTATTGCCAAAAATTCCAAAATTACCCAAAATACCCAAATTTTTCCAAAAGCCATTTTAAATCACTCACCACTACCTAAATTGACCAAAATTGACTAAAATCACTAAATTCCCAAAATACCCCCAAAATTGCCAAAATTACCAAAATGCCCCTCATGACCCAAAAATTTCAAAAATTTCCAAAAGTTCCAAAATCATCCCAAATATTCCCAATTTGTTTTTTTTAACCATCACATTGACCCAATTTGACCAATTTGACCAAAAGCCCTAATTTGCCATTAAAGGCCCAATTTCCCCAAATTAGCCCCAATCTTCACCCAATTGATCCCAATCTTGCCCAATTTCAATTCCAAATAAAAATTAAATATCTCCAATCCTAATTTAAATAAAATCTAAGCCCAATTTGACCTAATTAAAATCCCAATTTCACCCAAATAAAAAAGTCCCAATTTTGACCATATGTCGAAATCCACCGTCTTAGCCTTCCAATTAAATTCAAAATCACTTGAAACTCTTTCCAAATTCCTGATGACTTCTCTCTACACCAAATAGAACATTTAATTAACCCAAATTTTAGCCCAGATTCACCCCTAATTTTAAAAGCCCAAGCCCACCACACTTAATTCCAAGAGCCCAAATCTAAAGCCCACATGGCATGAAATTTCTTCCCATCATCTATTTGATTAAATCATACTATACTCATTGAAATTCATCATTTCATAACACCAAATCAAGCCTCATGACAAACACTACATAATTACCCCATAAACCCAAAAAGCCTTTCTCATGCAAATTGACCAAGCCAAGGACAAACCATGGAGCCATCTCTAAGCCACATGCAAGCCATATGAGTCATGCTCATGTCACCATTCTATCTTGGGCAAAAGGAGGAGCCTCTTTAGTGGTCCCTACACACATGATTAACCACTCCCATGACTAACTTCAGCACACAATTAGCCCTAATCCACTTGGTTGGGGACTTCACCATTTTAACCCAACTAAACCACTTGATTTTCCTCAGCACCCAAACCTTCCTTGGTGGGTGAGGCCAACCCCAAAGCATGTATTGAACTAAATTGACCATTTCCCCATCATATTTTAATTCAACACCTTTACACATGGCCGACCACAATTGACTTCACCAAAACCAAGCTCTGACCTCCCTGAGCCAGATGGTGACCCCTCCTTGGCCGGCCATCCTTGGATGCTGGAAAACCCAAATTCAAGTGCCCCACCTAGGCTAAAACCCAAAATTGAACCCATCCAAGCTACCTCAACTCAATTGGATTGTTGCTTTTTTCTTCCCTCCACCTAAGTTTTCAGAGCCACCTGGTTGGCCTAATTAAAGCTTCCAAGCCCCTCTATTTAAACTCACCCTTTACGACCAAGGGGGGAGATATTGAAATTCCTTGGGGAGACTCTGTTAAATTGCTCCTAGAGCTTCTCAGAGACCTCTTAAGTTCAATCCAACCATCTTTAAACCCTTAAACCCACAACCTGAGCTCAGTTTGTAGCTAAAAATCAAGTTCAAAATAGGCCATCCCTTTAGACTCCACCAAATCCAAATTAATTGCACCCACGACATCCCCTGAGTGAGAGGAGGAGATCCCCCACAAAAGCCCCATCACCAGGCCACCCTAGCATGGACTTTGATCAACACTCCAAATCGTCCTTGATCAAAATCATATCTAGGCATTTCACTGCAACTCAAGGCTTCATTTAGGAGCTCTTTGGACTCAAAGCAAGCTTTTAGAAACACCCAATCGAGGCCACACCTCTTGAGAAAAGGTATTGAACCCTAACCCTAAATTGAGCTTATTTTAATTCTCCATGCTTATAGATTTGATTTAAGGTTTGATTAACCGTATGGATATGTTCTCCTAGTCAAGACGAGTCTATAGGAACAAACCACACTTAATTTGGTTAAATATTGAGCGAGATATTAAGGCTAAAATTTGGATGACTCACGTGTTTGGTTCATCAGGGACGATGATGGAGGACCGTCTAATTGCGCTTTTATGCAATGGACGATTGTGATGGAGTCGGACACAAAGATGGAGCGGTACAATGGGCTGACGAGGCGACTACTTGGCTTGCGGTGTCGAATGGCAGAGCGCCGCGTGAAAAGCTCTACTCGTAAGTGGATCCAGTCAGCGCCGTGTTTTCAATAGAAAAATAAGGATTTTTTTAATTAATTAAATCAGCCAAATTTCAAAAATTCATATCTTGGTGTGGAAAAATCATAAAAATAAAATAAAAATATCCTCATGCTCAGTGAACAGAGGAGAACAATGTGTAAATGATTTTATGTCTTTTTGATGCATGTATGATTTTTAATTAATTAAATGGTGTTTTTTTTATTTGGATTCTTCATTTGCATAGAAATTTCACCATGGTATGGGACCATGAGGCATTTGATGTCTCTATTGTTGGGCATCTCCCATGATATTTCCAAGGTTAGGGAGCATCTCTAACTAGCGATATTTAATTTTCATGTTAATCGTCCCTATTTTAGTATAAAAATTATATCAATTAAAATAATCATCAGAAAAATACAAAACTTGTATTGGTAGATTCACTATAGTTAGAGGACCCTAGAAAAAAATATAAACTTGGTTGGATTCATTAAAAATAACCCTAATTGTCATCAACCCCTAAAAATAAATAGAAATTAAATTGGGATAATTATAAATGTAAATAACATAAAAATCATTTTTCGCTATAATTTAATGTCAGAGGAATTTCCCATAAAAAATTCAATTCAATTGGAGTTAATTTGACCACTCAAACGAATCAATTAAGTGAAATTACATTTTTGGCATTAAAATAATTATAATAATTAAAATATCATTTTAAAATCACCAAATTAGATTTGAGAGCTCCTTATGACCAGAGGAACCTAAGAAAAATAGAATTAGAATTAAAATAAATACTTCATTTTTTGAGCTATTTTTAAGCATTTAAATAATTAAAAATCATAAAAAATGTCAAATTGTAAAAATAAACTAAAATTTCACATTTAGCTTCTTGATCACTTGGAACCAATTAAAATAATTTTCTTAATTTTCTAAGTTAAGATATTAATTTTAAAGGCTTAAAATGAATTTTCTTCAATTTTTCATTAAAAATAATTCTAATAATTAAAATATAATTTTAAAAAAACATCAAATTTGTTTTTGTAAGTTCCTTGACCTTAGAGAGATTTAGGAAAAATATAAAATTCAATTTTTCACTTAAATAATTTTTTATATTTAATTAATACTCAAAACAAATAAATAATTCTAATAATTAAATTAAACCTCTAAAATCATGAAAATTGGACCAATTGGTCCTCTAATCTAGGTGAACCTCCAATGATTTTGTTAAGGAGTGAAGTTTTGTTTTGGTTTAGTTATTAAATTTTCACTGAAAATCCATATTTTTTAATTAAAAAATTATTATGAAATTAAATAAATTCAAAAAAATCACATTTTCTCCTCTGATGTTTTAATTAACCCATGAGTAAGGTAACATAAAAATTTTAAAGCTATTTGAGATTTATTTAATGAATTATGAAGTGTTAAGGCCTTAGGGGCAAAAATGGTAATTTTGGAATTTAAGCCTTAATTAATATTTAGGCTTAATCAAAAGGCTGAATGGGTAATAAATGATCTTAAATAACATGTCTCGATGATTGAAACTTAAAAGGGATAAATGGTAGTACCTAATCTCACTTTGGTTTTATGAAGAATAAATTTGTAATTTCTTAAAATTAATGAAATTTGGAAGAATGATTAAATAAGAAGATATTAAGGTGAGGGTTTGATTTTAGAAGATCATAACTCTCTGATTTTAAATCTCAATTAATGACATATGATTCATGATAATGATTAAGAACATAAAAATTCAAAATATTTTTCTTAAAATTACAAATCTACCCATCAAGCTTTAAGGGCTTAGTAGTGAATTAGGCTTAATCAAATTTTGTGTAATTAGGTTTAGAAAATGAACTATGATTAATTTGAAACTCTTAAAACACTACAAGCCCATTCTTAAAAATTAAATCGGCTAAGCTTCTTAATTAAGTCAATTCGCCTCCTAAAGACTTTCACCTACATAAGTTATAAATAAAATATCAAGTGATAATTACCCCATCCTTAGGGTTGGCTAGAACATTAGTTCATCGAGCATAAGGGTATGATAAGGATGAGTCATTAAGCAACATAATGATTTTGAATGAACTCAAGATGATTCAAAGGATTGTGAGATGCCCGGGGCTCGGTCTCTGGACCTTTCTCATGCTCTTTTGGACACCTTGAAGGACACTTAGACTCATTATGCCTTGGTTGAGAAATCATCTATACATTTAAATCACTAGGATCCACCAAGTTATGACATAGGATTCAGTAGGCCTGTGATGAACTTATCTATAGGCTTTACTCTTTTGCAAATTATAAATGTTTACTGCAAAAGATACTAAAGTTTCAGGTGGAGGAACGAGAAGACTCGACATGCATGCTTTTACGATTTATAGTACTTTCTTTTCCTGCACTTTCTGTACTGGACTTGCTATGCTTATAAACTTGCATGTTAAATAATAATGTTACCTTGTATGTCAAAACAAAAACCTTTAGGATAGCCACCAAGCTGAAACTAAAACTAAAATCAAACAAGATAAAACTCACCGCCACAACATTCAAAATATAAGATAACTCAAAATTTAACCACAAACAAAATGAAAAAAAACTTGCAACTAAATTTAAACGTCTCTATTAGATGATCGGGAATCCCTCAGAGGAGTTAACCTATGATTGCTAACGAGATTTCTCACGGTCTAAATGAAAACATGGAACTCATTGAGTTGAGTTTAGTAAATTCATTTGGACTAAGTGAATTTGAAAGAAAATAATGGTGCCAGAACGAGGGAACCGTAGGATCCTAATCAGTGTCGCTCTAATCAACTTTAACATCTCCCATAATATTTGAATAACTATAACCTTAGGAAGCATTTGATTTGACATCAGGACCTCACACATTAAAAAACTAAAACTTGCTACGACGAGGAGTTTGGAGCTAGCATCATGGGCAGCATGACCATCTTCAACAGCAAAACATGTCTACACTAGCTAAACCATTCTTTAGAATTAAACAACAATCCATAGGACTACTAGGTAGTTCGCTTATGCAACATAAATCCTCAACTTATCTTTAGGCCTTTGTATAGCTCTGCTATGCAATTTAAGCCCTAACTTACTTTAGGATTATGAGATTGTCGTTTGTCACAACCTAAATCCTCACATCTTCTAGGCTACTTGTGTGATCTTTTTGCACGAATGTAAGCCGTAATTAATAAAATTAGCAGTTTGAAACATTAAATGGTTTTTTTCTCCAAAATTGAAGCTAAACAGTAGGATAGTTTGGGAGGTCATCGAGGTTCCCCCCAGGATCTGTGGCATCTTCTAGTTCTTCTCCCTTTGGATTCCAAAAACAAATATTCAAAATTTTAGCTATTTCGTTTTCACACCTCTTTGTCCGATCTCTTTGAAAAGTCCCATCCTTTCAAAATTCTTGAAGATAATATCCCTTGATTTTTATTGAGAGATTTTTTATGTGACTTCGGTTTTCTAAGATGTAATTAACTATAAGGGCTTGCCTTTATAGAAAATATTTCAAGAACCCAAATTAATATAAATCCTATTTAATTCTTCATATTAAATAGAGAAATTTTTCAGTCAACATAAAAATGGTTTCGCAGACTTAAACAGATGTCATATAATCTTTAGTTTATTTAATTGAGCCTTATCAGTAAGTAGTTTGTTTATCCTTCGGGATGAGTACATTTCTTACGGTATTCGATTCGTTTATTTAAACTATTGAGGATATGAGATCGGTCTGGTCTTGTATTTTCAAAGTTTAAAATAATGTTTTTTCCAAATTTTATA
>JXCR01143200.1:42153-66047 GCA_002079205.1 Phalaenopsis hybrid cultivar | reverse complement strand
CCTCTATTTTAAATAGATTATATATATATATTAAGTTAAATTAAAACAGGTGTCGGGATATCCATCCTAGCTACTGACAACTTCACAAATCCTCAAGTTTTTAGTGCCGACACATAAATAGTAAAATCATTTTTTTAATGTTTCCAACAAAATATTTTAACTCGAGAACAGTTTCATCACATAGGATCCTAACTGTGTTTTTTCTAACATTCTAAAATCAAATTTATAGTATTTTAAGGATACCACCACATACCACAATTCATTTTAAAAGTATTATCTTATTAAATACAGGCTACTGAGGAAAAATAAAGTTTAACTTTGAAATTTATTTTTCTTCCTCCCCCAAACTTGATTTTTAACATGTACAACATTTAGTACATAAAATATTAGCTGCAATAAAAATCACAGCACAAAAGTACAATGTACCACGGGTGTCTATCAAAATATTTGCAAATATACTTAGGATAGAACATCGTGAAGCAGAAAGTAAATCTAAACTAAACATATCAGAGTGAAATTGACTAAACAAAAGTCCAACTAGCATAATGTATTAGCATAGGAATATATATTTAAATGTTCTCCAAGTTCTTTATATTGTTGTAACACAAACACAAATACACAAGATAAATGAGGTTAGTTCATCCCCTAACTCATCGCCTCTCACTACCTTCTTCCAATTTATAATGGAATCACTACATTGATAAATTGGGTGCTTATAAATAATTTTATATAGTTTAATTTATTGGACACGATTATCCCTGAAATATTGGCTCGTGTGCACCAACCTGAGGCAACACCTTATCCCTTTAAGTATGCACCTTTAACAATTATAAGGGTAGTGTAAGAACATCCACATGTTGTATGTCAAGTAGGCTTATGACTCTTACCAAATGAAAATAAGGATAGAGAAAGGAAGTAACATAATTGAGATGAAACTGTCACAATCCGAACTCAAGATGTCTCTGGTAAAACTCAAATTCGATTAAGACCTGAGTCGTAGTCATGTGTTGAAGATACCATCTCATATTCATGTGTCCACATATGTCCAAGAAAAGTTTTAAAAGATGTATTTCCATCAATTACATATAACTTGGCTTCACTTTTAAACTCTCAAAGTTGAAGAGGAAGGGTTATAAAACTCAAAATATTTTAACCTTTTTCATTAAAGTCATTCAACATGATCCTATACGAGCATAACCTCCTTGAATTTAAGGAAAGTAGCTCAAGTGTATAGACTCTAATGATATTCATTGAAGTGCCTAGATCAATAAGGATACAACTCATTGGAGTCCTATTTATCATAGTTTTCACATACAATGGGTGGTTTTGATATGTAGTGCCTAATATTAAGAATTCCTCAAAGAAAGTGACGTCTGCTATTTCTTATAGTATAACCTTCTCCTTCATCCTCTCCTTAGTGTAATATGCATGAAAGACTTCGGGCTCTTGAAGAGCTTTTAATGACGCCCCTCTCAACTTAAAGGATAAAACGAGCACATCATATATTCTCAAAAAAGTTGTTAACCTCTTAAACTGTGCCAAGACATTATAACCTACCATAGTAGAAGGATTTTTTTGTCCCTGTATTAGGAACATTGATATGAGCATCTACCTCTTGGGTGGTGATAGTCTTCCCTTTCTTTCTTACAGTAGGCCTAGCCATCCTTTTAGGGAAAACTTTGTAACTCCTTAAATACACCTCATTGATATCCTCATTAAGGAACCAGGAGGATTATCCTTAATGCAACATTCAACTAGTAGCTCTATATCATTCCTATCAAGAGCAAATGACTCACATATGTCATTTGATGAGTCACTTAAATCATCACAAATGCAATAAGCGCCACTTAAGGATTGC
This sequence comes from Phalaenopsis hybrid cultivar, assembly GCA_002079205.1. NCBI lineage: Eukaryota > Viridiplantae > Streptophyta > Magnoliopsida > Asparagales > Orchidaceae > Phalaenopsis > Phalaenopsis hybrid cultivar. Next base: position 64,189 of record JXCR01143200.1, on the reverse strand, counting down.
AATAATGGGTATTGCTCCTCTACCTCATCATCAACATCAATTTAAAGATCACATTTTTCAACCATAAAAATGTAAGAGAGACGTGTCAAAGTAAGCAGAAGGATTTGTTTCATTTCTTCATCAAAGTTACAAAGTGTGCTAAGATGAGCACTACAAACATGCCTTAAACTTACATCATAAAAAACAAAAGAAGATACAACTTCATCAGCAATGATAATCAAAGTGGTCTAACACCATTGACTGATCCTATTCCAAGAGGCTTCTCCATATACTACTCCGAGATCTAAATCACTTTGCCGTATAATGGGCTTCAAGCCAATCTTTGAATGGGTAACAGTCTTCAAGTACATAACTTAAATACATATGATAAGGGTAATAGTTGGGCTTTTTGGATTTCTCCACCTTTCCAAGGCTCTTAGGAGAAGGTAGCTGCATTCTCTATTTGATAAAATTTTTAAAAATTTTTCTAAAGCAATCACTCTTATGAGAGCACACCTTAGATTTTATTTGCTCAACAGATTTGGTTTTCTAATTGTGAGAGGATGGGCAAGCTTGCTTTGCAAGCATGACAAGCTTTTTATGCTTGTCATAGGTGTCGACAAAACTAAACTCTCTGTCATTCTCTTTAAAAGACCTACAAAAGGATTTTTTCCTTTGGTCTTATCATTCTCGTTCTTGAATACAAAATTTTATGTTGCATATTGCAGGCTAGCCACCTTTTCAATTAAAGTCTCAAATATCGAGATAGATGTCATCTTTAATAAGACTAAGATAGAGCCTTTAATATTGCTCATGAGAAATACTACAACATGTTGTTCTTGAAGCTATGGTTTTCTTTCCATGCTCAAATTACACCAATGAATAACAAAGTCCTTTAATGGGATAACATGAGGTCACAAATAGTGACTGGATGATGCACCCAAATCACACACTTAATAAATGCAACTTCTAGTTCAGATAATGCCTTAAAAGTGTCTTTGGGTAAATGGACATACCATTCAAAGGCAAACTACAACAAACTAGTGATAAATAGGCAGAGAAGCAGCACATCCTTTTTGTCAATGATGCAATAAAATGCTATAATCTGAGCAACATGTTGTCGGGGGTTGTCAACCTCATCAAACCTATTAAAGCAAGGAGGAACAAATCACATAGGGTAAGAAGTACAATCATAAGCCTTAGGATAAGGTCTACCTCTTCGTATTGGGGGCTTGCCCTATTGAGCTGCAAATGCAACCTTAAACCTTTGGGTCCACTAGGGATTGCAAGTGTATATGGGAGGCTACAGATGGGGAAGTGTCAGAAGATGACACATGCACATGCATGTCCAACATGGAAGGTATCATGTGTGCGACTGTACATGCCTCACCTTGCTTAGGAAGTCAGTACACATCAAATTATTTTTGCTCTACCTATAAGGCCACCACCTAAGCAATAAAGAAAGTGATCTGACCATATAAGTGAGCAATGATCTCACCTTTCATATGATCCTTTTGATCAATTGTGAGACATTGATCCCGACTATTCTTATGCAATAGTATAACAATGTATGCAATTATATTCTCCATTTATCTTTCCTACTTTACAACAACACCAAAAACTTGATCTTGAAGAAAATAAGAACTCTATTTTTTTTAATTTTTATATATATTGGGATACTACACAAGTACACATATCATTATCAAGTAATATAGGACTTTTTTATTAAGCCCCGAATATCAAACCCATAGGGATTGTTCACAATATGCACTATTAAGTAACAAACCTCTATTTTAAATAGATAATTACTTAAACTAAATATATTATCATAGTAATTAAAGTTCAATTCTTTTTGGTTTTTTTGATATTTTGATAAAACAATAACAACTTCTAAATATAACTTGAGTTTTTGTAAGATAAGAAGTACTAAATATGAAATATCTTTTTCCTTATCATGAATCAGTAAAAGTATAGGAATTTTATTGTGGAAGTATGCAAATTTGTGTTGTGCCAAATTGGAGCAATATTATTCATTACCCTTACTAGAGATGCTATAAAAAATATTGGCTAGTTTAAAGTTTGAATAGTTCTAAAGACCGGCTAGGCAGGGAAGATACCAACTCTCACTCTAGAGTTCCCTCAATTCCCTCCACCCGGGGGCTAACAACTCGTATCAAAAACTAAAATAATAAACCAAGTTGGGGGCTTTAACCTATCACATTAAAGTCCTCTTAACTCTATACCCTTCATAGATTATTTCCCCATTTATTTGCACTCAATCATATGAATTGCATTCTCATCCATACAATCTCATGTGATTCTTTCCAATTGTTGACTGAGACAATACCATTCCAGTTCTTACATGTTCTCACAACAAATTTTAACATCTTGATGGGCCCAATCAAGAAGTAAATGAAGTACATGGAGTTAAATCATCACAACTTCTTCCAACATTAAAGATCAATACTCTCTACAACTTCCATCCAATACTTTAATTACTTATCATTTTAAGGAAAAAGATGAATAAAACTACTCAAAATTTATGAAGAAAACAAATCCACACTTCAATTTAAAAGTAGAAATTGTTGTCAAACCAATAAGAAGTCTTAATTAAAACCAAGTGTCATAACAAAAAGATAAAAAACTTATCTCAAATTCTCCATCAAACTTTTGAAGTTCCTTTAAATATCTTCTCTTCTTACAACACTCTTAAATCTCAAAATAAAATTAGTAACAAAAGGAAAAATAAAGGTAAATTTTTGGTGCCTGAAACTTTCCCCAAAGATGCGCAAATCGCCTCTCTAAAAGCTTCTTCAAGAATTATTTCAGGAAGTCCTCTAAGAGTCTCGACTTCCTTCTTTTATAACTTTCCAAGAGGTGCCTTGGTATCTCTTTGAAATGTGTCCAAATTCAATGTATTCTCCAAGGGATGCCTCTTTTCTCAAGTCTTTTAACCATATTTTTGTTTCTAGTGGTCATAACCACCCTCTTTAGTAAATAGGTGCCTCAAATGTCCCTTCAAAATTTGTCAAAATGAATTAACCCATCAAGTAACTGTCAGTGGCGCTTAAGAACGGGGCCTCTGGCGCTTAGGCGTGGCCTTCTCTGCTTTACTGGTGCTTAAGTACCAGATCTAGTGCTTAGGCGCCGATATACTTTTGCACCATTTTTGCATTTTTGCTCCATATTTGCTCCATTTTCACTCCTTTTGCCATTTTTTGCTTTTTTAGCTGTACCTGAAGAAAAAACACCCAAAACCTTCCATTAAAGCGTAATATCTCAAAAATAGATATAAAATGTGTATAAATACACTATATATCTTAGATGTATCAAAATCCTCCAAACTTAAAATGTTACTTGTCTTCAAGTGACATTTCAATCGTTAAGAACTAAAGAAGTATGATTATGTATATGAGTTTCTTTAGGAGGTTTTAAAATTTTATTTTAGAAATATAGTAGTCTAATTTAGAAAAAAATTCTAATGAATGAGACCAACTTAAAGTTTAGAAACACTTAAAGTGAAGAAGTATGAAAAATATGAGTTCCTATCTAATTCAGAAATACTTGTAGATTTTCCAAATATAGAACTTAAGCATTTTATTTACTTCACTTAAAAATTTTTATTAAGTATAATTTTACTTGCTATATTATATCCTTAAGCTTAAGAGTTTCTCAAGTCTTATACTTTAAAAAGATCAGATGTGGAACTAATTTTTGATTAGGCACTAATCCTCAAGCTTCTCCTCCCTTTTTCAGCTTTTTCTTTTCTTTTCTTTTTCTTTTCTTTTTCTTTTCTTTTTCTTTTTCTTTTTCTTTTTCTTTTTTTTAGGCAAGGATTACTTTATCTAGATAGGCCAAGTAAAGAATTGGTATTTTTATTTTACTTAAAAAATATAATAATAGCTTATGAAAATTATTTTTAATAAAAGAAATTTAAGTTTCAAAAATAAAAGTCTAATCCTTCCCCATTTTTTAAAAATACAACATCTCCTATNCTTCCCCATTTTTTAAAAATACAACATCTCTTACTAAAGATAGTTACACAATATTTATCATTTCTACATTTAAAAACTTTTAACTTTAAATTTTTCTACACCACTTATAAAATTTTAACTAAATTTTCTTACTCATTTCTATAATCAAAATTTTACTTCCCTAATATAACTTTATATACATGATTATTTTTGTTTTCAAATTAAATTCACTTGTAGCACATTTGAGAACAAATAAAATTTAAGTTTTGAAAATATTTTATATCACCCCCCAAACTTAAATTTTTAACAAGATTTAACATTTAAGCAATAGATATATATAAGTAGGAATAAAAATTAAAATGCATGCTTACAAGAATTTTTACACCCTATTGATACAAGTACAAAAATTTAAAACATGAGTAAAATTATTTTTTATCATTTTAATTTTAATTTAACATGTAGAGATTCATAAGACTTCTAAGTAGTGAGTAACAATGTATAAGCAAACAACACACTAACTTTTACTTCACAATCTCAACATAAAAACAAACACACTGATATAAAAGAAAAGACATGGTAGCAATTTTTTAATTTGAAGTTAAAACTAAAGCTAATAAGATTTTTAACTTTCCTAATACTACAAAATAAGTTCAGTACCAACTAACTGAAGCACACTCACACATCTTATTTCACACAACTACTACCACAAAATCTAATCACAATACTAGAAACAAAACATAAAACACAACTATTACATTAACAATTAAACATAGCACCTCAACATAACAAAAGGTCTACAAAAAAAATAACAAAAAGTACAATAGTAGCAAGTTCACACAATACAACACTTCAGATTATTACAAATTTAAAACAACCTTAGTCCTACTCCTTACCATCATCATTAGTGTCACCACTATCCCAAAAAGTTCCAAGCTCCTAATCAGGATATTTTGGATATGAATGGAATTCCACTCCTTGGTTACCCCTAATGAGGCTTTCCAAAGATGAGTTAAATTTCTCCTCATAATCACTATGTCTTCTGACATATCCATCAATATGATCTATAACATTTTCTAAATTTTGTACCTTATCTGCGGTAAATTGATATTATTCATCATCGTCTTCAATAATTGATCCTGAGATTCAGTAGGCTGACCTCCAGATATAGATGGTCTAAATGTAGAAGCACCAGAGGTAGAAGCAACAAATGTTTCCATTCCATAAATCCATGAAAATCCTCCTCTCCAGCCAAAAATAGAGTGCTTCGAATATGATTTCATATTCACACTAGTAATGGGCTTGAGAGGTTGCAATATTTCTTCCCAACTATCATATTTAACTCCTGCTTGCTTGCACAAAGAAGAGATTAAGGAAGCAAATCCCAAACTTGTAGTAGTAGTAGTAGCAGTAGCATAACTAATGATAGTCTGGTAGATAAGTGACCCAATGTTGATAGGCTTAAACTGCTGAATACAATAATTTAATGTCACTGTTTCTCTAGTATTTTCACTGAGATGATTGGTCGGCAGTAGATGAGCTGAAATAAAATAATGTCATGTCTTTGAGGTGGCATTTAACTTTGAAGTAGAAAAGTTGACTTGCCTTTCATTTGTAATCTTCCAGAGTCCTTGTGCAATAGTCAAATANACTCTTTGTTTGTCTTGCATCCATACCACGGATGATTAGTTTCTTCCAATTTGTTGTTGGTCCTTTGTTGAGCATTCCAATTAGCAAGACAACTTGATCTGCATCTAAACTTACCTCCTTTCCACCCAGTCTGAATACCAATTGATCAATATTACATCAATTCAATATGTGCATAGTCAGGATATCATCTTGAGGGTATGAGGGGAGTTCAAAAAACTGATTAGCATTCAAATCTTTCAGTTTTGATCATGTCTCCTCAAAGACAATTGGTCTAACCTTGTCCAGAACTTTTCTAACTGATGATGGACGATAGCTACAATTCATGACTATCTTGTTCACCAACCTACATGAATAAACAACAATTTATTAACACTAGCAGAAAAACAAAAAAAATAACTCAACAATGAACACCCAAGAAAACCCAGAAATAATACCTACCAATAAGAACTTAAGGCTAACTTGAGAATTACAAAAGCATCACCCAAGAATAACCCAAAAAATAACCCAAAATAACTCTAACCTAACCCTATAATAGTCTGTCATAACCTAAAAATAACACCAAAATAACCTGAGATTAACCCAAAAATAATCCAAGATAAACTCAAACAATCACATTTTGTCACTCCTTCGAAATTCACCTCAGAAGCACAGCGAACCCTAGCAGAGCGTCAAAGCGTCGGGTCGGGCCGAAAAACGTCTTTACGTTTTTTTAAAACGTCTATACGTTTTTTTTTTTACAGTTTCTTTGCATGGAACCCACACATACAGGTGGCATCGTCTCATTGGATTCCGGACGTTGCTTTACTTCCGAAGTCTGCACAGAAAATTTTTCCTCGACCGAGACCCTAAGCTTAATGTTGTGCAAGGCAATGACAAAGTAACAATGTGATATTAAAGATAATTATGGGTTTAATTAAGTTAATTGAACTTATTACTTCCAATTTTTATATCTTCCAATATCTTCAAAATTTATCTATAGTACTACATATCAAATTGTTCAATTTGACATTTAGAACTTTATAAAATTGTTTCAATTGAAAATATGAGAATATTAAATTTTGGAATACATTTTAAGTTGCAAAAAAAAAAAANTCAAATTGTTCAATTTGACATTTAGAACTTTATAAAATTGTTTCGATTGAAAATATGAGAATATTAAATTTTGGAATACATTTTAAGTTGCAAAAAAAAAAATTTTTACCCAATTTCTCAAAACTAGCTATTACACTAAAAGAATCATTTAATGCTTGACTAAAATGTACCAAGAAATAAGAATTAAGAAAGAAATATAACCAACTAATGCTTGCAATCTCTTAAGAGTAAAACTTAATGCAATCTTTTGACTTTAATTCACATATGAATATTTTGAATTAATAAATAAGGCTAGAACAACCATGTTATCGGAAGAGACCAGAAGATACTAAAACTATTGAAGGCCAATCACGTATTATTGAATACAACTATGGATTTAAAAGTAGTAAGTTCGTTAATCATAATATTAAAATTATCCGTTACTTGTTTTTAAAATCAGAACCCCTTTCAAGTATTTCATTAGTAAAAAAAAATTAGTGCAGAATTAGTAAACAAAAATTTTTAAAATCGATTGAATAATTAGAAGATAAGATTAATAACTGGTACTCATTATAAGTTTAATTGTGATCTTCATAGAAGCGATACTCTGCTCATTTCATAAAACAAAATTACCATGAACCTTGTTGCAAAAAAAAAAAGGAAAATATGTATTCAGCACACATTTTCAAAAACTAACACAACATATAAAAACATGTAGATATAATGAGATTCTGAGAAAAGCTTTTAAATTTTCTTTTAAAATATTAACAAAAAGCCTAAAAATACTTATATATTTGCCATCAAATCCACTCATCTATGTTAATTGTGCTTGCAAAAGAGAGCACATAAAATTAAAACATAGCTAACTAATCCAAACTTTTTTTTATCCTCACACTGGCCTTGTGGAGTAAACAGAAAATTAATCGTTATGAATTAAACATGCTGGTTAAAGTTTTAATAATATTAACAATGATGCATGTGTTTCAGCTGCCAATAAAATGATAAATAATATAAATACATAACAAAAAAGTGCAAAGTATAATTAGGTAATTTCATAGCAACAGATCATAGAATTTTTATTAGGCACTGGCATGTTTCATAATGGTACTTTAGATAAACATGGTTATTGAACACGCAACAACATGCAAAGTGGAACCTTCACTCTGAAAAACTGAAAAAAGTCATTAAAATATTTTAAAATTTTCAAAAATAATATTTTGTTTCTTTAAAATAAGTATCATATCCAACATTTTTTTACTTTTTAGTAAGGGCATATAAGTCCAATGATTTACTGAAAACATTCAAAATTTCGAAAAAAAGTAAGTATAATTTTTTATTTGTTATACAACAAAGTGGCGTTCTCATTGACAAAAAAAATTGAAGAGAAAAAAATTAAAAAAAAAACAAAAAAATCATGACATGAATCATTTTGATCATTATGTAAGTGTTAGGGCATCCCTTGGAAGCGACGCACTGTATAGCCTGAGTATAGTGAAAAGTGTGCAAGGGCCGCTACACCGATGCCCGGGTGTAGTGTCAAATAAGCAAGGGTTCCCACATTACGAACGAATGCGAGTAAAGAAGTTTGTCCATGAAACCTAATGAAACTAATATTAGGATAGAATCTTGGAATATATGTACTCTCAATGGTAAATTAATGGAATTAGTTGATATTATGATTCATATGAAAATTAATATATTGTGTATTCAAGAAACTAAATGGTTTGGAGAAAAGGCTACGGAGATTGATAATTTAGGTTTTAGACTTTGGTATTCTGCTAAGAGTCGCACTAGAAATAGTGTAATTGGTAATCATAGATAAGGGTTTGAAAGATAATATTGTAAAAATTAATAGAGTTGGAGATAGAATTATAGCCTTTATGATTATCATTGATACTAAAATTTTTAATATTATAAGTACTTATGTTCCTTAAGTAGGTTTAGATAAATGGTCTTAAGATAAATTTTGGAATGACTTAGAAGACTTAATACAAATGATACCTCTTGAAGAGAAAATTTTTATTGAAGGAGATTTAAATGGGCATGTCGGTAGAGTGGTTGAAGACTTAAAAAATACTCATGGTGGCTACGGTTTTGGAGTAACTAATGAAGAAGGTTGAGCTATTTTAGATTTTGTCGTTTGATTTTGTTATTACTAATACTTTATTCAAGAAAAGGGATGAACATCTTATTACTTATTAGAAGACTTCAAAAATACTCATGGTGGCTACGGCTTTGGAGTAACTAATGAAGAAGGTGGAACATTTTAGATTTTGCTTTAGCGTATATTTTGTTATTACTAATACTTTATTCAAGAAAAGAGATGAGCATCTTATTACTTATAAGAGTGGATTTAATAAAACACAAATTGATTATCTTCTTATGAGAAGAAGAGATATCGTCCAGATTGTAAAGATTGTAAGGTCATTCCAAGTGAGAATTTAAGTACCCAACATCATTTATTAGGTCTAGATTTTAGGATGAAGAGTTTTAAAATAAATAATACTATGACTCATCATCGTAGAATTAGATGGAGGAACTTAAAAGACAAATAAAATTACTTTTATGAGTAAAATTCAAAATTTCAAAATTTGGGATATTTATGAAGAAGTAAATGTTATGTGGAATAAAATAACAAACACTATTAAACAAGTAGCAAAAAATGTGTTTGGAGAATCAAAAGAAAAAAAAATTCTACAAATAAAAATAGTTGGTGGTGGAATAATAATGTGCAAGAAAAGATAAAATATAAGAAGTTATGTTATAAAAGTTGTTTAAATAGCTTAGAGAACTGAGAAAAATATCAAACGCTAGAGAGACTAAAAGAACAATCTGTGAGGCTAAAAATTCTGCTTTTAATGATCTTTATAATAGATTAGATATTAAGGAGAGTGAAAAATATTTGTATAAACTNGGGGGGGCAACTGGTAAAATATGTTAATTACCTCAAGCGAAAATGGTACTCATTTTTCTCTGACCAAAACTTGATTTTCTTATGCCTCTGGAAGATTAGCATAAAACTTTCAAATTGTAGAAATCACCGCTATAGCAAAAAAATAACAGAATCGTTCCCACTGTCGACGAATAATTAAATCTTCAATAGGTCCTCTCGGATTTTTAAAACATCACTCTTGTATAAGTTTTCGTGATTGCAGAATATCACTATACCGATCTTGAGCTTTTGAACCCACAAATTTACTCAAATCGAAATGGGACTTCCCCTTGCTTCTCTTCATTCTTGGTGCCATTTCTAAAAATTTTAAAAAATTCCAAAATAAACCCATGAATCAAGTCTAAACTACTAAACTCAACTCTTATAAGTTTAAAATACAATTTCTATGTAATTTTCATAGATTTTTCTCCACTTTTCAGCATGAATAGTGATTTTTGGGTTTCTCCAAATGTACTCAAAATATATGGTGAAAATCCAAAATTTCTACATAGAAGTGAAGCTCTTACCTCAAGAAATCCAAATCTAGCAAATTTGGCTCAAATCCACCAAGAAATCTCTGAAATAAGGTTTGCCTAAACTCAAAATCGTGAACTAGAAAGGAAGAAGACAATGGAAAGAGCGAAATTGAAAATTTTTGGGGTTATTTTTCACTTTTAACCATTTGCGATCCGGTTTTCGTGAACCGACACTTAAGCGTGGATATTTGGCGCTTAGGCGTCTGCCTCTCGGGTTGCCTCGCGCTTAAGTACAGGGTTTTGGTGCTTAGGCGCCAGTTCATGATTTTTGATATTTTTAATCTTAATTAAAATACACTATTAGCCTAAGTAAACCACCCCTAATAGTCTTATAACACTTAAATAATTATTTTCTTTCCCTTTAACTCTCATCTCTCTCAAAATTCTCTAATATTACTAATTCAATTTGAAGTAAAAATAACATAAAAATTTTCACAAACAAACACTTATATTCATTCATGAATTATTACAAACAACATACAGTACATAATTCTCATTCCAAAGAGTCTCAGATGAAAAATTTTTCCTAAATACAAACATTAAAAAAACTTACACAATAAAACACATAATCACATAAACACTAAAAATAAGACCAATCACTAACACATAAAACAACTCCTAACAAGCAAATCATAACGTAGAACTTAATTCCATTCTTCATTTTTTGGAACAAATTCCTGTCTCTCATTAGTCACTCCTTGGGCATTTGGAACATAGAGTTGATAAAATAGACGATGGTGATGAGCTCCGATACAATCTTCTTCAATCCATTTCTGCTTAAGATACATCTCTTTATCTGCTTCCTCTATATAACTGGTAAAGCTAAATTGCATTTTTAATTTCCATCCAATATGCTCTTGATATGCATTAACTTCATTTACCTTTGCCTCAATTGAAGCCACGTCAGCCTCAATTTTGTTGATCTTTTCCGTTATTCCTTCAATACTAACGACTAAGAAACCATTATACATCTCTTGTGCACTCAGAATAATAAATTTCTTCCTCATGGCCTCTTCCTTTTTCTTTAAATCCATCTCCCATGAAGACATTTTCTCCAAATTTCTCTTTCTCTTAGACTTTTAGAGTTAGAATTTAAATTGTGGTGAAAATCCTTTATAAACCCTTCTATTTATAGGCCAAAATCCTTCCTATAACCCCTAGACACATCTTAAAACTGCCATGACATGTTTAAGTAACCAGTTTGCGGTTAAATCTTCTAGAAATTAAAATTCGCACATGTTCTTTTATTGTTTGTGCTTAAGCGCCAAATATTGGCGCTTAAGCGATAGTGCTTGACTTAGCACCAGGCAACTGAACGTCCAAATACTCATTCTAACATGTCTAAGTCACTTAATAAAGTCTTAAAATCATTACTAACACATAATAGTCTTAACATACTACCCCAATTTTTCTTAATCACACACAAAAAACATTCAAAATAATAACACACTGATAACTATGGGTTGCCTCCCACATAGCGCTTAGTTTTACGTCGTCAGCCCGACGTAACCAGTGCTTATTCTAGTTGACCCAATACTGTACGATTGTTTAATTTAAGTTAATCTTTAGTAAAATAGGGTTTCATTCTATGTCCATTCACTTAAAATATTTTCTCAGATTTAGGATATTTAATATCCACAACTCCGTATGGATAAACTTTTATCACAACAAAAAAGCCCATCCACTTGGACTTAAGTTTTCCAAAAAATAATCTTAATCTTGCATTATATACGAAAAATTGTTGCCCTGGATGAAAAGTTTTAATAAGAATCCTCCGATCATGCCACATTTTCATCTTTTCTTTGTAAATTTTAACACTCTCATAAGATTCATTCTTTTATCTCTTCAAGCTCATTTAATTGCAATAACCTTTTTGCACCAGCATTCTTTAAATTATAATTGAACTCTTTAATAGCCTAATATGCTTTATGCTCAAGTTCAACTGGTAAATGACAAGCTTTCCCAAATATTAGCCTATATGGGGACATTCCTATAGGAGTTCTATATGCAGTCCTATAAGCCCATAAAGCATTGTTAAGTTTGACTGACCAATCCATTTTTGTTGGATTCACAGATTTTTCCATAATTCTATTAATTTCACGATTGGATAATTCAACCAAACCACTTGTCTGAGGATGATAAGCAGTAGCAATTCTATGGTTTATATGATAATTCTTTAATAATTTCTCTATTATGGCATTTCTGAGATGACTTCCCCACCAGCTATGATTACTCTCGACATCCAAAATCTACAAAATATATTCGTTCCTAAAAAATTTGCAACATTTTGAGTATCACATTGAGGTAAAGCAATAGTTTCGATCCATTTAGATACATAATCCATTGCTACCAGTATATATAAATTTTTGAAAGATGGTATAAATGGTCCCATGAAATCTAATCCCCAAACATCAAATATTTCAACTTCCAACATATAGTTGAGGGGCATCTCATTTAATCTAGAAATATTGCATATACGTTGACATTTATCACAAGTTTTGATATAAGCATTAACATATCTAAAGATAGTAGGCCATTAAAATCCAGATTGTAGAATTTTGTATGTTGTTTTATCAACACCAAAATGTCCCCCAAAATCTGTAAAATCCAGATTGTAAAATTTTGTATGTTGTTTTATCAACACAAAAATGTCCCCCAAAATCAGAATTATGACATTTTTGGATAATTTCATAAGTTTCTTATAAAGGCACACATCTTCGAATAATAAGATCCTTCCCTAGTTTATATAAAAATGGGTCATACCAAAAATAAATCTTAGCTTCAAATATAAATTTCCTTTGCTGTTGGTATGTCATTCCATAGGGTATAATATCACTCACAAGAAAGTTAACAATGTAGACATACCACGGAACACACCATTCATTAATGTTGAACAGCTTTTCATCAGAAAAATGTTCATTAATTTCTTTTTCAAAACATAGTTGTTTTCTTAATTCACGCCTAGAAAACTGATCAACAATTTGATTTTCAGTTCCCTTCGGATCTACAATTGTAAAATCAAACACTTACAAAAGAAGAACCCATCGTATCAATCTAGGTTTTGCATCCTTCTTCTTCATTAAGTACTTAATAGCAGAATGATCTGTATGCACTATACATTTAGTTCCAATTAAGTATGATCTAAATTTATTAAAAGCATATACCATTGCTAATAAATCTTTTTGAGTTTTTGTATAATTACTTTGCGCTTCATTAAGGGTTTTACTAGCATAGTAAATTACTTTGAACATTTTATAATATCTTTGTCCTAAAACAACTCCAATAGCATAATCACTAGCATCACACATCAGTTCAAAAGGTTTTCCTCAATTTGGTGAAACTATAATTGGTGCAGTGACTAATTTTTCTTTTAATACTAAGCTTTTAGGTACTCTTCATCAAAATTTAAAATTGCATCTCTCTCCATTAAATGTCATAAAGGCTTAGCAATTTTTGAAAAATCTTTAATATATCGCCTGTAGAATCCACCATGTCCTAAAAAACTTATAATTTCCCCTACATTGGTTGGCTAAGGTAAATTAGCGATCACTTGAATTTTAGCAGGATCTACTTCCACACCATTTTCTAATGTTTGATGTCCTAATACAATTCCACCTGCCACCATAAATTATCATTTTATCATTAAAGGACTAAAATTGTTTCTTCACAGTGCTTAATAACTTTTGATAAATGTTCTAAACATGAGTCAAATAAAATTCCAAACACTGAAAAATCATCCATAAAGCCTTCAATCCCTTTTTCAATTAAATCACAGAAAATAGCCATCATATATCTTTGAAATGTATTAGGGGCATTACATAAACCAAAAGACATTCTTCTAAAAGCAAATGTACCATACGGACTAGTAAATGTTATTTTCTCTTGATCTGCAGGAGTTATTTGAATTTGGTGATAACCAGTATATCCATCCAAAAAATAAAAGTATTTATACCCAACTAGTCTATCTAGCATCTGATCTAGAAAGGGTAGTTGAAAATGATTTTTTTTTCGTAGCAAGATTTAATTTTCTATAATCAATGCATATTAGCCACCCTGTGACTTATCTTGTTGATATTAACTTATTATGTTCATTTACAGTCATAGTCACTCCTTTCTTAGGATTATAATGAATTGGATTAACCCATGCACTATCTGAAATAGGGTAGATAATTCTAGCATCTAACCACTTTAGAATTTCTTTCTTTACAACTTCTTTCGTAATAGGATTCAATCTCCTTTGAGGATCAGCCCTGGGTTTGTAGTTCTCTTCCATATGAATTTTATACATACGAATTGAAGGGCTGATTCCTTTAATATCAGCTATTACCCATCCAAAGGCTTTCTTAAAATTTTTCAAAATTTTCATTAATCTTTCTTCTTCTTCCATCATTAATTTTGAGGAAATTATAACTAGTAAAGTAGAGGAAAAACCTAAAAAGGCATATTTTAAATGATCAGGAAGTAATTTCAACTCAAGTTCTGGAGGTTTTTCAATCGATGGACAAAATGATTTATCTTTTTCTATTGTGTCCAGAATTTCAAAACTTTTTGAAACATAGTTTGAATTTTCCTTATAAAGATCTTCAAGTTGATCTATTTCCTCTTCTTGATTGTGTTCTAAATCTTTGATTTCAGATTTTTCTTCATAATTTGTTTTAAAATGGAATTCACTCAGAATATTATAACATCCATTCTATAACATTCATCATCTTTACCTTTTGCAGGATACTTCATTGATCTTGAAATGTTAAAAGTAACCATTTGAGCATTGACACACATAGTTAATTCTCATTTCTGCACATCTATCATTGCACTTCCTGTGGCTAGGAAATGTCTCTCCAAATAATAGGTATTTCATTATCTTCCTTCATTTCTAACATAATGAAATCAACAGGAAAGATAAATTGATCCACTTTTACCAGGACATCTTCTATAACTCCTTTAGGGTACATTACTGAACGATATGCTAACTGCAGAGTTACAATAGTAGAAGTTATTTCTCCTAATTCCAATCTTTTAAATATTAATAATGACATAAGGTTAATGATTGCACCTAAATCATATAATGCTTTCCCATAAAATCTGTCTCCTATTGCACATGGAATTGTAAAACTAGTAGGATCTTTAAGCTTTTTAGGAAGCTTTTTTTGAATTATAGCACTGCACTCCTCACTAAGTGCGACAGTCTCGTTATCTTTAAACTTCCTTTTCCTATTGAGAATATCCTTCAAAAACTACACATAGCTTGACATTTGTTCTAAGGCTTCAACAAATGGAATAATAATTGTAAGCTTCTTAAAAATTTCCAGAAATTTTTAAAATTCCTTATCCAACTTCTGTTGACGAAGTCTCTGAGGAAATGGAAGTGGTGGTTTTTCCAAATTAATTTTCAGCTGAGAAAAAGGTCTTTTAAAATCTTTTGGAGCGCCCTCTTTTGATTCTTCAATTTCTTCTCTCTCTACTTCAGTTTCTTTTTGAACGCTACCTTCCAACTCTCTTCCGCTTTTAAGTTGAACGGTTTTTACTTACTTTTTATTCTGATCTTTTGGATTTACTTCAGTATTAATAGGAAGTGTTCATTGAGATCTATTACTTAATAAATTTGCTATTTGTCCAAGTTGATTCTCAATATTTCTAATTGTAGCTCCTTGACTTTGTAACTGATTTCTCATCTGTAACACCACTTCTTCTATAGATAACTTCTTCTCCTTAAATTGTGGATTACTGTTGAAACCTGGAGGATAAGTAGATCTATTATTATAATTCCCTTGGTTGTTCAAGCTTCCCAATGGGTTTACTTGATTGCTACCCCATTATTGATTATTACCACCTGAAGTATTATTCCAGTTAAAGTTGGGATGGTTCTTCCAACCTGGGTTGTAATAATTTGAATATGGGTTATTACCAATTGAAGTTAGGATGGTTCTTCCAACCTGGGTTATAATAATTTGAATATGGGTTATTCTATTTATTATTTATGGCATTCAAAGTCTCTAATGATGCTTGAGAATCTACCATTTGGCCTAATGAATTCTCTTCAACCATAGAAATTGGTTGAGAAAAATTCATTCCAAAATGGTCTAACTTTCATGAAATTACAACAACTTGATTTGCTAACATAGTAATTACATCAGATTCATAAATATTGGCTACTTTTTTAAGATTTACCCTCTTGTAAGGCCATTGAAGATTATTGGTAGTTATTTGTTCAATTAAAGCATAAGCATCATGAAATGGTTTTGACATCAATGAACCACCAGCAGCGACATTAAATAGCGTACATTAACAGTAACAGCACAAATCTTGAGAAGACCCAATAGACAGAGACATGGAGACTTAAGGCCAAGAAGTCCCATCAGTAGAAGACCAAGGGATCCACACCAATTGGAGTCTAAAAGACCCGTTAGCTGAAAATTAAAGGACTCTCTTGACCAAGTGCAGTCCCCCTAAACCAGGGTCTGTAAGTCTGATTGAAGCAAAGACCAAGATCAATCGGTCCAATAGAAAGCGTCTATTTAACTCTAGCTCGCAATCCAACCCAAGGGAAATAACTCACTAGCCATCTCACAAACGCCTCAAATACTCTTCATCAAGAGGCTGAGAATCAACCACATATACTCCAAGAGCATTCTGAAGGACTCCATGATTAAGGGGTCAGCTGCCCGACAGCTTAATCATATCCTGTCAATAAAGTTAAACGAGATGATAGGAATTTTTTATCCATAAGAGAACAAACTCAAAATTGTGATAAGAAGAAGAAAAAAGCTTAACCATTTATGGGTCAACCAGTTCATTTGAAAAGCAATATCATTTGTAACACCTAAAGCTCCATTCCAACCGAAGCACAGTTGAGGAGGCAAGATCACATGCAAAAGTTCTGCCATGTAATAACAATTCACAATTTACGGTTCGCCATATGATCTGAGAAGCAAGATCATATGCAACAATTGTAGCTCAATAAAAACTGAAATATTAAGGAAACAAAAATTGTGCCATCTAATAACAATTCACCATTGATCTGAGAAGCAAGATCAAATGCAACTGCTATAGCAATACCATTTACGGTTCAACCTATAAGGAGAGGCAGTTGATGACTTCTATAATTCCAATCAAGGTACCCCTGAAAGCTGTTTCAACTTATCAAAGCAACATAAATGATGAACAACATAAATGATGAACAACATAAGTGATGAACAACAACTGCTCAACAACCTTAATAGCTTGCATTAAAAAAACCAAATTCTCTATATAACTACTGCCATTCAGAGAACCAAATTTGCTACATAACCAAAATCTCTATGAGATCTAAGAGACCCAACTAATCCATTAGAAAAAGTTTGAATTATTAACCAATCTGGTATAAAATGGTGTTGACACTTTTTTAAGAGTTCTTTAAATTGTTCCCATGCTTCATAAATAGATTCCCCTTCAAACTGATTAAAGGATGTAATATCATTTCTAAGCTTAGTCACTTCATAAATAGATTCCCCTTCAAACTGATTAAAAGATGTAATATCATTTCTAAGCTTCCCAGCAGATAGATTCCCCTTCAAACTGATTAAAAGATGTAATATCATTTCTAAGCTTCGCAGTTTTTGTATGTGGAAAATATTTAACAAGGAATTTTTGTGCTAAATCACCCCAAGTTCTGATAGATCCAGGTGCTAACAATGCAACCATATCTTAGCTTTATCCCTCAGTGATAAAGGAAATAACTTAAGTCTTATGGCATCATCTGATACACCATCATGTTTAAATGTAACACATAATTCTAAAAAATTGGCAATATGTAAATTTGGATCCTCAGTTGGTATCCCCCAAACTGATTATTTGATACCATTTGGATAATAGCAATTTTAAGCTCAAATGAATTAGACACTACAATAGGTTTTTGAATGCTACAATTAAGTTCATCCACCTTAGGGTTAACATAATCTCTTAATGGTTTAAATTCTTGATGAATTTTAACATTTTGATTATTTTGATATGCCATTTATGTAATTTTTTAAGATTTTTCAAAATTTTTATTTTTTTTTGCTTTTCTGATTTTCTTAACAGTTCTTTCTAATTCAAAATCATAGGGCACTAGTCCTTCATAACCTCAACTNAATGAGAACTATGTACGAGAGATCGCGCTTGAGCTCTTGCTTGTATCCGAGCTCTTGGAGTCTAGAGTGGCCAGAGTCTAATGAATCGGCGGCATTGGAAGATTGAGAGGGGACCATCTCCTTCTGTGTGCGATAGACGGATGATGAAGGATAAGTGTTTGGCTTTAAACGAAGAAGAGGCTCGTATTGGAAAACTTAAATTTAACTTTTTATGTATTTACATATCTAGCATTTAAATTTAATTTCTTATATTTATATCACCCACATGGCCAAATCTATATATATATTAAAGCTGGTGTTAGATATATAAAAACATAAGAATTGAGCGGATAACACATACACTAATACAAAACAAAAATAAGATACTTGATATAAAAACACAACACTAAAATATTCTTATAAAAATTTTTAAAGTTTAAATAAGGCTTTCCAAAAATAAAAATTTTATTTTAAATTAAATTACAATTTAATTTCAATCTCAATTTCAATTAAATTCTTAATTGAAATCTAAATTGCAATCCTAATTTTTAATTTTTCTTAATTTTAATCCCCGGCAACGGCGCCAAAAACTTGATCCCGATTGTTCTTATGCAACTGTGTAACAGTGTATTTAATTATATTATCCACTTATCTTTCCTACTTTGCAAGAACACCAAAAACCTGATCCTGAAGAAAATAAGAATTCTTTTTTTTTTAATTTATATATATATATATATATATTAGGATACTACACAAGTATACGCATCGTTATCAAGTAATATAAGACTTTTTGATTAAGCCCCGAATATCGAACCCAGAGGGATTGTTCGCAATATGCACTATTAAGTAACAAACTTCTATTTTAAAAAGATAATTACTTAAATTAAAGATATTATCATAGTAATTAAAGTTCATTTTTTTTTGGTATTTTTGATATTTTGACAAAATAATAGCAACTTCTAAAGATAACTTGAGTTTTTGTAAGATAAGAACCACTAAATATGAAACATCTTTTTCCTTATCATGAATCAGTAACAATTATAGGAGTTCTGTTGTGGAAGTATGCAAAATTGTGTTAAGCCAAATAGGAACAATATTATTCTTTATCCTTACTAGAGATGCTATAAAGAACATTGACTAATTTAAAGTTTGAATAGCTTTGAAGATCGACTAGGCAGCGAAGATACCGGCTCTCACTCTAGAGTTTTCTCGATTCCCTCAACATGGGGGCTAACACCTCATATCAAAACCTAAATTAATAAACCAAGTTGGGGGCTTTAACCTGTTACATTAAAGTCCTCTAACTCTACACCCTTCATAGATTATTTCCCTATTTATTTGCACTCAATCATATGAATTACATTCTCATCCATACAATATCATGTGATTCTTTCCAATTGTTGACTGAGACAATAACAACCCAGTTTTTACATATTCTCACAACAAATTTTAACATTTTGATGAGCCAAATCAAGAAGTAAATGAAGTACATGGAGTTAAATCATCACAACTTCTTCCAACATTAAAGATCAATACTCTCCACAACTTCCATTTAATACTTTAATCACTTATGATTTTAAGGAAAAAGATAAAGAAAACTTCTCAGAATTCATGGAGAAAAAAAATCACACTTCAGTTTAAAAGCAGAAATCATTGTCAAACCAACAAAAATTCTCAATTAAAACCAAATATAGTAACAAAAAGATAAAAACTTATCTGAAATCCTTACCAAACTCTTGAAGTTCCTTTGAATCTCTTCTTTTCTTACAACACTCTTAACTCTTAAAATAAAACTAGAAACAAAAGGAAAAATAAAGGTAGATTTTTGGTGCCTGAAACTTTCCCCAAAGATGCGCAAACCTGGGAACTTCTTTAAGAGTCTCAACTTCCTTCTTTTATAATTTTTTAAGAGGTGTCTTGGTATCTCTTCGAAATGGGTCCAAATTCAATGTATTCTCTAAGGGATGCCTCCTTTCACAAGTCTTTTAACCATGTTTTCATTTCTAGTGGTCATAACCACCCTCTTTAGCAAAAAGGTGCCTCAAATGTCCCTTCAAAATTCATCAAAATGAATTAACAAGTCAAGTAACTGTCACTGGCGCTTAAGCGCGAGGTCTTTGGTGCTTAGGCGCGGCCTTCTCTGTTTCACTGGTGCTTAAGCGCCGGATCTGGCGCTTTGGCACCAAAATACTTATGTACAATTTTTGTATTTTTGCTCCATATTTGATCCCTTTTCACTCCTTTTGTCATTTTTCATCTATTTAGTTGTACATGAAGAAAAACACACAAATATTTTTCATTAAAGCGCAATATCTAAAAAATATGTATAAAAATATGTATAAAAATACTATATATTTTTTATGTATCAGACATCTCAAGCGTCATTAGATTCATAATGGTAAAACTCAATGAGATCAGGGGTCAGATCATCGATAGTGAGCCTTTGGGCACGTGTAGCCACTATCATGACATGATGGATAGCTATTTCAAAGTCATGAAATTCTCACCAAGAAGGTCATCCTCATTAAGAAAATCTTCCAGTAAATTGGAATCGGATTTTGGGACAAAATCAACTAGAGAAGTGACTACCTCCAAATTTAACTATGTAGTCTTCAAAATGAGAGTTGGAGTCTCAAGAGGTGTGGTGGTAGGGATCTTTCTCACCCTCCTCCTTTTTGTCAACATAAGGGGATAATCTTTTATCAAATATTTATTTTTAAATAAAACTTTATCAACATAGGAAAGAGTCATTTTATCTTTACTTGAAGAAGAGGGGAAAAAGTCAAAACTTCATTCTTTTTATTCTTTGAAAAGGAGTTGCAGCAAATGTCGGCGGAGCCGCAACAACAGTATCCAAAACATAATCTGGCACAACATTTGGTGTTGTAGCCTCATGCATTATATCAAGGTCCCTGGTGACTCCTCGACGTGCTCGATAGCGCGGACAATAGAAGGTAGCTATCCAAGTCTCGAAGTGAATCGACATGACGAACCCTGGACTTGTCCTATGAAGACCTCATCAGTAAGGGAAATAGGGAAATTCCTACATGACCCTCTTGATGTTTTAGATCCAAGAACTTTTCCTAAAAAAGATGAGCCTTTTTCTTGCGAGGCAACCACTCTCACGATCTTCTTGATTGATTAGGAGATCCTTGGTAGAGCTATCAACATAGATAATAATAATAAGAATACTTTACAAATGAATTAAAACTTACATTATTTTATATAAATTTGATTGGTTTGAGAAACGGATTTGAGAATCTCAACTCAAATTATAATTTGAGCACATTACAATTACCCTTCCAAGAACTACCACACGATACAAATACAATATTGTTTACGTTTCTTCGCGCAAGAAGCAACCCCAGGATTCATTTTTACATACTATACACATGCCGAGAAACCGGAGCTCCACATCCTCAAAAAGAAACGAAATTTTGCAAAGATGAGACTTGTAATTTTAGAGAAAATAGGACTTTCTTAAAAAAATCCTAGCAACTTTAGCCTATCTATGAGTAAACAGCAATCTCGCCAGAGGAGCGGATAGAGCGGCAGATCTCCAGAATCAACCGGCGCTCAAATTCGGCCGCTTCCAACTTGGCCGGATGAGCTCTAGGGATCCGCCGGTTTATTAGGGCCTCTGCCCCGATCGCCCCCGATAGACCGGATCCCTTCCCGGCTAGCCCAAGCATGGAGTCCACGTAAGCGTCTCTCAGCCGGGCCAGGAGGCGGACCGGCGAAAGCATCTTTGAGCGAATCCCAAAGGCTCGCCGCAGCCTTATCGGCCGGCGTAGACCTCCGCCGAGTTTG
>JXCR01143200.1:0-38595 GCA_002079205.1 Phalaenopsis hybrid cultivar | reverse complement strand
TATATATATATATATATATATAAAGGGGGAATTTATTCATGAAATTTTCGGTTACAAATTTTAAGGTAAGGGACATTCAGTAGGTCCCCACCCAAAAGAATAGCAATAGAAGAAGGGGGAGGGAGGGTGGTGGAAACAAGACTAAAATTAGAGGCATTCCCAAGTTTAGCCAACCAGTTAGCCGAGTGATTGCCCTCTCTGTAAATAAAAGTATAGAGAATAGGAGAGGAAATCCTCAAATCCTTGATCTTCCTAAGCTAGTGAGAAATATGCCATGGATGACTATCCTCAACTGTGAGAGCCCTCAAAAGTAAAGAAGAATCCATCTCCCCCTGTAAATTGTCTCAATAGTTGAAAATTGCTAGCTTGATAACCCAAAAGACTGCTGCCACTTCAGATTCCAAAGCATCCTTAATAGTGATGGGAGAGTAGAAAAAAAGGAGACACTTGCCAACATGGTCCCTAAAAACACGCCCTATACCAGCTCCTTGCTCATAAAAGCTCCCATCAGTGTTAGCTTTAATAAATGAGGGGTTAGTCCTTAACCAAAGCACCAAAGAGACCTCAAATTTGGGAGGGCAACTATGTCAAAAGGTATTGCAGATATTAGGAAAGTTCTTGTGAGAGATCAAATTAAGGAGGAATGGCTTACAGTTTGCTGCAACTTGCAAAGTAGTAATAGGGCAACTCTCAAATTTACACTGATTCTTGGCCATCCAGATGAAACCAACAAGAATAAAGAGAATGGGTACTAGGTTTTCTCTAACCCAGTTAGTCTAGAAAAGTGTTAACTAATGCTAGTACAACAACAATGTATTAATAGTTAAGCATTTGATGAATTCAGTCCAGACAGTTTGGGAGAAAGAGCACTGAAAGAAGAGGTGGCCAGGGGATTCTTCTGCATGTTTACATAATCAACACCTAGAGAGGCCCCTCAGCCCGTTCTAATTTAAGGATATCATCAATAAGCAGAAGATTGTGAAAAATTCTCCAACCTAANATATATATATATAGAAGGGGGGAATTTATTCATGAAATTTTGGGTTACAAATTTTAAGGTAAGGGACATTAAGTAGGTCCCCACCCAAAATAATAGAAAGAGAAGAAGGGGGAGGGGGGTAGTGGAAACAAGCGTAAAATTAGAGGCATTCCCAAGTTTAGCCAACCAGTTAGCCGAGTGATTGCCCTCTCTGTAAATAAAAGCATAGAGAATAGGAGAGGAAATTTGCAAAGCTTTGATCTTCCTAAGCTAGTGAAAAATATTCCATGGATGACTATCCTCAACTGTGAGATCCCTCAGAAGTAAAAAAGAATCCATCTCCCCCTGTAAATTGTCCCAATGGTTGAAAATTGCCAGCTTTATAACCCAAAAGACTACTGCCACTTCAGATTCCAAAGCATCCTTAATAGTGATGGGAGAGTAGAAAAAAAGGAAACACTTGCCAACATGGTCCCTAAAAACACGCCCTATACCTTCTCCTTGCTCATAAAAGCTCCCATCAGTGTTAGCTTTAATAAATGAGGGGTTAGGCCTTAACCAAAGTACCAGAGAAACCTCAAATTTAGGAGGGAAACTATGTTAGAAGGTATTGCAGATATTAGGAAAGTTCTTGTGAAAGATCAAATTAAGGAGGAATGGCTTACAATTTGCTGCAATATTCAAAGTAGTAATAGGGTAACTCTCAAATTTACACTGATTCTTGGCCATCCAGATGAACCCAACAAGAATAAAGGGAATGGGTCCTAGGTTTTCTCTAACCCAATCAGTCCAGCAAAGTGTTAACTAATGCCAATACAACAACAATGTATTAATAGTTAAGCACCTGATGNAGAGAGAGCTTAACCTCATACATATATCAATAGATACATAGTTGGGGAAATTTTACTTGGGGGGAGTCTGTAGGGTGAAAGTTCCTTACACCTTCTATGTCCTTCTTCTGTTGGAGATTGTTTCTCAACCTACTCCCTAATGATGAAATTCTCATACTTAAAGGGTTGAGGGGCCCTTCTTGATGCTTTCTCTCTAAACTGGAGAAAGAAACTTTGAATCATCTATTCTTTGACTACTCTTTTGCTCAAAAGGTGTGGAAATCATTAATTGAGAAACTCTCTATCAAAACCCTCAATTTAAGCTGACACACATTTAACACTTCCCATGGTTATCAAACTTTCTCACCCTTAGATCTTTAACAATTCTTCAATGAAGCCTAGTTACATATAACAAAAATAATAATTTTAGCGAGTGCACCCTAGATCCATGCCCTGTTCTAAAGGGATTTTCATTTTGACCCATAAGATTCTAAGAACTTTAAAAATATGTCAATATAAATATAAGATGGTTATGGAAGGTTATTACTTTTCTTACATTCCATTTTGCTTCTGCTTTTGGAATGATAACTCTCATACTCTTTCATTATTTGTTTTACCATCTTTTAAATTTTTTTTTGATAAGAAATCTTCTTATTTTCATAATGTTGTATGCAAGAAATTCACAACCAACTTCTTTTATTGTTGTTGAATCCGAAATTGTCTTTTGAAAATACACATGTTGAAATTTAGATCTGTGAGAAGGAGAAATATATAGAGAGAAGAAAAATATTAGGAAATTCTTAGCAGAGAAGCCGGGAAAAAGGTTCTCAGACTCGGAGGCCTTTTATTCATTGTCAAGCCTCCTAGTTATAGGAGGCCTTCTTGTACAATTATAGAAGTAAGAGAGTAAATATCGAAATATCCCTCAATTACCTAAAGGAGTGAGCGATTATGGAAACGACCCTTAGTGCAATCAATGTGTTGATTTAATAATAAATTTATATTACAATTTGAATTTGGATATGATTGTAATCAGCCGGTCGACATGTTTTGGTTTGGTCCACAAAAGCATCAGACCTTGTGGAAGCCATTTCTGCGAAGATATGAGGGGTCGGTCAGCCGGTTGCTTTCGATCGACCTTAAGGGATCTTCGGTGGTTGGAACCATAGATTAGCCGGCCAAACAGATTTGTCGAGGGTGAACTTATTCAATTTAATTTATCATTCTTGTGACCGGTTTGGATCATGTCTTCTGAACTTAATGCCTCAATCGTTGTGTCATTATCTTTAGCTATTTGATTGCTTTAAGATTTGTGCTGACAATACTTAGTGTGTATATAGGAGTTCCCTGAGTTTTCCTGCTCCTTGATAGTGACAACTATGATAAGAACATGTTGACCTCACTTTTGAAGAGGTCAATCTATATTGCTTATATAAGCTCAAACCCCAACCCTTTGGCTAAGTGGGTTTAGGGCTTTGACTAAGTGAATAGCCGAATTGACCATTAAGGATAACCATACTCTAGGCCACATAGAGCTTGAAAATGTTAGGAGCCACTATGACCATTAAAATTATATTAAGAAGAAGAGGATATACTCAAATTGACCTCTAACCTCATTAGTGGCGTTTTAAACTTTTTCCAAACCCTAAATTTTATACCAAAACCCTATTTTGTGCCTTTAAACCTAAAAGGAACAAAACCCCCTTATAGTCAACCCAGGTCAACCTTGGTCAACTCAGATCAACCATGGTCAACTAGTTAACCCAGGTCAACCCCGGTTAACACTGATCAACCATGGTCAACCTGGTCAACCCTGGTAAACATTGATCAACCATGGTCAACCTGGTTAACCCAATTCAACCTTGGTTAACTCAAGTCAACCTTGGTCACCCTAGTCAACTTTGGTCAACCATGGTCAACTTATGAAAATTTGGTCAATTTCATTTTTTAATTAATTAATTATTTCATTAAAAGAATGAATTTAAGACCCATTTAGCTTAGGTTTAAGCCAAAGCCCTAATTTCATGCTTAAAGCCCAAATATTAAGCCCATGACCCAAGTCCATGGATTAAAGCCCATGGCCCAAGCCCATGACCCAATGGGTCATCCATGAACTACACCAACCCACCAAGGATTTGCATTACCCATACATTATTTAAATGACCAATAAAACAAAAAGAAGTTAAAATAAGGAAAAGGAGACAAAAGAAGTTATTTCTACTTACCCCCACCCCCCTCATACTTGGCATTTTGGTATAAGAAATCCAAGCCCCTTCATGCTTGGGTCAAGGAGGAGTGTTGCCAAGCACAACCAACCCACCTCTTCCCCTCTCCAATGTCCAAAAGCCATGGATTTCTTCCTCCTCCTCCATTGGAGCCAACATGGACAAACATGCCAAAAACAACAATTCTCTTCTTAACTTCTCCTTCTTATCTAGGAAAACATTTTAAAGGGATTAGAGGATCTTCCTCAAGCTGAATTTGGCCACATCCAAGCCTCTCATGGCTATTAAAAGAGTAAACCCTAAAGCCACTATAAGAGGAAGAACCATATCCAAGCCGCAAAACCTTTGGCATTCAAAAGAGAAAATCTCCTCCAAGACATAGGTAGTAGGTCCCCTATCTTTCCAAGGTCTCAAAACCTTTGTAAAACACTTATTTTCCATCCTAATTCCATTGAAAATTTTGGGTATAACATGAAATTTGACAAAACTTCAATTTAAACCTTTTAAAAGACTCTCTAAACCCTACGAAGACATTTCCTATCCAAATTGAGTTTTTTCATGGTCGCTAACCTATCCTAAGCAGAAGCTGAGCCACCATTTCATCAAGGATATACATAGGCCCTATTTCATTCCAAATTGAACATAGGAGAAGCTTCGCAAGGTCATTACAAATGTTCCTGTCAACCCCAATTGAGGCCACACCTCTTGGGCAAAGGTACACATTGGAAACCCTAAAATTCACTTTGGTTCTAGGCCTTTTTGAAAGAAATCATCACACCATGCCTATAAAGTCGTGTGGATATGTTTGTTTCCTTTAGATGAAACATTAGGAACAAAAGATGTGTAATTTGACCCAAAATCTGCTAAGATCTTATGTTTTAATCATGAACGACTCTCGGTTGATCATCCCCTAGGGGGATGATGAACCGATGTCGTCCATTTTCATGTATCGAAAATGGATGGCTTTGATCAAATCAGATCACTGATTCTTCCTTATGAAACAAAATGAATCCCGGGCTAGCTCAGTGCTTTTGTGTAAAGGTCTGCCAATCAAATATTGCCACATGGAGCTTCAACGACTCTGAGGATTCAGTTGGAATTAGTAAATTCTATTTTTTCTATTTAATTTAATCCAAAAAATGATAAAAATCTTTAAAAATGCATAACTTAATGTAGAAAAATTATAAAAATTAACCAAAAGTATCCCTGAATTCAATAAAAAAAAGCAAAAAATTATAAAAAATCAAATAAAAAATTAATAAATTATGTTTAATAATTAATTAATTAATTACTCTCTCGAGTAATTTAATTATTAAACTTAATTATAATTCCAAAAATAACAAAACTTTCAGGGATTATTCCTTTTATCCTTAGGGACATTTCTTGATTTTTCCGAGGTTAGAAAAAATCTACAAAGCCAAATTCCCCAATTTTCATCATATTTCATAGTAATTTTTAAAATAATTACATAAAAAATCAGAAATTTGGAAATTAAAATAGAAATTGGCTAGAAAGTTTAGGGTAATGAATTTAAACTCTAAAATAACAATTTGTAACCTTTAACAAATTTGAAATGATAATTTAAACATTTGGGGTAAAAATATAAATAAATATTTTACCTTAACCTAAAATTCCTAAACTTGGGTTGTCATTTCTAATCCTTTATTTTAAGGGATTAGAAATGTTTGTTAGAATTAATTTAGTCCTAAACCTTGGATCTAACTCGTCTTAGACCTAAAATCATTCCTAAGCCTTGCCCAAATTAGGCTTAAACCCCAACTAAGTCTTACTTAAATTAGACTTACATATTCATTAAACCTTAACTAAATTAGGTTTAATCAATCTAAACCTCAATTAAGTAACCTAAATTAGACTTAATTATCTATCAAGCCTTATCAAAATTAGGATTAAATCAACTTAAATTCTAATTAAGTCTAACTTAAATTAGACTTAATTTTTCATCAAACCTTAACCTAATTAGGTTTAATTAATTTTAAGTCTTACCTAAATTAGACTTAAATCTTAATTAATTCTAACCCTAATTAGACTTAATTATCCATTAAAACTTAAACAAATTAGGTTTAATTAATCCCAAGCCTTACTTAATTTAGGCTTTAACTACAATTAAGTCTAACCCTAATTATACTTAATTATCCATTAAACCTTAACCAAATTAGGTTTAATTAATCTTAAGTCTTACTCAAATTAAACTTATACCCTCTTTAAGTCTAACCCCAATTAGACTTAATTATCCATTAAATCTTAATAAAATTAGGTTTAATCAATCTTAAACTATAATTAAGTCTAACCTTATTTAGAATTATTTATCCATTAAACCTTAACCAAATTAGGTTTAATTAATCTTAAGCCTTACTCAGACTAGACTTAAACCCTAACTATTTTTAACCCTAATTATACTTAATTATCCATTAAACCTTAATCAAATTAGGTTAAATCAATCTTAAAATCTAATTAAGTTTAACCTTAATTAAACCTAATTATTCATTAAACCTTAACCAAATTAGGTTAAATTAATCTTAAGTCTTACATAAATTAGACTTAAACCCTAATTAAGTCTAACCTAAATTAGGCTGAATCATCTATTAAACCTTAAATAAATTAAGTTTAATCAATCCTAAGCCTTATCAAAAGTAGGCTTAATTAATGTTCATCCTAATTATGTATAATCAAAATTAGACTTAATTATCCATTAAACCTTATCAAATTAGGTTTAATCAATCTTAATTATAATTAGGTTTAACCTAACATAAACTTAATTATTCATTAAGCCTTATCAAAATTAAGCTTAATCAATTTTAACCCTAATTAAGTGTAATATAAATTAAACTTAATTATCCATTAAGCCTTATCAAATTAGGTTTAATCAATCTTAATCCTAATTAATTCTAACCTAAATTAGACTTAATTATCCATTAAGCCTTATCAAAATTAGGGTTAATCAATCTTAAACCTTAATTAATTCTAACCTAAATTAGACTTAACTATTCATTAAACGTTTACAAAATTAGGTTTAATCAATCATAAACAAGGCTTAATTCCAATCCTAAACCTAATGATAAGTCTAAATTCATGTTAGAGTTAATCCTAAACCTTAGGATAAGTCTAAATTCATGTTAGACTTAACCCTAATCCTTAGGATAAGTCTAAATTCATGCTAAACTACTAAATTAATGCTCATCCTATTTATGTATAATCAAAATTAGACTTAATTATCCATTAAACCTTATCAAATTAGGTTTAATCAATCTTAATTCTAATTAGGTTTAACCTAACATAAACTTTATTATCCATTATGCCTTATCAAAACTAAGCTTAATCAATTTTAACCCTAATTAAGTCTAATATAAATTAAGCTTAGTTATCCATTAAGCCTTATTAAATTAGGTATAATCAATCTTAATCATAATTAATTCTAACCTAAATTAAACTTAATTATCCATTAAGCCTTATCAAAATTAGGCTTAATCAATCTTAAACCCTAATTAAGTCTAACCTAAATTAGACTTAACTATTCATTAAATGTTTACAAAATTAGGTTTAATCAATCATAAACAAGGCTTAATTCCAATCCTAAACCTAATGATAAGTCTAAATTCATGTTAGAGTTCACCCTAAACCTTAGGATAAGTATAAATTCATGTTAGACTTAACTCTAATCCTTAGGATAAGTCTAAATTCATGTTAAACATAACCTTAAACCTTAGGTTCAACAAAATTGAACCTAACCTTAACTTATTTAACCATTAGGTTCAAACCCAAATTGAACCTAACTCTAAGTCCAAACCAAATTGGACTTAGTCCAATATTTTAAGTCTAACCCAAATTAGACTTAATTTATTTAACATTTAGGTTCAAACCCAAATTGAACCTAAGTCTAAGTCCTAACGAAATTGGACTTAGTCCATTCTCTTAAGTCTATCCCAACTAGACTTAACTTATTTAACCATTAGGTTCAAACCCAAATTGAACCTAAGTCTAAGTCTAAACCAAATTGGACTTAGTCCAATCTCATAAGTCTAACCCAATTAGACTTAATTTATTCAACCCTTAGGTTCAAACCCAATTTGAACCTAAGCTTAAGTCCAAACCAAAGTGGACTTAGTCCAATTTTTTAAGTCTAACCTAGTTTAGATTTAACTCATCCGACCCTTAGGTTCAAACCCAAATTGAACCTAAACCTAAGTCCAAACCAAATTGGACTTAGTTTAATCTCTTAAGTTTAACCCAAATTAAACTTAATTTATTTAACCCTTAGATTCAAACCCAAATAGAACCTAAGATTAAGTCCAAACCAAATTAGACTTAGTCCAACCCTTTAAGTTTAATTCAAATTAAACTTAAACCTTAAGTCCAACCTAAATTAAACTTAAATAAAAATTTAAATTTGAATCCAAATCTATAGGATCAATTTATATCGAACCTAAGTTTTGCTTCAAGTATTCTCAATCAACAATGAATAAAATATGTCTTAATCACATTAGACTTAGTTAAATCAAGAGTAAATTAGCTCTCATACACATTAGGCCTAAGTCTAAATTAGACTTGACCCAACTTAGAATAAAGAAATTTACCTGACTTTGAAATTCCTTTCAATTGATCCACACACTTAACCAAACTCAACTTAAGTTCAATTGAAGCTTTTGAATGAACTTTGCTTTTTCATAATGAAATATTCTAAGTTCAAAAATGATATTTGAGTCTAGACTTGATTTAAATCTCATTCAGATTTAAAGAAAATTTATGTTTAAATTAACTTAAACTTTCATTTAAGTTTAAAAGTTGTTTTGAACTTGAATTTCTTCAAACTAGCCTAAATTTGTTTAGGTCAATTCTAACTTAAAAATGACCTGAAAGATAATTTTTGATTACATGAAAATCTTTCTTTAGATAAATTCAACTTTAATTATTCTAAAGATAAAATCTCAAGCCAAGCATCTGAAGGTTAAATAGGGTTTTATTTCTCAATACAAGAAATGAAACATATTTTACCTCAATTAGGAATGAATTGGGTTAAGAAATCAAATGACATAAAACCCACTCTAAATACATTAAAACTTAAACTTGAACCCAAAAATGCAACTAGTTTTGGGAAGATATTTTGGAGGAGGTAACCTATGGTTGCTGACAAAATATCTTTTTATCATTCATGACTAATAAAATCGCAAATCTAATGATCCGGAAAGACGAAACCATGGGACCCTGATCAGTTCATCCTAAGTCCACCTAACACAACTTAAATCGCAGTGTTTAGATCTATAAAGATCTCTTGGACGATGCAATCTGTGGTTGGTGACAAGATTCTTCCGGTCCTGGTTTAATCACCTTTTGGACTAAGTAGATCTGAATACCCTGACAACCCCGGGATGATGGAGCCATAGAAATATTGGCAGGGTTGTCTAAATATTAAAAATTAAAAAAATTAAAAAAAATTAAATATATTAGAAAAATAAAATAAACAAACTAAAAATGCAAATATGTACTAACTTCCCTTTGCAAGGTTATTTAAAACTTGAGATAGATTGACAAAATAGGTGCAGAAGATTGGGAACGAAAAATGAACTTCAATTAAACATTGACTTATGAGATAGTTAGAATCTTTAAGACTCTACCACCTTTAAAGTGGAATGTGGACATTTTTATTAAGAACAATTGTTTAACCTTAATTAAGGGTCTTCTTAAATGGATTTTAATATTTAAGATGTAATTAAATATATGAGATTGCCCTTATAGGAAGAAAAGAACCCAAGAAATTCAATTTCTATGGTCACCAACTCACATAAGGATTATTTCACAATTATATCTTTAAACATATACTTTAAATCTGCTGATATATATTCTCATGGAAGTCTCCATATATATTTTTTCCAATTACATTTACCTCAATCTTCAAGATAAGGATTGATTCGATAAAAGGTAGAGGTAATAAATTGGTGATTCCACAACAACAACGACTAATAGGAAACTAGCGACGCCGACCGTCCACCAACGTCAAAGTAACGGTGGGCACCCGACATGTTTTTCTGGCTGCGTCAGAACAAAGAAATTATTAAATAATCATTGGCATCAAAATCAAGAATTGATCAATCAATTTACTTCCCATGGGTTATGTGCCTAGGGTTCTCTATAAATAAACTCACATACTTGGCATTACATCCTTAGCCACTTAATTTTTCTAGATATCTGAGGTACAACATGGTTGATGAAACAAGTTGGGTTGATGTGGATCCCATAATTCTAGCTAATGTAGGCTTTTGGGCTCCGAACCCAATAAAAAAGAGGAAGAGTGTGAAAAAAAAAATGGTGAGGAACTAACCTGATCCGGTCGATGTAGTCGACTCGTTTGATGGCACTGAGGAACATTTGCCAAAAAAGTTCCACTATAAAACTTTAGCGTCTGGGCCTGATATGAACGTGATTACCGAGGGCCAACAAGTCTTGCTTGAGACAGGTTCTAAGGAGCATAGAAGGGAGATAAATGTAGAGGTGATGATCCCTTCTCCTCTGCCACCACCACCGAGAGGCAGAGGTAGCTTGTTTCGTGAGAGAGAAAAGATTTTGAAGTCCTTTTCTTTGAAAAATAGATTTATGGGTACATAAACCTATCTTTGGCCATTAGAAATTTTTAACAATTTTTTGACCTTATACCCATGTAGATGAATTAATCAAGTATGGGGAACATGAAGATGGTGTGCCTTTAAAGGACATTTTGGAGTCCGCCCCAACCGCGGTGGCCTAGGCTGAATTTGTGGAAGTTCAACCATCAATCACTTCGGAGGGGCATCAGTCACCTGACACTTTGCCTGCTATTGGTTCTTAACAAAAGCATGTGGAGCATCAATTTCCTTCTCTCAGATCTATAAAGCAGTAAGCAGGTAGGACTGGACCATTAACGGTGGTGTTCAGTCCTTTAAAGGGTTCAATCAAAGGTTTGACTATTGATCATGTGCGGGAGTTATCAGTCCACTTGGTCACCAGGGGCTAGGAGGTTGCGACTCTGCAGACCAAGGTTGCCATCTTAGAAAGCAGGCTAGCCAAGGCACTATGCTAGCTAAAAATGCTTTTTGAGTTGGTTGATCTAAGAAAGTTCCTTTGTGAGGCTAAACAGATGGATCAGGTTATGTTAGACGGAGAGATGGTCCTCCAAAGATTGACTTAGAGGTGATATGTCTCAACTGAGGCGTTAATCATTCAGAAAGCAATTTATTCGAGAATTGCAATAATGTTTTTTTGTAATTAAAGGGTCTTTAAATAAAATTGAAAGGATATTTGGTGTGACACTTTTCATTATGTGATGTTTCATTATACATGTTTGCCCTATAAGTAGGGAAAATTATCATTTCTTTTTTTTATGCATTATGTTTTCTTTCTCTATTCCTTTGGTATTTCTTATTTATTCATCTTTTTTCTGCCTTTGGCTCTCTACGATGGCTTCTAAATACTCCTGCACCCACTTTGGCTTTTTCAATGGCTTCAATCTTTTGCTCTTAATGGATGACAATGTGGAGGAGTTGCATAGAAAGTATGTTCTTCACAACAACATTGCCTTTATGAGGATGCTTGGGTTGGCATAAGCAATAAATGACATGGGTAAGAATACGATCTTCTATTGGGAACAATTCAAGTATGGCCTCTGGTTGTCTTTGTGTAATAAGCTTTGAAGTGTTTTTAATACATACGGGGTAAGTCTGATGCAAGTGTTTCAAACTCCATAGCTCAATAATGAATTTTGTCTTTTATTTTCATCTAGAGCATATTTCATGTTCAATCAACCTGTTTAAGCACATTTTCTTGTTCAATGTTGATAAGGAGGGCTTAACCAATTTTTCAGTGGGTGAGTAACTTCACATTCTGGGAGTGAAGAAGGTAAAGGATTAAAAGAAGAAGTTTCTGGCCAGCTATTCTTTTGGTGACTGGGCAATTCGAACGAAGCTATTAGAAGTCTCTTCCATCTAGTAAGGATGTAAACATGGTTATGTTTATCAGTTTTCATCTCTCAATCCCGCAGTACACCCTCGAGGAGATAGTTACCCATTTGCTGAGGGGTAAGATGAGTAAGGAACAATGGTGCCTCCAGATATTGATGTGTCGATCAAGGCCAAGGCGGTGAAGGAGAAACTAACCGCTAGAAACTAGAAGCATCATTGTCTCCCAAGGCCAAAAAATTTCATAGAAATTGAGGACCCACCTCCCTACAATGTGGCCTTGAGATACATTACTTCTATGTCTAAAGCCACTATCATTATTAAAAATATGGTGACATACAATGTTACTGCCATTCATTAAAAATATGTTTCCCATTTTGTTGATGTAGAGGAAGGTGAGAAAAAAACATATATTTCTGAAGGGGTTCTAGATGAAACCTTGACTGCAATTCCCTCTTCCTTGAAAACTGGCTTGCTGTCGACTGTTCTGCCGGATTCACATGTAAGGAATCCTTATTTCATTACCTTTTTGAGAGGGCCACATCTAGTCGAGTGATCTTTTTGCCTCGCCCAATTCTTCATTCTAAGAGTCGACTTTGTCATCTGATGATGAGGCCTCGCCTTCCCTTAAGGGAAAAAATATCCATTGACGAGGAAAAGAGCCGATGTAGGAAATAGACATTCAACATCCCACTCCCTTGAAGAGGAGCAATGGGGCATTCAAGTTGGATTCCATGCATGAGAACGCAGAGAGGATGTGGCTTGGATTCAAAAAGCGAGTCGATCTACTGGATCAATCCTTAGATTGGTACCAACAGATAGATAGAACATGAGCATGCCCTCGACTTTGCTAAACTTGGTGTGGTACAAGGAGCTTGGTAGTACCCTAGGAGGCTTCCACTGTTGGGAACCCCCAAAATATAGATCTATGGTAGTTGATGGTGTTGACCTCATTTATGGGGAGGTCTAAATTATTCTCCTAGAACTTAGGATCTAGCCATAGGACCCACCCCACTTAGAAGTTCATACCACTTTCTGACTCTTTTGTGAAGTCTCTCATGGGTGGTCTCATAGTATCAACACTCTACTGAGTTGGTTAAGACCAACATGATGAAACTTAAGGAGAGTTCCCATAAGATCATGAAGCCTTAGGATGACTCTGGGTGACTTGGTTGTCTCACACTCCATCACTAACCTTATATCACACAATTCCCATTAAAATTAATCTAATTTCCTAATATTACAAAAAATAACAACATTCTCAAGATTCAAGTTACCCTAATTTTCACTAAAATTGCCCAAATTACCAAAATTCATTTCAAATAAACAAAAATAAAAAATCAAATCCAATCCCACCCAATTTCAAGCCCAAATTAAATGTAACCAAAATTTCAAATTCAAACTTATCCCAAGTCCACCCCAAACTCTAGTCCACTAAATTTAAACATACTCTCACCAAAGAGTCCAAAATGCACAAGTATAAACCCATCAAGTCCTAAAACCAAATATAAACCAATTCAAGACCATCCAATTTCAAGCATATACTGAAATCCACCCAAGTTTACCCTAAGTCCAAAACTCACCAAAATTGAACCCTCATGCTAAATCTAAATTCCCCAAGCTCACGTGCTAAAATTCATCATGATAAACTCTAAATTCCACCAAGCCTATCATGAATGACTTAAAACCATCAAGCCCAAAACCAACATCTCGTAACCCATCTTAGAAGCTCCTTAAAACAATCCCAATTTTCAATTTTTTTTTTAAATTGAAAGCCCACCTAACTTAGCATAAAATCCTTCCCCTCGTCCATTTGATTAAAATCAAACCCTAAATCCTAAAATTCATGAGTAAATTTTCCTAAAATCGGTTTACTGATGATCCCTCACAACTCATCAAAATTGCCCAAGCCACATGCAAGCCATGAAGGCTCTCCCAAGACACATATGTGCCATGATTAGCCATTACAAGTCATCATTCAGAAAGTTTCAAAAGGAGAGAATTCTCTTAGGAATCCTTAAAAAGCATTTAGACTTTTGTACAACTCACTCTAACCCATGATTAAGTCCTAATCTCTATGATCAGGATTTAACCATTCAAGCTGCAAGGCTGGCCATCAGACCAAGCCATCTTGGAGCCACCCAAGCCCATTTCCATTAGTCAATTCAAAGTTAAAACAAAAAGGATGCCAAACTCCTTTCCATTCAAATCACTGCACCAACCCATGATTCAACCCAATTGGCTTCACTAATCTCGACCTTAGACTTTCCCACAACTAAAAAGTGACCTCCCATACCTTGTCCGACCACCATGGCCACCAGGAAATCAAAAACCCGAAAGCCACCACCTTGCCTCAAACTCAAAATTAAGTCCATCTAATGTTGCTCACTCCCATTGGACTTTTTTCAATATCTTTCCTCCATATAAGCACCAGCTTACACCCCTTTACCTAACAAATTGAAGCCCCTGACAAAGCCTACAAAACCACCAACACTTCGCGACCAAAACAGGAATGTGCATGAAACTTGGTGAAACTTTGCCAAAATCATTCCAAACCTTTGTTACACTCATATAAAGCTCATCCCCACCATCTTTATCCATTCTAACCCACTAATAAACCATATTTTTCTAGTTGAGAATTAGGAAATTTTTTTCCATTCCACCAAACCCCACAAAACTTCAAATTGATCCTTCTATAAACTTCCCCGTAGCCTAAAACCACTTCTAAAATCAAAAACCCCCTCTCTTGAACCCCATATCCTAATGCTAGACCAAACCTGATCTACCATTTGGTCTAGGTCATACTTAGACCCATCCATAGAGCAAACTAACACTTGGAGGAAGTTTGTGGGACCAAAAGCAAAGCTTCTGAACCAACCCAATCAAGGTTTCACCTCTTGGGCAAAGGTATATGTTTTAATGTTTTAAACTTTCATTTTTGCCTCAATTTGGACTTTTGTGAAAGAAATGAATAATCTATGCCCAGCTAGCCATATATATGTGTTAGTCTCTCTTAAATGAAGCTATAGGAACAAACCACACTTAAGTTGTTCAAGTATTGAAAGAGATGTTAGCTTTAGAGTTTGGATGATTCTTGGGCTAGACTTCATTTGGGATGATGACCAGATGTTGTCCATTTTTGTGTATTATGAATGAACACCACATATTTGTTCAGACTACGGAATAGTTCAATTAGAGATTCCAGACCGCGGGGTAGTAGGGCAACCCATGAGGAAAGAGAAACTAATGGGAGGGCACCACACGAAGCTTTGGAGATGCCTAAGATGAGTAGACACCGACGTGGTTAAGTAGGAAAATGTGGGTATTTTTGGTTTAATTAAATACAAAAAATAAACTATAACTTTAAAAAATCATATATTGGTGTAGAAAAATCTAAAAAATAAAAGAAAAATACTCATGTGCTCAGTGAACAGAGGAGAATCTAATAGACCAAAAAAAGGATATTTGTTTAATATTTAATATTTAATTAATTAAATACTCTAGATTTTATTTAATTCATAAATATTTAAATACTTATCATCATTGCATGAAATTTTCAGGGATTATTTTTCATAATTTCAGAAGTAGCCTGTAATTTTTCTAAGATCAGAGAACACCTCTAATATTAAAGTCCCAATTTGCTATGTTAATTACCTCTATTTTCTTAAGTTAATCATTAAAAATGAAATATAAGTTAGAAATTTATGAAATAAAGTTCAGTGAAATCAATGTGGTTTGAGGGATTAAAGAAAAATGAATGTGGATTTTGAAATAAAAAAATGTATTTTCTATCTACTTTCATACTAAAATTAATTAAAAATTATAAAAAACTAAAATATAGTTCAAAAAATTATGAAAACTATCTTAATTGGTCCTCTAATCTTTAGTAACATCATAAAAATTTCTCAAGGGTAGAGAGCAAGTTTTGGATAGTTAAATCAATTATCATTTATTATTCATGATTATGGATTTAAATAATTAAAAAAATATTTAGATGATAGAAAATTATAATTTCTCCTCGATGTCTTAAGTTGTCCATGAGTGAGAGGTCAGTGAAGTTTCAAGAGCATTTGAATTCAAATATAAGAGTTATGGGGTGTAAACCCTAGAGTTATAATGGTAATTTTGAAATTTTATACTCTAACCCTAATTTAATTAATTTTTAGGCTTAAAATAAAGGGAATGGGTGTTAAATTGTGATGATTAATCAACTGAAAAGGCTAAAAAATGAAGGGAAAATAATGTAGCAATTCATTCACGATATTTTCTAAAAAGGGTAAAATTATAATTAGTTGAATCATTATACATAGGGAGAAATAAAAATTTGGATGATCTAAGAGTGAGGGACATGAGCTAGAAAATCAATAAACCATTGATTTTGACCCCTGCCATTGGGCAAGTAAAAATTCAATTTTGTTCATGAAGATTAAACACACTTTACAAAACATTTAAAAAGAAATTACAATTTTACCCTTAAGCCTTAAGAGCTTCGTAGTGAGTTAGGTTTAATTAAAGAAGGAAATGTAAGTGATAATGAAACATCTTAAGGCACTATAAGCTCAAGCTTAATTAAAGGAAGGAGTGTAAGTTCTCTAATAACCATAGGCATACCCTTGCGAGTGCTTACTTACATAACTTCTAATATGACAATAAAGATTGACCATTTGTCTCATTCATGGGTTAATTAAGAAAACAAAAAGATTACATTGGGCATAGTCTAAAGTGCATAACTCCTAATTCAACATGGGTCGATGATCCTGACTTTCTATATAGATGTTTATTGCGATGTATGCAATGATATGCTTAATTTTCTTAATAATGATTCATATTGTTGTAACAAAGTAAAAAAAACTTGATTCAAAGCAAAAGTTGGGAAAATTTCTCACTATAAAGAAAAGAAGAATACAATTATAATATTTAAATATGGGATACTACGCATGGATACTACGCAAGTATACGTATCGTTATCAAGTAATATAGGAATTTTTGATTAAGCCCTAAATATCGAACCCACAGGGAAAATTGGCAATATGCACTTTATAAAATAGGGGAAATTAGGTAACAAAATTTTACTTAGCAAAATATTCTTACTTAAACTCAAGATGCCATAATAGGAATGAAAATTTGATTCTTTTTGTAATTTTTGATATTTGAAAATAAAGTAAGCAACTAATTAACTTAACTAAATATTTGCAAGATGAAGGCAATATAAGTAAAATATCTTTTCACATATCATGAATCAGTAACAAGTATAAAAATTCTATTATGGAAGTATTCGAAATGTGTTGTACCAAATAGGAGCAATAATATTCTTTACCCTTACTAGAGATGTTATAAACAACATTGACTAATCTATAGTTTGAATAGTTTTGAAGACCGGTTAGTAAGGAAGATACTAGCTCTCACTTTAGAGTTCCCTCTTCTCCCTCCATCTTGGGGCTAACATCCTATATCAAACCCTAAAATTATAAATCAAAATGGAGGATTTAGCCTATCACTCTAAAGTCCTCTAATTCTACACCCATGAAATTTTATTTCCCTATTTATTTGCACTCAAATTCATGACCTACATTCTCATCCATGAAATCAATATGTGATTCTTACCATTTGTTGACTAAGACAATACCATCTTAAATCTTACATGTTTTGACAACAGGTATTAACATCTTAATTGGCTAAATCATAAATTAAATGAAGTAAAATATTTCAAATCAACACAACTTCTTCCAACATTGAAGTCTAACACTTCACACAACTTTTTTTCGACACTTAATCACTTATCATTTTAAGGAAAAAGATGAAGAAAACTACTCAGAATCCATGGAGAAAACACAACCACACATGAGTTCAAAAGTAGAGATCATGCACACAAACAAGAAATCTAAATTAAAACCAAATGTAGTCACAAAGATAAACACTTATCTCAAATTCTCTCCACCAAATGTCTTAAAGTTCCTTTGAATTCTCTTCCTTCACTCACAATACAAACTAAAGCTTAAAATAAAATAAAAGTGGCCAACGATGGCAGCTACAATTACTTGGATGGATGATGGCTGTTGGCTCCCCTCTCCTTATGACCCAACTCTTCTTTTATAAAAATACAAAAGGGTTCCTTGGTGTCTCTTCAAGATGTGTCTCCATTCAATGAATCTTCTAGTAGTTGCCTCCTTTCAAAAGCCAATTGAATAAATTTTTAAGTTCATGGGCTATTTTTCACATTTTTACCAAGGGTTGCTTCAAACTCCTCTTAAAAAATTCATCTAAATTCAATGAATCATCACATAACTACTTTTGGCGCTTAAGCGCGGGGTACTTGGCACTTAGGCACGACTCTCTTTGTATAACTGGCGCATAAGCTCCAGTCCTGGGAGCTTAGGTGCCCCAGTTCATTTTTGCTCCAAATTTGACTCTTTTTCACTTTCTTTACCATTTTTTCATCCATTTGATTGTACCTGTAAGAAAAACACACAAGTACCTTCTATTAAAGCGTAATATCTCAAAAATAGGTGTAAAATGTGTATAAAAGTCTATAAATTTTAGGTGTATCCAAATCCCCCAAACTTAAAATGTTACTTCAAATGACACTTCAATCTTTTAAAAACCAAATAAATAGATGATGCATTTGAGTTTCTTTAGAAGTTACTAAAATTTTGATGTAGAAATATAGTAGTCTAGTTTAGAAAAAAAAATAGTAAATGAGACCAACTTAGAGTTTAGAAAATTTTAATGTACATAAATATGAAAATATGAGTTCTATATAGTTCAGAAATATTGTAGATTCTCCAAATATATAGTTTAGGCATTCTATAATCTCCACTTAAAAATTCTTATTAAGTATAATTTTACTTACCATATTATATCCTTAAGCTTAAGAGTTTCTCAAGTCTTATACTTTAGAAAGATCAGATGTGGAACTAATTTTTGATTAGACACTAATCCTCAAGCTTCTCCTACCTTTTTCAATTTTTTTTCTTTTTTTTTTCTTTTTCTTTTTCATTTTTTCTTTTCAGGGAAGGATTGTTATATCTGGATAGGCCTTTAATAATTTTGAATTCCACTCTTCCTTTCCTAAAGTAAAGAGTTGATATATTTCCTTTACTTAAAAACATAATAATAGTTTTTTTAAACTTACTTTTAGTAAAAGAAATTTATGTTTTGAAGATAAAAGTCTAAATCTTCTAAATTTTTAAAAAATACAATTTATCCCACTAAAGATAGTTACCTATACTTAGCATTTTCCACACTAAAAATTTTTAACTTTAAATTTTTCTTCATTACTATAAATTTTAACTAAATTCTCTTACTCATTTATATATTCAAAATTTTAGTTTCCGAATATAAGTTCATATACATGATCATTTTTCTTCAAATCAAAATCAAATTTAATTGAAATACATTTAAGAATAAATAAATTTTAAGCTTTTAGAAAATTTTTCATCACTCCCCCATACTTAAATTTTTAATAAAATAAAACATTTTAGCAGCATATATAATTATTGACAAGAATAAAAACTGAAAATAACATGTTAGCAATAATTTTTATATCCTAAATAGGCAAGTACTAAAATTTAAAATAGGAGTAAAAATTAAATTGATCAAATTTTAATTTACTTAAGATATGGAGATTCATTGGACTTTTATGCAGTGGAGTATAATATAAAAGCAAACAAACACACTAACAAACATTCACAGCTGCAACATAAAGAAAAATATATGGTAGTAAATTGTAAATTTAAAACATGCAGCTTTAAAGTGACAAGTTAGCTATATTCTAAACCTTTCTAAAATCTAGAATTAAGTTAAATACAGACTAACTAAATACACTAAACAACACTGTTAACACAATTACCGCCACAAAAACATAATAACTGCTCACAAAAACATGAATACATCACAATAATGCCTAATGAAACAAAATACAACAAAAACTAACAGCCTCAACAAATACAACTATAAACACAACCAAAAAGTACAGAATATCAACTCTATCAACAGTTCATAATAATACATAAAATAAAAATCAAACAAAACTATAGATCTAGTCTAATCATCCTCATCCTCTGCATCACTCTCATCAATATGCCAAGGATTTGCAGGCTCATATGGTGGATATCTCAGATATTGAGGAAAAACTACATCTTGGTTACCTCTCATGAGATTTTCCATAGCTAAGTTGTATTCTCCTTCATAATCACTACGTCTCCTCATGTATCCATCCATATGCTCTACAAAATTTTCTAAATTTAATACCTTATCTACAGTGCAATTAACGTTATCCAAAATCCTTTGCAATATTTGTGACTGAGAATCAGATCTAGAAGTCTAACCCTGAGATGTAGAAGCACGTGAAGTAGAAGCTTGGGATGTCGAAGCAACATAACTACTAGAAAATCCTCCTCTCCAGCCAAAAATGGAATGATGTGAATAAGATTTTACATTCATACTAGTAATGGGCTTAAGAGGTTGCAAGATCTCTTCCCATCTATCAAATCTAACTCCAGCCTGCTCACATGATGAAAAGATCAAGGATGCAAATCCTAAACCCACAATAGTAGCGGCGATGATAGAACCGGTCATGAGATTATAAATCAAAGCT
The DNA here is from genome assembly GCA_002079205.1 of Phalaenopsis hybrid cultivar. Taxonomy (NCBI): domain Eukaryota; kingdom Viridiplantae; phylum Streptophyta; class Magnoliopsida; order Asparagales; family Orchidaceae; genus Phalaenopsis; species Phalaenopsis hybrid cultivar. Next base: position 18,022 of record JXCR01143200.1, on the reverse strand, counting down.
CCAATGTCGATGGGCTTGTACTGCTGGATACAATAGTTCAATGTTGCTCTATCACGGGTCGCTTCACTAACATGATTGGTAGGCAGGAGACGAGCAAAAATGAAATAATGCCATGTCTTTGCAGTGGAATCCAACTTCTAAGTGGAAAATTTAACTTTCCTTTCATTCATAATTTTCCAAAGCCCTCTCCCATCAGTCAAAGATGAAATGATCTCGTCTAACTCTTCCTCAGTAGGACTATAGTTTGAATAAAAACATAAAGTGCTCGAGGGAAAATGATAAAACTGGTTTATTAGCTCACTTGAAAAAGACACTGACTTTCCCCTCACCATGACTCCTTCTTCTTCAGCTTCAAGTAGATTCATATAGAACTCCCGCACCACCGAAATCACTGCTATGAAAGAAAAAAAACAGAACTGCTCCCACTGGTGGCAAACAATCAGATCTTCTACAGCTACTCCCAGACTTTTAAAACAACGCTAAAAAATCAACTTCCTCAATTGCAGTGCATCACTGTATCGATTCTGAGCTCTAGCAATAACAAACTTGCTTGAAAAGAATTGAGACTTTCCCTTGCTCTCTTCATTCTTGATGCCATTTCTAAAAAAATACATAAAATTCACAATGAATTCCAAATTCAACTTTAAATCGCTAAACTCAATTCCTAAAAGCTTATACTTCCAAATCCATGTATTTTCCATAGATTTTTCTCAAGTTTTCACCATGAATAGTGATTTTCAGGTAGCTCAAGAATGCACTCAAAATATATTATGAAATTCAAAAATTTTTGCATAAAAGTGAAGCTCTTACCTCAAGGATATCAAATATAGTAATTTTTGCTCCAAACCACGAATAACTCTCCAAAATAGGTGTGCCCTAACTTCAAAATCACAAAAACCCGAGGAAGAAGATGAAGGCAAGGTCTGAAAATGGTGTTTTTTAGACTGATTCGTCACATAAAAAGTTTGTGAATCGGTTTACGTGAACCAGAACTTAAGCGCGGGGTCTTGACGCTTTGGCGCTAGTGCAAAAATTTTGATTTTTTTGATCTAAATGAAATGCATTCTTAGCCTAAGTCAACCAACCATACATGGTCTCATAACTCTTTAACAACTATTTTCTTCCCTTTCAACGCTCCTCTTACTCAAGATTCACCACTCTTAACTAATTCCATTCAATGCTAATCAACAAAAAATTTTACACAAACAAACACTTATATTCATTTATGAATGATTACAAACATTTTTAATACATAGATTCTCAATCCAAATGATTTTGGATGGGAAAATTCCTAAACACAATCATTAGACAATCATCACATTAATAATATAATAAACACACTTAACATCAACAATCAAACACTAAACAAATAAACACTAAACTACAAACTTAATTCCATTCTCCATTCAATGGAACTAATCCTGACCTATCATTAGTCTCTCCATCGGCATTTGGAATGTAAATTTGAAAGAATGGAGAATGGTTAATATTAGTAGTTGAATCTTCTTCAATCTATTTGTTCTTCAAATACATAGCCTTATCCCCTTCTTTTGTAAAACTTGTATGACTAAACTACCTCTTAAGTTGTCATCCCATATGATCCAAATGTGCGTTAACTTCCATCACTTTGCTTTAATTTAAGCCACTTCAGGCTCAATTTTAGTGATTTTCTCTTCTATGCCTTTGATACTAACAGCTAGGAAACCGTTATATAACTCTTACGCACTTTGACTAATAAAATTCTTTCTCATTGCCTCCTCCTTTTTCTTTAAATCACTCTCCCAAGATGACATTTTTCCATAGGGCTAGAATTGAATTGTGGTAAAAATCCTTACATACCCTATCTATTTATAGGCTCCAAACTCTCCTATAAATCTTAGACACGTCCTAAAATTGCTCTCTCACATTAAATCCAAACAAATCTTAGTTAACACTTCTAGAAACTAAAATTTGCACATATTTTTTAATTGCCGCACTTAAGCACAGGGTATTGACGCTTAAGCTTCGGTGCTCAATTTAACACATATCAACTTAACGTCCTAATACTTGTTCTAACATGTCTAAGTCATCTCTTAAGGTCTAAGATTAATTACTAACTCATTATATAGTCAAAATGCTACCAAAATAATCAAACTCAACAAAATAACAATAAAAAACAAACACACATAACTATGGGTTGCCTCCCACATAACATTTGGTTTGACGTCGTCAGCCCGATGTAACCAGTGCTTATTCTGGTTGACCCAACATCATAAAATCATTTAATATAAGTGTTCACCTAAAAAGTAAGATTTCAGCCTGTGAATAATCACTTTAAATGTTTTGTCAGTCTTAGGATATTTGATATCCACATCTCCATAAGGATAAAATTTCATCACAACAAATTGGCCCATTCACCTAGACTTAAGTTTGTTTGGAAATAATCTTAACCTTGCATTATGAAGCAAAACTTGTTGCCCTGGCTAAAAATTTTTAGTTAGAATCTTTCGATCATTCCACATCTTCATCTTTTCTTTGTAAATCTTAGCACTTTCATAGGATTCATTCCTTATCTCTTCAAGCTCATTCAATCGTAATAGTCTTTTCTTACCAACATTCTTTAAATTGTAATTAAATTATTTAATAGCCCAATATGATTTATGCTCAAGCTTAACTGATAAGTGACACACTTTCTCAAATATTAGCGTGTATGGATACAGGGACATTCCTATATGAGTTCTTTATGCAGTCCTATAAGCCCACAAAGCATAGTCAAGTTTGACTGACTAATCCAGTTTAGTTGGATTTATAGATTTATCTAATATTCTCTTAATTTCACGATTGAATAATTCAACCAAACTACTTGTCTGAGGATGATAAGCAGTAGCAATTCTATGGTTAATATGATATTTCCTTAATATCTTTTCCATTATTGCATTTCTGAAATGACTTCCCCCGTCAGTTATGATTACTCTTGGCATCTCAAATCTACAAAATATGTTCATTCTTAAAAAATTTGCAATACTTTGAGCATCACATTAAGGTAAAGAAACAACTTCTATCCATTTGGATACATAATCTACTGCTAACAATATATATAAATTTCTGAAAGATGGTATAAATGGTCTCATGAAATGTAATCTCCAAACATCAAATATCTCAACTTCTAACACATAATTAAGGGGCATCTCCTTCCTCCTAGAAATATTACCAACTCGTTGACATCGATCACAAATTTTGATATAAGCGTTAACATATCTAAATATTATAAGCCAATAAAATGCAGATTATTAAATTTTGTATGTTGTATTATTAACAAAAAAATGTCCCCAAAATTTGAATTTTGACAATTTTGGATAATTTCATAAGTTTCTTCTAAAGGCACACATCTTCGAATAATAAGGTCATTTCCTTGTTTATATAAAAATGAGTCATCCCAAAAATAAGTCTTAGCTTCAGATAAAAATTTACTCTTCTATTGGTATGTCATTACATAGGATATAATATCACTAACAATGAAATTCACAATGTTGGCATGCCACGAAACACACCACTCATTAACATTGAACAATTCTTCATCTAAAAAATGTTCATTAATCTCTTTTTCAAAACATAGTGTTTTTTTTAATTCAAGCCTGGATAGATGATAACAAATTTGATTCTCAGCTCCTCTTCTATCTACTATTTCAAAATAAAATTCTTGCAAAAGAAGAATCCATCTTATTAGTCTAGGTTTTGCATCCTTCTTTCTCATTAAATACTTAATAGCAGAATGATCTGTATGCACAATACATTTAGTTCCAATTAAGTATGTTCTAATTTTATCAAAAATATGTACTACAACTAATAACTCTTTCTCAGTTGTGGTATAATTAATTTGAGTTTCATTAAGAGTTCTACTAGAATAGTAGATAACCTTGAAAATCTTATCATGTTTTTTTCCTAAAACAACTCCAATAACATAATCACTAGCATCACACATTAATTCAAAAAGTTTTTTCCAATATGGTGAAACTATAATTGGTGCAGTGACTAATTTTTCCTTTAATAATTCAAAAGCTTTTAGGTATTCTTTATCAAAATTAAAAATCACATCTTTATTAAGTAAATGACATGGAGGCTTAACAATTTTTGAAAAATCTTTAATATACTGCCTGTAGAATCTAGCATCTCCTTAAAAACTCTTAATTTCCTTCACACTTATTGGGTAAGGCAAATTAGTGATCACATGAATTTTTGCAGGGTCTTCTTCCATACCGTTTTATGAAAGTTGATGTCCCAACACTATTCCTCTTGCTACCATAAATTGACATTTTTCCCAATTAATGACTAAATTTATTTCTTCACAGTGCTTAAGATTTTTTGATAAATGTTCTAAACATGATTCAAATGAAGTTCTAAACACTAAAAACTCATCCATAAAAATTTTAATCCCTTTTTCAATTAAATCACAAAAAATAGCCATCATACATCTTTGAAATGTAGCATGTGCATTACATAAACCAAAGGGCATTCTTCTAAAAGTGAATGTACGATATGAACTGGTAAAAGTTGTTTCTCTTTATCCACATGAGCTTTTTGTATTTGGTGATAACCAGTATATCCATCCAGAAAACAAAAGTATTTATACCTAGCTATTCTATGCACCATTTAATTTAGAAAGGGTAGTGGAAAATGATCTTTCCCAGTGGCGAGATTTAATTTTCTATAACCAATACATATTTACCATCCTGTGACTTGTCTTATTAATATTAAATTATTATATTCATTCAAAGTCACACTCACTCCTCCTTTCTTAGGAAAGTAGTGAGTTGGACTAACTAATGCACTATTTGAAATAGGGTAGATAATTCCAGCATCTAACCACTTTAAAATTTCTTTCTTAATAACTTCTTTCATAATAGAATTCAATCTCCTTTGAGGATTAACCCTGGGTTTGCAGTTCTCTCCTTATAAATTTTATGCATACAAATTGAAGGACTGATTCAATTTATATCAACAATTGTTCATGCAATAGCTTTCTTGTAGCACTTTATAGTTTTCATTAAACTCTCTTCTTCTTCTATAGTTAATTTTGAGGAAATTATAACAGGTAATATTGAGGAATCACCTAAAAAGGCGTACTTCAAATGTTCAGGAAGTAACTTCAACTCAAGCTCAGGAGGTTTTTCAATTGATGAACAAAAAGATTTATCTTTTGCGGTCGTGTCCAAAACTTTAAAACTTTCTCGAACTTAATTTGATTATTACTTATATAAATCTTCATTTTGATCTAATTCCTCTTCTTGATCATGTTCCAACTCTTTCATTTCAGTTTTCTCTTCATAAGTTGCTTAGAAATGACATTTACTTAAATATCTTATCACATCCATTCTATAGCATTCATCATATTTATCTTTTGCAGTGTATTTCAATGATTTAGAAACATTAAATGTAATCTTCTGATAGTTGACATGCATAGTTAATTCTCCTTTTTGAGTATCTATCATTACCCTTTCTGTAGCTAGGAAAGGTCTCCCCAAAATGATAGGTATCTCGATCATTGCTCTTCTTGTGGCTAGGAAATGTCTCCCCAAAATGATAGGTATCTCTTTATCTTTGTCCTTCTGTGGCTAGGAAAGGTCTCCCTAAAATGATAAGTATCTCTTTATCTTCCTCCATATGCTTAGCACAATGAAATTCAACAGGAAAGATAAATTGATCCACTTTCACTAGGACATCTTCTATAACTCCTTTAGGATAAGATATTGAACGATCTGCTAATTGCAGAGTTATAGTAGTAGGGATTATTTCTCTTAATCCCAATCTTTTAAATATTGATAATGACATAAGGTTGATGCTTGCACCTAAATCACATAAAGCTTTCCCATAAAATCTGTCTCCTATTGCACATGGAATTGTGAAGCTACCAGGATGTTTAAGCTTTTCAGGAAGCTTTTTCTGAATTATAACACTGCACTCCTCACTAAGTGCAACTGTTTCATTATCTTTAAACTTCATTTTCTTGTTAGGAATATCCTTCCTAAACATCACATAGCTTGGTTTTTGTTCTAACGCTTCAATAAATGGAATATTAATTGTAAGCTTCTTAAAAATTTCTAAAAAAACTAAAAATTATTTATCCAGCTCTTGTTGTCCGAACTTATGAAGAAATGGAGATGGTGGTTTTTCCAGGTCAACTTTAAGTGGAGAAATAAGTCTCTCTAAACCTTTCGGAGTGCCCTCTTCTACTTCTTCAATCTTTTCTCTCTCAACTTTAGTTTCTTTTTGAACTCTACCTTCCAATTCTCTTTCAATTCTAAGTTGAACGACTTTTACTTGCTCTTTAAATTTGTTGTGAGAACATTTAAGAACCGGGATGATATTATCTCAGTCAACAATTGGAAAGAATCACATGAGGTTGTATGAATAAGAATGTAGTTTATATGATTGAGTGCAAATAAATATGGAAATATTCATTGAAGGGTGTAGAGTTAGATGAATTTAAAATGACAGGCTCAAGCCCCCAACTTTGTTTATTATTTTAGGTTCTGATACGAGATGTTAGCCCCAAGGTGGAGGGAATCAAGGGAACTCTAGAGTGAGAGCTAGTATCTTCCCTTCTTAGCCAGTCTTCAGAGCTATTCAAACTTTAAATTAGCCAATGTTCTTTATAGCATCTCTAGTATGGGAAAATAATATTATTGCTTCTATTTGACACAACACAATATGCATACATTCACAACAGAATTCCTATACTTATTATTGATTCATGATAAGGAGAAAGATATTTTCATATTTAGAGCTTTTCTTCCACAAAAACTAAAGTTGTCTTTTTAAGTTTGTACTGTTTTTGTCAAAATATTAAAATTACCAAAAATATTTAAACTTTCTTTACTGCAAAAATGTCTTTAGTTTAAATAATTATCTTTTTAAAAATTAGAAGTTTTCCAAAAAGTGCATATTGCATATCTTCCCTATGGGTTCGATATTCAGGTCTTAATCAAAAAGTCCTATATTTCTTGATAATGATACATATACTTACGTAGTATCCCAAGATAAATTAAAAGTTAAATTCTTATTTTTCTTCAGGATCAAGTTTTTGGCTTTGTTGCGAAATAAGGAAATATAAGTGAAAAACATAATCAAAATTATTTTTATATTATTGCATATAAGCAGTTTTGGGATCATGTTTTTGGCGCCGTTGCCGGGGAAGTGAAGTGAAAATTGTCAGAAATCTATTGATTTAAAAGTAAGCTTCTATTTTTAGAAAGTCTTATTTAAACTTTAAGTTATTGTATTTTATTTTGTGTGTGTTTAGTTTTATTTTATTTTATGTTAGTGTATGCGTGGTTCAAATTCTAAAGGACTAGTGCCCTATGATTTTGAATTACTGAGAACTGCTAGGAAAATCAGAAAAAAGAAAAAAATTAAAAATCTTGAAAAATAAAAAAAAAATACAGAAATGGCAAAACAATGATCAAAATGCTGAAATTCATCAAGAGTTTAGACCTTTAAGAGATTATGTCAACCCTACTGAAGATGAACTTCATTGTAGTATTCAAAAACCTACTGTAGTGACTAATTCATTTAAGCTTAAACCTGCTATTATCCAAATGGTATCAATTAATTAGTTTGGGGATCACCAAATGAAGATCTAAATTTACTTCTTGCCAATTTTTTAGAATTGTGCGCTATATTTAAATATGATGGTGTATCAGATGATGCCATAAGACTTATATTATTTCCTTTCTCACTGAGGGATAAAGCTAAGATGTGGTTGAAGTCATTAACACCTGAATCTATCAGAACTTGGGGTGATTTAGCACAAAAATTCTTTGCTAAATATTTTTCACCATAAAAAATGCAAAGCTTAGAAATGATATTACATCTTTTAATTAGTTTGAAGAAGAATATATTTACGAAGCATGGGAAGGATTTAAAGAACTCTTAAGAAAGTGTCCACAACAAGCTATACCAGATTGGTTAATAATTCAAAATTTTAATAATGGATTAGTAGGATCTTTTAGATCAATTATCGATGCCGCTGCTGGTGGTTCATTGATGTCAAAACCATTTCATGACGTCTATACTTTAATTGACGAAATAGCTATCAATAATTATCAATGGCCTTCTGAGAGGGTGAATCCTAAGAAAGTAGCCAATATTTATGAAACTGATGCATTTACTATATTAGCAAATCAAGTTGCTGCAATTTCAAGGAAGTTCGACCAATTTGGAATGAATTTTTCTCAACCAATTTCCATGATTGAAGAGAATTCATTAGGCCAAATGTTAGATTCTCAAGCATCATTAGAAACTTGAATGTCATAAGTAACAAGTAGAATAACCCATATTCAAATTTTTATAACTCAGGTTGGAAAAACCTTCCTAACTTTAACTTGAACAACAATTCAGGTGGTAATAATTAGCAATGGGGGAACAACCAAGTAACCCCATTGGGAAACTGGAACAATCATGGGAATAATAATTATAGATCTATTTATCCTCCAGGTTTCAACAATAATAAACAATTTACAGAGAAGAAGTTGTCTATATAAGAAGTGGTGTTACAAATGAGAAATCAATTACAAAGTCAATGAGCTAGAATTAGAAATATTGAGAATCAACTTGGACAAATAGTAAATTCATTAAGTAATAGATCCCAAGGAACACTTAAATACTGAATCAAATCCAAAAACCAGAAAAAGAACAAGTAAAAGCCATTTACAACTTAGAAGCGGAAGAGAGTTGGAAGGTAGGGTTCAAAAAGAAATTGAAGTTGAGAGAGAAGAAATTGAAGAATCAAACGAGGAAGCTCCAAAAGATCCTAAAAGACCTATTTCTCCACTAAAAATTGATTTGAAAAAACCATCACCTCCATTTCCTCAGAGACTTCGTCAGCAGAAGTTGTATAAACAATTTTCAAAATTTCTGGAAATATTTAAGAAGTTTACAATTAATAATCCATTTTCTGAAGCCTTATAACAAATTCCAAGCTATATAAAGTTTATGATATCTTAACGATTTGCTAAAGCCTTAGAACAAATGTCAAGCTATGTAAAGTTTATGAAGGATATTATCAACAGAAAAAGGGAAGTTTGAAGATAATGAGACTGTTGCACTTAGTGAGGAGTGCAGTGCTATAATTCAGAAAAAGCTTCTGAAAAGTTTAAAGATCCTAGTAGCTTTACAATTCCATGTGCAATAGGAGACAAATTTTGTGGGAAAGCTTTATGTGATTTAGGTACAAGCATTAACTTTATGCCATTATCAATATTCAAAAGATTGGGATTAGGAGAAATAACCCCTACTACTATAACTCTGCAGCTAGCATACCCTAAAGGAGTTATAGAAGATGTGCTAGTGAATGTAGATCAAGTTATTTTTCCTGTTGGTTTCATTGTGCTAGATATGAAGGCAGATAAAAAGATACCAATGGGGAATTAACAATGCACGTCAATGATCAAACTGTTACTTCCAATATTTTCAGATCAATGAGATATCCTGCAAAAGGTAAATATGATGAATGTTATAGGATGGATGTTATAAAATATCTAAGTGAATGCCATTTCAAAACAACTTATGAAGAAAAATCTAAAGAAAAAGATTTTGGAACACGAGCAAGAAGAGGAATTAGATCGATGTGAAGAACTTTTTAAGGAAGATTCAAACTATATTTGAGAAAGTTTTAAAATTTTGGACACGAGAGACGAAGATAACTCATTTTATCTATCAATTGAAAAACCTCCAGAACTTGAGTTAAAGTTACTTCCTGAACATTTAAAATATTCCTTTTTAGGAGATTCTTCTACTTTACCAGGTATAATTCCCTTAAAATTAACGATGGAAGAAGAAGAATGGTTGATGAAAATTTTGAAAAATTTTAAGAAAGCCTTTGGATGGAAAATTGCTGCTATTAAAGGAATCAGTCCTTCAATTTGTATGCATAAAATTCTAATGGAAGAGAACTGCAAACCAAGGACTGATCCTCAAAGAAGACTGAATCCTGTTATAAAAGAAGTTGTTAAGAAAGAAATTTTAAAGTGGTTAGATGCTGGAATTATCTACCCTTTTTCAGATAGTGCATGTGTGAGTCCAATTCACTGCGTTCTTAAGAAAGGAGGATTAATCATAACTGTGAATGAACATAATGAATTAATACCTACTAGATAAGTTACAGGGTGGAAAATATGCATTGATTATATAAAATATAATCTTGCAACTAGAAAAGATAATTTTTCATTACCCTTTATAGGTCAAGTGCTGGATATACTAGCTTTGCATAAATACTTTTATTTTCTGGATGGATATACTGGTTATCACCAAATACAAATATCTCCTGAGGATCAAGAGAAAACAATTTTTACCAGTCCTTATGTTACTTTTGCTTTTGGAAGGATGCCCTTTGGTTTATGTAATGCCCCTGCTACATTTCAAAGATGCATGATGGTAATTTTTTGTGATTTAATTGAAAAAAGGATTGAAGTATTCATGGATGATTTTTCAGTATTTGGAACTTCATTTGACTCATGTTTAGAACATTCATCTAAAGTTCTTAAGCACTATGAAGAAAAAAAATTAGTCCTTGATTGGGAAAAATGTCAATTTATGGTAGCAGGAGGAATTGTATTAGGTCATCAAATATCAAAAAATGGTATGGAAGTAGATCCTGCAAAAATTCAAGTGATCGCTAATTTACCTTATCCAACAAATGTAAGGGAAATTAGGAGTTTTTTAGGACATGTTGGATTTTACAGGAGATATATTAAAGAATTTTCAAAGATTGCTAAGCTTTTATGCCATTTACTAGAGAAAGATGCAATTTTCAAAATGAGGAATGCATAAAAGCTTTTAATTTATTAAAAGAAAAATTAATCACTGCACCAATTATAGTTTCACCAAATTGGGGGAAAATCCTTTTCGAACTGATGTATGATGAAGTGATTATGTGATAGGAGTTGTCTTAGGACAAAGATATGATAAAATTTTCAAAGTAATTTACTATGCTAGTAAAACTCTTAATGAAATTCAAATCAAATATAAAACAACTGAAAAAGGAGTTATTAGAAATAGTATATACTTTTGATAAATTTAAATCATATTTAAGGTAAACTCATTGTGTAGTGCATACAGATCATTCTGCTATTAAGTACTTATTGAAAAAGAAGGATGCTAAACCTAGACTTATAAGATGAATTCTTCTTTTGTAAGAATTTGATTTTGAAATAGTAGATTGAAATGGAACTGAAAATCAAATTGTTGATCATTTTTCCAGGCTTGAGTTAGAAAAACCACTCTATTTTGAAAAAAAAAGAAATTAATGAACATTTTCCAGATGAAAAATTGTTCACTATTAATGAGTGGCGTGTTCCGTGGCATGCCGACATTGTGAAATTTATTTTTAGCAATATTATACCCTATGGAATGACATACCAAAAAAAGGACATTGTGAACTATATTGTTAGTGATCTTAAACCCAATGGAATGACATACCAATAAATGAGGAAATTTATTTCTGAAGCTAAGCACTTATTTTTGGGATGACCCATTTTATATAAAATAAGGGAAGGATCTGATTATTCGAAGATGTGTACCATTAGAAGAAACTTATGAAATTATCCAAAAATGTAATAATTCTGATTTTGATTCGAAGATGTGTACCATTAGAAGAAACTTATGAAATTATCCAAAAATGTCATAATTCTGAATTTAGAGGACATTTTGATGTTGATAAAACAACATACAAAATTTTACAATATGGATTCTATTAGCCTATAATTTTTAGAGATGTTAATGCTTATATCAAAACTTGTGATAGATATCAACGAGTAGGCAATATTTATAGAAGAAATGAGATGCCTCTAAATTATATGCTAGAAGTTGAAATATTTAATATTTGGGGATTAGATTTGATGGGACCATTTATACCATCTTTCAAAAATTTATATATTCTGTTAGCAGTGGACTATGTATCCAAATGGATAGAAGTTGTTGCTTTACGTGGATGTGATGCTTAAAGTGTTGCAAAATTTTTGAAAACAAACATATTTAATAAATTTGGGATGCCGAGAGTTATCATTACTAATGGGGGAAGTCATTTTAGAAATGCCATAATGGAAAAGTTATTAAAGAAATATCATATAAATCATAGGATTGCTACTGTTTATCATCCTCAGACAAGTGGTTTGGCTTAATTATCCAATCAAGAAATTAAAATAATTATGGAAAAAAATTGTGAATCCAAAAACAATGGATTGGTCGGTATGCTTTGTGGGCTTATAGGACTGCATACAGAACTCCTATAGGAATGTCCCCATATAAGCTACTATTTGGTAAAGCTTGTCACTTACTAGTAGAACTTGAGCATAAAGTATATTGAGTGATTAAAGAGTTCAATTATAATTTGAAAAATGCTGGTGAGAAAAGGTTATTGCAATTAAATGAGCTTGAAGAGATAAGGAATGAATCTTATGAGAGTGCCAAGATTTATAAAGAAAAGATGAAGATGTGGCATGATCAAAGGATTTTTACTAAAAAATTTCAGGCAGGCCAATAAGTTTTGCTATATAATGTAAGGTTAAGATTATTTCCAGGAAAACTTAAGTCTAGGTGGATGGGCCCATTTGTTGTGACAAAAGTTTATCCTTATGGGTTCGGTGGATATTAAAGATCCTAAGTCTGAGAAAATATTTAAAGTTAATGGACATAGACTGAAACCTTATTTTATAGGGGATCAACATAAACTTAATGATGAAATGATGTTAGGTCAACCAGAATAAACACTGGTTATGTTGGGCTGACGACGTAAAAACAAGTACTTTGTGGGAGGCAACCCATAATTATCAGCGTGTTTTTAAGTTGATTGTTGTTCTGTGTGTGATTAGGAAAAGGGGTAGTATTTTTGAAACTATTATGTGTTAGTAAAGATTTTAAGACTTTATTTAGTGACCAAAACATGTTAGAATAAGAATTTGGATGTTAAGTTGACTAATGCAAAAATGTGCATTGGCGCTTAAGCGCCAGATCCGACGCTTAAGCGCGACAGTTAAAAAAAATGTGTGAAATTAATATTCTAGAAGGTTTAATTGCCAATTAATTTGTAAAAACGTGCCAAAGAAGTTTCTAAACGTGTTTAGGAGTTATTGGAAGGATTTAAGCTTATAAATAGAAGGGTTTGTGAAGGAATTTCACCCCAGATCATTTCTAGGAGAAAGTGAGATTTAGAAAAAATGTCTTCATGGGAGAAGGATTTGAAGAAAAAGGAAGAAACCATGAGAAAAAGTTTCATTAGTCAAAGTGCACAAGAGATGTAAACGGTTTCTTAGACGTTAGTATTGAAGTGATATTAGAGAAGATTAACAAAATGGAAAATACTATGACTTTATTGGAAACCAAAGTACTTGAGTTGCATGCACATCTAGAGCACATTGGATGGCAATTGAAGATGCAATTTAGCCACACAAGTTATATAGAGAAAGAGGATAAGACGATGTTCATAAAGCAAAAGTGGATTGAAGGAGATAGTATCAGAGCTCGTCACCACCGCCTGTTTTATCAACTCTATATTCCTGGAGAGACTAATGAAAGACAAGAATTTGTTCCTTCGAATGAAGAATGAAATTAAGTTTGGTGTTAGAATTTGTGTGTTAGAAGTTGTTGTTTTCAAGTGGTTTAGTTTTTAAGTCTTATTTTTAGTATTTATGAGTTCTTATATATGTTTAATTGTGAAATGATTGGTATTTGTATTTAGAAAAAATTTCTCATCCAAGACTATTTAGAGTGAGAATTAACTGTTTAAAAGTATTTGTACTTTTTTGTGAATTACTATAAGTTTGTTTGTGTGAAAATTTGTATTATTTTTAGCCTCAAATTGAAATAGTTGTTATAGAGAGTTTTGAGAGAGAGGGGAGTTTTAGGAAGTTGAAAATAGACATTTAAGTGCTATGAGACCATTTAGGGGTGGTTTACTTAAGAAAATAGTGCATTTTACTTTAATTTGAAAATTTTGAAAATCGTTCACTGGCGCCTAAGCGCCACATCTTGCGCTTAAGCATGAGCCAACCCGAGAGGCTGGCTCCTAAGCGCCACTTACCCGCCCTTAAGCGTCGGTTCACAAAAACCAATTCTCAAATGGTTAAAAGTGAATTTTGGCCTGAAAATCACCATTTGTACACGTCCTGTCACCTTCAACCTCTCAAAATTGTGATTTTAGAAGGCTAGGGCACATATAAAGTGAAGATTTCTTGGTGGAATCAAGCGAAATGTGCTAGATCCAAGTTCCTAGAGGTAAGAGCTTTGCTTCTTTGCAAAAATTTTGGATGTTCACCATGTATTTTGAGCACATTTGGAAAAATTCAAAAATTCACTACTCATGGTGAAAAATAAGAAAAAAGATCTATGGAAATTGCATGGGAAGTGTAGATTATACTTTGGAAGTTTAGTTTAGTAATTTAAACTTGATTTTTGAAGTTATTTTTGGAATTTATAAAATTTGTAGAATGACACCAAGAATGAAGAGGAGTAAAGGAAAGAGACCTTTCAATTCGAGTAAATTTGTTAGTTCGAAGGCTCAGGATCGGTACAATGATGCATTTCAATCACAAAAATTGATTTAGGAGCCGTGTTTTAGGAATCCAGGTGAAGATGTAGAGGATTTGATTGTTTGTTGATAATGGGAATGATTCTGCTGTTTCTCTGTTGTGGTGGTTATTTTTGTTTTTAGGGAGTTCTATGCAAACCCCCCTGAGGCTGAAGACAATAGAGTCATGGTTTGAGGAAAGTTGGTACCTTTTTCACCGGAGGTAATCAACTTGTTTTATCATTTGCCACCTGATACGTTATGTTTTTATGCAAATTATAGTCCGACTGAAGCGGAGTTAGACGAGATTATTTCTTACTTGACTATTGGGAGAGGACTTTGGAAGATCACTAATGAAAGGAGAGTCAACTTCCCAACTTCAAAGTTATGTGCACCTTTAAAGGCCTGACACTATTTTATTTCTGCTCGTCTGCTACCAACAAATCATCCCAGCGAAGTGACCAGAGAGAGAGCGACGTTAAATTATTGTATCCAGGAAGGAAAGCTCATCAACATAGCAGTTCTGTCACTGCCGTTACTACTACAGGTCTGGGATTTGCTTCCTTGATCTTTTTTTTTTTGTGAGAGCAAGCTGAAGTTAAATATGATAGTTGGGAGGAAGTGTTGTTACCTCTAAAGCCCATCACTAAGGTGAATGTGAAGACTTATTCCGAGCATTCTATTTTTGGCTAGAGAGGAGGATTTTCTAGGAGTTATGGAATGGAGATGTCTATTGCTTCTACCTCTGCTACTTCTTCATCTAGACCATCTACCTCACGTGCTTCTACATCTAGAGGTGAGTCTACTGAGACTCAAGATCAATTATTGCAAAGTATGATGGATAATATTAATTTTACCGCTTATAGGGTACAAAATTTAGAGCGTTTTGCAGAGCATACTGATAGGTATAATAGTAGAAAAAGTGATTATGAAGAGAAATTTCAATCATCTTTGGAGATTCTCATTAGGGGTAACCAAGGAGTGCAATTTCCCCATATTCTAGATACCCTGATTATGAGCTTGCAAAAGTTTAGGATAATGGCGATTCAGAGGATGAAGAGTAGAGCTGAGAGATTTATTTTATGATTGTAATATGATATGAACTATGTGGTGTATGAAGAGTAGAACTGAGAGATTTTATGATTGTAATATGATATGAACTATGTGGTCTGAGCTTGCTACATTTGCATCTGTGTGTTGGTTTGAACTATGTGATGTGGTTTGTACTTTTATGTTTAAGTGAGAATTATGATGTGCTTTCATGTTTTGGACTTGAGACATGTCCGAGCTTGCTACATTTGCATCTGTGTGTTGGTTTGAACTATGTGATGTGGTTTGTACTTTTATGTTTAAGTGAGAATTATGATGTGCTTTCATGTTTTGGACTTGAGACATGTATGTATGTTTACTTGTTTAGTTATTCTGATGTGTGAGACTTTTATTTTTAATTATATTGTAATGTTTGTGTTAGTTAGTAGTTTGTTTTAAAATTCTAGGGTAGTAAATATTATGAGTTTTGTGATTTAGTTAGTTGAGAACTTAACTTAATTCTATGTCTTTTGTAAAGTTGGAAATCATGCTAACTTAGGTCTTAAATTTGAAACTTAGGAAACTGCTACCCTGTATTTTTCTTTTATCATGTTAGTGTGTTTTTTTTATGTTGAGATTGTGAAGTCAAGTTATTATGTTAGTTTGCTTTTATGTTTATACCTACTGTTTAGAAGTTTATTGAATCTCTACATGTTGAATTGAAATGAAAATATTAGAAAATTTGATCAAAATTAATTTTACTGCTGTTTTTAGTTTTATACTTGTATCATCAGGGTATAAAAATGCCTGTAAGCATGTTATTCTTATTTTCATTCCGTTTATAATATTTGATGCTAAACTATTTAATCTGTTAAAAATTTAAGTTTGGGGAGGGGATGAAAAATATTTGCAAAACTTTAATCTTATTTGTTCTCAAATGCACTACAAATGAATTTGATTTGAAAAGAAAAATTGATCATGTATATGAATATTAGGGAAGTAAAATTTGATTTTAGAAATGAGTAAGAAAATTTAGTTAAAATTTTAAGTAATGAAATGAACTACTAGTGAATTTGATTTGAAAAGAAAAATTGATCATGTATATGAAGTTATATTAGAATTGATTTTAGAAATGAGTAAGAGAATTTAGTTGAAATTTTGAGTAATGAAGAAAAACTTTAAGTTAAAAGTTTTTAATTGTACTACAAGTAAATTTGATTTTAAAAGAAAAATTGATTATGTATATGAAGTTATATTAGGGAAGTAAAATTTGATTTTAGAAATGGTAAGAGAATTTAGTTGAAATTTTGAGTAATGAAGAAAAACTTTAATTTAAAAGTTTTTAGTGTAGAAAATGATTAATATAAGTAATTATCTTTAATAAGAAACATTTTATTTTTGAAAATTTTAGAAATTTAGACTTCTATTTTTAATACTTAAATTTCTTTTATTAAAGATAATTTTCAAAGCTATTATTATATTTATAAGTAAAAGTTTTGTATCAAGACTTTGCTTTAGGAAAGGAAAAGTCGAATTCAAAATTATTAAAGGCCTATCCAGATATAGTAATCCCTGCCTAAAAAGAAAAGAAAAGAAAAAGAGAAAAAAGAAAAAAAAAGAAGAGAAAAAGAAAAAAGAGAGAAAAGAAAAAGAAAAAGAAAAAAATATAAGGGAGGAGAAGCTTGAGGATTAGTGCCTAATAAAAAATTAGTTCTACGTTTGATCTTTTTAAAGTATAAGACTTGAGAAAATCTTAAGCTTATAGATAAAATATAGTAAGTAAAATTATTCTTAATAAAAATTTTTATGTAGAGATAATAAAAGAACTAAATTCTAAATTTGGAAGACTTACAATATTTCTGAACTAGATAGGAACATATATTTTCATCTTCTTGACAGTAAAAATTTCTAAACTTTAAGTTGGTCTCATTTACTCAATATTTTTTCTAAATTAGACTACTATATTTCTAAATCTAAATTTTAGTACCTCCTAAAGAAACTCATATACATATCATACATATTTAGTTTTTCAAGATTAGTGTCACTTGAGTTTTAAGTTTGGGGGATTTTGATATGCCTAAAATATATAGTATTTTTAGACACATTTTTATATCTATTTTTGAGATATTGCACTTTAATGAAAAATATTTTTGTTTTTTTCTTTCAGGTACAGGTAAAAAGGTGAAAAATACTTAAATGACTGAAAAAAGATCAAATTTGGAGTAAATAGATGAAAAATATGCAAAAGTGTTTTGGCGCCTAAGTGTCGGGTAAGCAGAGGGCTGCGCCTAAGCGCCAGAGGCCCCACACTTAAGCGCCAGTGGCAGTTATTGGACGAGTAAATTCAATTTTTGCAACTTTTGAAGATGTTTTTGAGGCTCCTATTGGCTTAATTGGCTTAATAGGTGGTTACAACCACCATGGACGAAAATTATTGCGAAAGGATGCATCTCT
>JXCR01143197.1:196362-252912 GCA_002079205.1 Phalaenopsis hybrid cultivar | reverse complement strand
ATATATATATATCTGCTTTGTATGTAATAAATAATCTTTATAGGTTATATTTCAAAATTAAATGATTTTTGTATATAAAATAGAAATAATCAAAATTTTTATGTAAAAAAATGAATTTTTACTTATTACATTTGAAAGAAATATTTTTTCTTGTGCTGTGTGTAAAAATAAATTTTGAGAGTTTTGTATATATAAATAATGAAATAAATTTCCTACTCTGTTATATTAAAAATTTAACTATTTTTGTGTGAGAAAATAATTTTAGGTGTGCATGTGCTATTGAATTGATATTTAAATTTTAAATATTTTAAGAGCAAAATTTAAGAGTTTTATATAAGAATTTAAAATTTTAAATATTGAAATTTAAAGAATAATGAAAATTTTAAATTTTTTCTATGTGAAAAATGAATATTTAAAATATTAGTTATGAAAATATGTAAAAATTGTATGGTGCATCTGTAAATTCACAATAAAAATCTAATAGAAAATATAACCTTTCAAAAAAAGTAAGGAAATGTAATCTTGCAATATATATATATAATCTTCCAAGACCAAAAAAAAAATAACTTCACGAAAAGCTCACTAAAATCGTCTTCCAAAACTCACATAAAAACTTACTAAAATTTCAACTTAATAATTATTTGCAACCTGAACAAATTTAAATAAAATAAATGAGTAATTCATTTGGGAAACATAAAGCAATCAACTATGAGGAAAAGTGAGAGGTTACATTTGTAACTTTCCCAAGAAAAATGTGGTGCCGTAAAATTCATTTAATTAAGAGTTATTGAAGGTTTATTGTCGGCCGTTTTATTTTTTAACCTTTGTGATTTGAAAAAAATTGTGATTTTGTGATTTTGAAAATAATTTAAATATGAATGTAACCCTTTTTATTTTTAAAAGTAACATTTTAATTTTAAAACAGGTCTCACATTTTAAATAATTTAGATGATTGAATACAATACTACAGGTAATACATTTATCCCGAAGAAATAAATATATCACTTGTAATAGGGATTCAATCATTTAGACTAAAGAATTTGTGACATTCGTTTTGGTCTGCGAAATATTTTATAAAAAGACCAACAAGTTCTCCTATCTAACATAAAAAAATTAGATAGGGTTTATTTTATCTGGGTTTCAGGTTCCCTATAGAGGCAAGCCCCTATAGTTAATTACATCTTAAATGACCGAGGGTCACTTAAGAAAATGCTAGATTAAGATCATGTGGTTTTGCTTTCAAGATTTCAAAGTTTAGGTTTTCACGATTGGACATGAGAAAATCAAATGGGAATGGCTCAAAATAAGAGTAATTATTTAAGGAATCCAAAGGAAAGAAAAGTAGGGGATATCACAGATCTGGGGAAAACCCCGGTGAACTCCCAACTATCCTAATGTTCAGCTTTATGTCTTTGAAGAGATAATTATTTGATGTTTCAATCCTGCAAATTATTTAAGATTTAGGACCTTGAAGTGATGATTATTTGATATTTCAATCCTGCAAATTATTTAAGATTTAGGACTTATGTTTACACAATATTGAACTGTGCAAATAGCCTAAAAAGATAGGAGGATTTACACCGTACAACGCAGTAATCTCGGAATCCTAAAGTGTTAGGACTTATAATTGCACAACAGAGTTGTGCAAAAGCCTGAAAGGTGATCCTATGGGTTGTTGTTTAAACTAAAGAAGGTGATAGGTGATGTGAATGTGTTTATGTGATGTGTTTAGATGTTTTGCTGACCCACCTTAAAGTTGTTCCACATCGTGATGTCTACGATATTCGCTCCAAACTTCTCATAGTAGCACCTCCTGGTTTAGTTTTAGTTTTGAAAATGTACCTAGCCACTAGGTTATTCTAAACTAAGGCATAGTAAACAAAAAATAAGCAGTAAAACATGCAGTGTGAAAGAAAAAGTAACAATGCACTGTATAGAAAAGAGGAAAGACAGTATAATATGCTGGGAAAATAATATAACAGGCTATGAAAACAATATAACATGCTTTGAGATAAAATGATGTAATATAAATTAAACATGTACACCTGGTAGGTTCATTGCTCCTTTAAGTTTAGCTATTATGCGCTGTGTAAAAGAGGAAAGTATGACTTGAAAAAGACTTGAGAAAAACAGGTAACTCATAGGAAAAACGACAAATAAATAAAATAAAATCCAATACCACATATAAAGGGCAAAGAATAGGAAATTTATATGTGATATTAGGATGTCCCCAATTGCCAGGAGGATTTGAGTGTAAGACGGACTCAAATTACGGAGCATTGGGTTTCAGTTTTGGTTAAGTTAAGGTAAGAATTTCATTATTACGAATGTGACTTCAATTGGTTTTTTACTCTTAAAAATAGAACCTTTAAACTTTAAAACTTAACTTAAAATCATTAACGAGAATTCTAGTAACAATCAAAACCTAAAAATCATGTGTTTGAGAATGAATAAAAGCATGTTCATAGCCCTCTCTAAGTTACGAATATACCCTTTTCATTATCGAGCTTTACAAACAAAGATATTTAAATTGAAATCATTAACAAATCACTTCAATGAAATCATTAACAAACATTAAAATGCGCACCTCAACACGTCGTGGTTTCAGTCAAGAATGTTAAATTTATGAATATACTTCTCTTGAATTAAAAATATAATAACTTTTCTGATCAAACCTCAAATCTGACCAAATCTTCACCAAATAATCAAACAAACTGAGATAAATGTAAATATAGCATAAAATTGAACATTGAACAAACTCAAAAACATAATAAGTGAAATTAATGAAAACTAACTAGAAGCTACAAGTCAATAAAGCTTAAAGTAAATCATCAAAGTCCATTAAAACCTAAACTTGAACTTAATTAAATAAACCCTAGTTTGTGAGAAAGTCTTGGATGATATAACCCATGGTTGCTAACAATGATTCACATGAGATAAATTTACATTTTTTTACATTAAAATACAAAATTAATTTTCTTATTCATCATGATTTTATGCTTGAGAAAGATGTTTTTGTTGTGTTGTGCAAAATACAAAACTTACACCACTTAGAGAAGGAAAAGAAGAGAATAAGGGGCAAAAAATATGAATGTAAGGATTTTGAACAATCAGACTGTAGTTGTGCACACGCTTGCGCTCACACACATGCTGCCATGTGTATGTGCTTCCATGCCACGAATCTACACACCAATGCATTTACACACTCTGCACCCCATCCCCCCTGGGCGCGGTAATGTGTGCCCTCCTGCCTTGGCACCTGCACACACCCCTCGCGCCTTCGCATTCTAGCTGCTCTACTCCTACATACCCTCTTTCTTACGAGTAAATGCATGCAATTACGGTGTATATCTGCAAAACCTCGCCTCTCTACATCTAGCACATGCTCAGGTGCGCACTTTAGTGCACTTGCACTACCACACGTGTGAGCCTGCTTTGCTTTAATGTACTTGTGAGCATGTGTGAGCGAACCCGCATGCCCACTCACGCACCACTAACCCACCAACCCGTCAAAATGCCAAATTTCATATTTTAATCAATTTGGAGAGTTTGAATGTCTATTTTGGACCTCTAATGCATAGATCAAATATAAATACATGTTTTCCAACATTATGGGAGCACTTATGGCCTTGGGGGTTGTACCTCCAGGCTTAGAGAAGTCTTTTGGAGCTCTCAGAGTTTGTTTTCTCTCAGGTTCACTTGAAAGAGTATATTTCCTTATTTCTTCTTTTATTTCATGATTGTTTGAGGAGTTTTATAATCTTGAAAAGTGATATTGAGTGCATATGTATGAGAGAGATCCATAAATATTTGTATTGATCAGAAAGGACCGCAAGGTATGACAAGGACCGATTGACTTTGTATGGAGTTTTTTGTACTTTGTCTGTTCTCCTTTTTATTTTTGCAATAATAAAGTTCATGTTTCTTTATCATGCATTGTAGCTAATCTTTTTTTGTACTCTGTAATGCAAGCCTTGTGGATTTTTCATGGTTTCTTGCTATGGCTTCTGAGTTTCCCTCAAAGCCTTTTTGATGAATAAATTTTTGATGTTGATGTGTTAACCTTCTAATCATAATTAATGTTTTATTGTTTGCAATAAGAATGTTAAAATCTATCATGGACTATGAATTCTACCGACTACATAGTGGAATGAGTAGTTTATCCACAAATACCTAGTAGAATAGGCATATTGTAGTAAGATTTTGCAACTTATCCATGGGATAGGAAGACTCGAGGAAAACCCCACTTTATAGGTTATGATTCTTCTCTTGACCTAGGAATGACATAAAGATAAAAAATTTATCCTTCTTTGTCAATAACAGCATGTGTCCCATAGGAAAACTTTAAAAATTCACCTAACCTATATCACCGGAGTATGAATCTTGCGTATCTAAAAAATGCAACACTTTTTCTTGTTGTTTTTGTTTATTGTATTATTAGGATTGTTAGATTCATCTCTTGAATTCTATCACTTTAAATTATACTTAGCGATTGAGTAACCTAAAACTTCGCCTAATAGAAATATTTTGACACTATCCTCATGGAATGGAAACGTAGAATCATATCTATTTTTTACTAGATCGAGAAGTATACTTACGTGATTGATCGACTTACTTTGTAGTAAGCTTTTAGGCTTCAAGGACACCTTTGGTTATTCCTATGTGAGAAAACTACAAACACTAATGACTATGGAACGATGGGACCATGGGATCTTGACCAAGGTAATCATAAAGAAAATCCTATTAAACATTAAATTTATTAAAGGACAATCCTAATAAAAATTAATTTAATTAAAAGCAAATCTTATTAAAAATCAATTTTTTAAAAAGGCAAATAAATGTCCAAATAATATGAAAAATCATAATCTTATAAAATCTAAAAGACACAAAAACTTAAATGAAACCTTTATGAACAAACAAAATCAAGCATAACTTGAAAAAATAATAATCATCCCCATATCAATGAAGGTTTCTTGGTTGACACAACTCATGGTTGCTAATAAGAGTCTTTAAGATTCCTTCAGTCAAAATAGGTTAACTATTTTTCTTGACTAAGTAAAATGAAACTACCAACAACCACGAGATGACATAAAGCTTCGAGTGTCTTGATCGTGGTCGTCTTAATTAAAATGTAATTATTCTTCCCACTTCACATTCATCCAACTTTAGAATCCATAAGACACTAACCCTTTATACATCGTAATAGTTTATAGGTTGTGTTGTAATTGCTTTGTTTGCTCACTAGATTTTGTTGGTACTATTTTGGCTGCAGAGTTGCCCGTTGGAAGCTGGTCGGCTGCTGGAATCGGAATCTCGTCCCCCACTTCGGAAAGACATTTAATTTACATATATATTTAGAAAAATATGAAATCAAACTGATCTCACATCTTTCATAGTTTAAATGAAAGAGCACTACACCTCAAGTCATGTAACTATCCTGAAAGATAAACACAAGACTTGAGGGTGAGGCTCGATCAAATAAACTAAGAAATATATGACATTCGTTTAAGTCTGCGAAACCATTTTTATTATAAGTCAACAAGTTTCTCTATTTAATATGAAAAATTAAATAAGTTTTATATTAAGCTGGTTCGAAAAAGCTTCCTAGCTTCCTATAAGGGCAAGCCCCTATAGTTAATTACATCTTAGATAACCGAAGTCACCTAAGAAAACTTTCGATCAAAATCAGGGAATACTATCTTTAAAGAGGTCAAAAGGATAAAACTTTTCAACAAAATCAGACAAAGAGGTGTGAAAGGGGAAAGACTCAAATTTGGAACATTTATCGTAGAATCCAAAAGAGGAAGAATTAGGGGATGTCACAGATCCGAAGGAGAACTTTGGTGACTTCCCAAGCTACCATATAGTTTAGCTTCAGTTTAGAAGAGAATATACTTAAGTGTTTCATCCTACAAATTTTATTAATTAGGGCTTACATTAGTGTGAAACAGACATGCAAATAGCCTGAAAGATGTGAGAATTTAGGTCGTGACAAACGACAACCTCAGAATCTTAAGATGAGTTAGGGCTTAAATTGTATAGTAGAGCTATACATAGGCCTAAAGAGAGTTTGAGGATTTATGTCGCACAAGGCGGACAACCTCGAAATCCTATGGCTTGTTGTTTAGTTCTAAAGAATGGTTTAGTTGGTGTAGACATATTTTATTGTTGAAGATGGTTGTGCTACCCACAATGCTAGCTCGAAGCTCCTCTTCATAGCAAGTTTAAGTTTTCTAATGTGTCAAGTTATGATGTCAAATCAATTATTCCTATGGTTATGGTCCTATAAATATTATGGGGCATATTAAAGTTTATTTGAGAGACATCAGTTAGGATCCTACGATTCCCTCATTCTAACACCACTATTTTCTTTCAGATTCACTTAGTCTAAATGAATTCACTAAACTCAACTCAATGAGTTCCATACTTTCATTTAGATCGTGGGAAGTCTCGTTAGCAACCGTAGGTTACCTTCTCTGAGGGATTCCTGATCATCCGATAGAGACATCTTAATTTAGTTGTAATTGTTGTTTTGTGATGTTTGTGATTAAATTTTAAGTTGTCTTATATTTTCAATGTTATGGCGGAGAATTTTATCTTTATTAATTTTTGTTTTGGTTTTTTTTTTCTTGTAGCTATCCTAACAGTATTGGTTTTCATACAGGGTGACATCGTTGTTTAACATACAAGCTCGAGATAAGAAGTACACAAAGGTAAATGCATAAATTTAAAAGCGTACCTGTCAATTCTTCTCATTCCTCTACCTGAAAGGTTAGTACTTGCAAAGGATGTATATAATTTTAATGGGAATTTAAATTGCAGGGTTAGATGAAGGTTTAGTTACCAAACCTCAAGTTATAACTTTATTGAATCTCGGAAGATTTTAGTGGATGATTTTAGAACAAAATATGGAAAGTCAAATTTTCCCCTCAGAATGTCCAATAGATTTCAAAATGCTCGAGGCATGACCCTAAAACATTTTGAAGATCACTTGAAATATTTCGAGTTAATTTTAGACTTATCATATTGTTCCATTAATCATCCGAGGTTGAAGTGTGACTACCCCGTTACTCAGTGAACCTTGAAGTGTGACTACCTCGTTGCAATAATTTTAGTAGGTTTTCTGTGGTCAAACAAGCCTAGAAAAAATATCATGATGTCTTGAATTATCTTGTAAATTTCTATTTTTAATTAAGTGTGAAAATCTTGCATTAATTTTTGTAAATTATATACTTATCAAAAATTGACAAAATTAATTCCATACTATTCATAAAAATCATGTTTATCCACTGTAAAAATTTGAATATTATTTGATTAGGTTTAAGTTACTAAAGTTAATTTTCTAAGGAACCTTATAGTTTTGTACAAAAATAGTTATATTAAATTAAATACACTTGAGAAAATTTTGAAAAGTGGTTTTCTGAGTTCCTTGTGATCACAGCCACTTGGGAAAAATAAAAAAAAATTTTAGAAAAATACTTAATTTTTTAGCTTTATTTAAATAATTAAAAATCCCAAAAATATCAAAATATTTCAAAATATTCCTAATGGTTTCCTGATCACTTGGGAGTTAACAAAATTTGATTCTCTTAATTTTCTGAACTCAGAGAAGTCTAATAAAATATAAAAATAATTTTGGTGATTAAAACATTATTTTTTATTTAATTAAATCATTGAAACTTGTTAATAATTAAATAATATAATAACAATTTAATTAAAAAACATGAAATTTTGTCTATGTATTTCTCTAACCTAGGGAAACCTTTAATAATTTTCTCATAAATAAAAACTTTATTTTGGAAAATCAAATAAATCAATTTCTTAAAATAAGAGGTTATTTTCTAAGTTTAAATAAATATTTAAATTAAATTAAATTTTGAGAAGTCTGCATATTCTTCTCTAATATTGTAATTACCTCATGGGTGTGACACTCTAAACCCTCACAGTCATTTGAGTTGTGTTTAATGAGTTATGAGGTGAAGTGCCCCAAGGGCAAAATAGTCGTTTTAGACTTTCGTACCTTAATAAAAAATTTAGGATTAACCAAGAGAAAATGGGTAATTTTGATCTTAATAAATATGTTTGGATGATTAAAATACAATGATATTAAAAGGTATGAACGCACTCACCACCCTTGCACAACATCAACAAAATCATAATCCTCATAATCTACATGACTTGGGAGTTAATTAAAACCAAACAATTCTTAAGTGATGGGCTTAAGTCGGAAAGATGATAATTTATTTTTCTTGAGCCCAAAGTTGAGGATGATTTAACTATTTCATAAGAATAAATGTCACTTAAATCAATATTTTGATAGTCACCACCTCATTTATCATGATTATTAAAGGCCTAGTGGTGACCTAGGCTCAATGTATAAACTCAATTAATAGAATTTAGAAAATAATATAATTGGTGATTAACACCTTTAAACACTAAAAGCCTGACCTTAATTGTAGGCACCATAATCTTAAATGACTTAAACCTACCTTAGGGGCACCTACTCGCATAACCTTTAAACTAAGCATCAATTGATTAATCGATTATCCTATCCTCGAGATAATTAAATTATCAAATTTCACTGAGCAATGGGGTAGTCACACTTTGACCTCATATGCTTAATGAAACAATATGATAAGTCCAAAAATGAACTCGAAATATTTCAACAGATATTCAAAATGACCCGAGGGCATGCCTCGAGCACTTTGAAATCCATTGGACATCCTGAAGGGAAAATTGGACTTGTCATATTTTGTTCTAAAATTATCCACTAGGATCTTCTAAGATTCAATAAAGTCATAACTTGGGGTTTTGTAGCTAAACCTTCATTTACTCCTGCGATTTCCTCGGAAAATTATATACATGTCTTGCAAGTACTAATCTTTCAGGTGGAGGAACGGGAAGAAACGACAAGTATGCTTTTAAATTAATGCATATACCTTTCTGTACTTCTTGTCTCAAGCTTGCATGTTAAACAACGATGTCACCTTGCATAAAAACCAAAACTTATAGGATAGCCGCAAAACCAAAATCAAAACTAAAATCAATCAAGATAAAATTCACCGCCACAACATTCAAAATATAAGATAACTCAAAATTTAATCACAAACATCACAAAACAACAATTGTAACTAAATTAAGACGTCTCTATCGGATGATCGGGAATCCCTCGGAGGAGGTAACTTATGGTTGCTAATGGATTTCTCACGGTCTAAATGAAAGTACGAAATTCATTAAGTTGAGTTTAGTAAATTCATTTGGACTAAATGAATCTGATAGAAAATAGTGGTACCGGAATGAGGGAACCGTAGGATCCTAACTGGTTTCACTCTAATCATCTATAATATGCCCTATAATATTTAAAGAAACATAAACATAGGAACATTTGATTTGACATCATAACTCGACACATTAGAAAACTTAAACTCGTCATGGCGAGGAGATTGGAGCTAGCATCGTGGGCAGCACGACCATCTTCAACAGCAAGAGGATCTACAACAACATATCTTTCCTCAGAATTAAACAAAAAGCCATAAGATTTCGAGATTGTCCGCCTAGTGTGACATAAATCCTCAACTCATCTTTAAGCCTTTTGTATAGCTCTGCTGTATAATTTAAGGTCGTTCGTCACCACCTAAATCCTCATATCTTCCAGGCTATTTGTGTGATCATTTCACATGAATGTAAGCCCTAAACAAATATAATCAACAGGCTGAAATATTCAAATATTTCTCTCCAAAATTGAAGCCAAACTTTGGGGAAGCTTGGGAAGTCACCGAGGTTCTCCTCCAGATTTATGACATCCCCTAGTTCTTTCTCCTTTGGATTCCAAATACAAAATGTTCCAAATTTGAGTCATTCCTTTTTTTCACACCTCTTTGTCAGATCTCGTTGAAAAGTCCTATCCTTTTGACCTTTTTGAAGATAATGTTTCCTGATTTTTATCGAGAGTTTACTTAGGTGACTTCGGTTATCTAAAAAATAATTAACTATAGGAGCTTGCCCTAATAGGAAGCTTTTTCCAAACCCAGCTTAATATAAATCCTATTTAATTTTTTTTGTATTAAATAGGGGAACTTGTCGGAAAATAAAAATGATTTTTGCAGACCAAATGGATGTCATATATTTCTTTATTTATTTGATCAAGCCTCACCCTTAAGTCTTGTGTTTATCTTTCAGGATAGATACATAATTTAAGGTATAGTGCTCTTTCATTTGAACTATAAAAGATATGGGATCAGTTTGATTTCATATTTTTCTAAATTCATATATATATGTAAATTAAATTCCTTTCCGAAGTAGGCGATGGGATTCCGATTACGGCGGCTGACAGCTTCTAATGGGCAACTCTTCAACCAAAATAGTGCTGACATCTTCTGGTGACTCCGCTGGGGACAAGTTTCTCTCTCCATTTAAACTAGGAAATATTATTTTCATGCATCGGTAATGTGTCCATGTCCCTCATGAACCAAATTACCCTTCTTCTATTAGCATGTTTTACCCATTTTTACCTTGGGAAAGTATGGTCAACTCTTTTGGACTTCAGGATTGTCTGTTCAATTACATTTAAACAGGAAGGTTCAGGAGGCCATTAAAGAATTTTTAATCTTTGTGTGGGGTCAGACCCCCAATAGGTGTGTTGGTGGACTAGTTCCGCTTGAGCATTGTGCGTTGTAAAGTCTGTCTCACACTGGGTCCTGAACTTCACTCTTTCCCTTTCGAGTTTGATTTATTATTTTGCAAATTAAATCAAATTGTGTCGTACTATGTGTGCTCTTTAATTTTTCTTATATTAATTAAATCTTTTCACTTTCAAACTAATTTTATTAAAAAACATAAAATCTCCACAAATTAAATAAAATTAATCAGTTCTACAGATCAACCTCTATTAATTTCTAGCGCTCGCACTAAGATTATGAGGTATTGGCCAAATAGTTAACCCTAGAGCTTTCTTTTTTTGAAGCTGCTGCAATGGCATTCCTAATGCTCACTTTCTTATGCAACCTGTCGATGAGTCGCGATACCCGTAATGGCGCCCCTACCATCAAGTTCGGAGCAGGATTTGAAGATCTCGAGGTCGTTCTAAAAAAATCCCCGTTCATCGTGATGAAAGTCGATGATCCAGAGGTTCAGGAGCCATCAGCTAAGTTTAACTTGAACTACCCTCAGGACTTCCCTTCTTACAAGGAGGTCAAGACTACTGCCATTGCGACACCTAACAAGCCTGTTGTACATGTTTCTGCTAAGGAAAGGAAGTTATGATCGTTGAATACCTGACTGAAGGATTCGTGGTTTTGCCATCAGTATTTAAAATTAGATGAAGTTTGAGGACTGC
Organism: Phalaenopsis hybrid cultivar; assembly: GCA_002079205.1. NCBI lineage: Eukaryota > Viridiplantae > Streptophyta > Magnoliopsida > Asparagales > Orchidaceae > Phalaenopsis > Phalaenopsis hybrid cultivar. Next base: position 241,577 of record JXCR01143197.1, on the reverse strand, counting down.
ACCGTTAACACAAACTCAAAGGAGAAACCACAGCAGGAAGTTTGGAGGGCCACTGAAGCCCGGATTTCTAAGGAAGTACCTGTTGATGAAATTCCTCATTAGGAGGAGTCAGGATTATTGGAGACCTATCCACTTTTGTAAGGGAGTAGGTTCCATCCCTTAATGGATACTAATGGGTACGAAAGTATCCAGAAGATCGCCGCTACTTTACTGTCACCTCATGGACACGGTGGGGAGAAGAAGAAGTCTGCTCCTATCACCTGAGTCAGTTCAATTTTCCAGAGTCTAGTTGTCAAAGAAGGTTGTTCAGTTGGCGAGTTACTCAAACGAGTGGGATGTGCAGTATCCCGTCCCATGAAGAAAGAAATTTTAAAGGACATCAGATCTACCAGACGGTCTTAGAAATCAACTGAAGCTTTGTCTACTCGCATTCTCGTCTGGTTTTGCTTCGGAAGCAGAGTTAATACCACCATTGTTACTACCGATTCTACTGTTACTAGACTCGCAGGACACAGACCAGTTAAGTCATGTCTGGGTTCAAGAATTCTACCAATTACCAGCCATAAGGATGTTCTTAAAGTTCCAAAGGAAAAGATGAAGAGGTTACACAGTAATGTATCTGGTCTGCACCATGGGGAGCATACTTCTCTTCAACACTCTGTTTCAAGACATCACCATCAAAGAAAAAGGTATGGGTGCCCAAGGTCGTCGTACCGATACTATCCACTAAGCCCACAGAACATGATCATGGAATGAAGCACGGGTTTGAAGTATCTGACATTATCGTAGTGATTTCTAGTGAGATGGATGAGTAGGTGGAGGATGTCCAGCAAAGTCCTCCAGATCTCAAAATATTACAAGAATCAATAATTGAAGGAAAGGTCAAAAAGCTCAGGGTCGAGATTTCTGAGTTGGCTCAAGAGCATGGAGTTTCCATCGATGATCATGATGAAGATTTTGACATCAATGATTACTACGAGGAAGATTTCAGGGATATCTATGTCATCAAGACCAGACTCACTGCATATGCGCGACACTCAACCTCTTGTTGAAGAGAACACCGTAGATGATCTGAGCAGGGTTGTTTTCCTAATGGATGAGAAAATCAGCTAAATGGAGAAAAGAATGGAAGAGATGACCGCTGCCATGATCGCCATGGCCACAGCTCAACGACACTCTCAACCACCACAGTTAGCCTCTCCATAAGTCAATCAACCAGAGATTATACATATTAAAGATGAAAGGAGGGAAGTTGCCTCAGCAAATAGAGATTATTAGCAAAAGAAGGGATTCTCCATCAGTTGTCATACCAAAAAAAAGAATTTAAGCAAATGGTCGAGCAAGTTTGGGGGGCCTTAGCCCAATCTAAGGGTGGTACATTGATTTTGAAGGGTAGACCTTACCCGGAGGAATTCAATGTCGTACACTACCCTAAGGGATTTGTCTTGCCAAACTTTAAGATATTTGACAGGATTGGAAATCCCAGACAGCATATAGCACATTTCTGAGCCAGTTGAGTCAATACCGGAGGTAACAAAGCTTTGCTTTTCCGTCAGTTTGTCAGCAGCCTGTCAGGGATCACTTTTGATGGTATGCTGAACTACCCAATGGACCAGTCAAGAAGTTCACCGAGTTAGAACAATTGTTTGTGAAGAGATTTGTCGGAGCGCATCATCATGTGTCTATTGGAGATCTCTTGGTAGAGAAGCAAAGCCCAATGACACTTTAGTGGACTATATTTTAAGGTGGAAAAACTTTAGCATGAAATGTGAACCTCGGCTACAAGAACATCATGCAATTGAGATCTTACTCAAAGCATTCATGCTCAAGGGAATCACTATTAAATCCTTCGAGAAGCTACTCAACAAAGCCAATAATTATCAAGAACAAGTCAAACATATGGATTCTCAAGAGAAGGCCGAGAAGTCCGGAACAACCAGAGCATTTAAAAAGAAGTCTGAAACAGTGGCAACAGTTGATAAGGGAAAATAACCAATGAAGATACATGCAGATAATTATCATCAGTTGTCATCACAACATGCTCAACAACAGACATAACAATATCGTCAGTCTAGCCAGCAATCGCCTCAGGGAGGATCATATCGAACAGAGAACAAGAAAATATCCATTCTGGAATGTAGGAAAGTGGTGTACTCCTTTAAAGATGAAGTCGTACCCAAAATGTTCAGAAGCTGATAAAGAAGCCTGAGTTCAGATTACCAGATCCAAAGAAATTCAAAGAGGTCGACAAGAAGGATGAACCAAATTATTGCCTGTATCACAGGTTGCTTGGACACACTATAGAGGATTGTTTCGTATTTAAGGATTGACTTGAGAAAAATCTTAAGGAAGAAAATATAATGATCCCAAAAGAATATTTAAAAGAATCTAAAAATTGTTCTATAAATATGATTTTGGCTGAGCTAATCTCTCTAATTGACCTGTATATTGGAAAAGATGGATGAAGTACAGTATAGAGCAAATCATTCAAGAAGATACTAAATCAAATTCAGAAAGCTTCAGCACAAGCTTCCGTTCAAAGTCTTCAGCCTATCAAGCCCGAGATGAAGATTTTGTCAGAAGATTCGTCACTATCAAAGAAGAAGAAGAAGAATACCACCATGAATACTGATAGCAAGTGAGGTAGGATAGGGGCTACCTCTGCTAGATTATTTGTCTCAGATTCGGGGAAGAAAATTCTCGAACCCTTGACCTTGTATGATTATTTTTTTACCCCTCTGGGGTCTTATGAATATAATGATTATGATTTCAGCTATGTTTTAACTATTTCTAGTGATAATGTAATTGATTGTGACCGATCTGACCTTGATCACGATTCCCGACATGATCCTCAAATCGTTCTTAAGTCCGATGAACCTGCTAGCAAGACCGAAGAAAACATCGACAATACCGATTATGATAGCGCCGGAAGTGAGGAACGAATCCTGGAGCACCACGGTGCACCACTTGCCATTAACTTAGATCTTTCTGATAAAGAAGAAACATCAAAACATTCGACAATGGTGTCTCAAGAAGAAGAAATTACAGAAGTAAACTTAAGGAGCGAGAAAGTGTTACCCCCGAAAACAACTCCGACTGATAAAGAAAATCAAATAGTAACTCAAGAAGAGCTACCTCCACCTCCTTCAGCGGAAGAAACACGTAACCAAGTAAAGATAAGAGGATCGTACCAAGTGAATTACAATGTGCTAGCCCATCTCAGGAACTTGCTGGCCAGATTAAGCATATATGACACTCTAATCCTGTTAAAGGAGATGAGAGAATATTTAGTTATAGCTTTGCTTGACCTAGAGATTTGCTTAGCTCAGTTGGCCAACACATCCTCGGATGAAGTTTGCCCGTTGAAAGAATAACTGTGGTTAACCTTTACAGATGATGACTTGCTGCTCGGTACCGCCGACCATAATTGTCCTCTCTATATCTCTGTTAACATTTGTAGGTTTGTATTATCCAGAGTTCTAGTAGATCGTGGAGCATCTCACAACTTGATGAGTCTATGAACATTGGCCTATTTAGACATTGAAGCTGAGGAGCTTACAACATATAAAACGATGCTAAAAGGATTCAACCAAAAGGGAGAGAGAGCCCTTGGATCAATTACATTACTTATGAAAGTTGGAGAGATTGTGACAACCGCTAAGTTCCATATCATTAACGTCGAGACCTCTTTTAATGCTCTATTGGGTCGACCATGGATTCACGAACATAATATGGTTCTGTCATCTCTACACCAGTGCATTAAGTACTTCAAGGAAGGACAAGAACATTGCATCAAGGAAGATTTACAACCATTTTCAGTTCATGAAGTTAGCATTCATGAAGATGCCGCCTACTGCGAGCCACTAAAGAAAACTGTCTTCTCTCATGAAGTTTTCATAAATAAAAGTGAAGATTCAGAAGAATTACAAGGGCAGGGCCATTTAGCTCCGCTTCAGCAATCTTCCACCACTCTTTTGCAATGATTTGACGGAGGTTCTTTTAGTTCGTGCACCTACGGTAGAGGTCAGGGACGTGGACTAGCAAAAGCTAACTTAATTGTTGGATGGGCTAGGCCAACCATCAACATTGATGATGAAGAAAGTTCTGAAGATGAAATAATGATGACAAAATAGAAGAAGCCTCAGTACAAGATATCCTTAGAAGACACGGAGAAAAGCAAATATGAGATAATGTATGATCAGATAAACCACTATGTGAACACCATGAAATTTACTCTGATTCTCCCTCAAAATGTTGATAGTTTAGAGGTCAAGGAGGTCCATAGCGCTGGTTCAAAGCCGATCAAGTTTTATCGTGCTTTCCCTTCTACCATTCTTAAAAATCATGTAAATTTGGATGAGAATCCTAATGAATTAATGGAACTATCTTCTGGTTAATTTTCGCCTTGTGTACAAAAGTTAATTCAACAGGGGCATTTGCCAAAAGATAAATTACAACTTTTTGAAAAATTATGGGATGTTAAAAGTCAAACTCCTAACTCGAAAGAGGGTCTCGGATTTGGTACAGTAGGACTGGTAGATGATTCGGGATTTTGCATGGTTGTTAATAATGAATCGGAAGAGGATTGCCTCGACGTGGAGGATGACTCTACTGATCAGCTAATAGAAGTTGCTCCGCTAGAATTTGAGGAATAAATCAAATCAAATGTTGATGAATTGAAGGAAATTAACCTCAGGACGGAAGAACAGCCCCGACCTACATTTATATGTTCTCTACTCAGCAATGAAGAACCTTTAGAATTGATCAGACTATTAATAAAATTCAAAGATTGCTTCGCATGGAGTTATGATGAAATGTCATGACTGTCAGCAGAAGTTGCAGTTCATAAACTTGGGGTGGACATGGATATGACCCCAGTAAAACAAGCTCCAAGAAGAATGCACCTCGAAATAGAACATCAAGTCATTTCCAAGGTGAAGAAGTTAATAGACGCTAAATTTTTGCGGAAAGAGAAATACCCCACATGGTTAGCTAATATTGTGTCAGTTAAGAAAAAATATGGACAAATCCTTGTATGTGTCGACTTCAGGGATATGAACAAAGTATGTCCAAAGGATGAATTTACACTGTCAATACCAGAAATGATGTTGGATATTGCTTCGATGCATTAAATTTTCTTCTTCATGGATGGATCGTCGGGATACAACCAAATCAAGATGGCTTCGGAAAATGCAGCACTTATAACTTTCAGAACACCGATTGGAATCTTTTGCTACATAGTGATGTCGTTTGGGTTGAAGAACGCTGGAGCAACATGCCAATAAGCTATGACAACGATTTTTGATGATCTCATTAATAACCAAGTGAAATGTTATGTGGATGATTTGGTCATCAAGAGTAAACAGAAAATAGTCCATTTGTACGATTTGAGGATCGTGTTCGAACGATTGCGACAATATGATCTTAGATCAATTCCTTAAAGTGAGCCTTTGGTGTTACCTCTGAGAAATTTCTAGGATTCGTTTTCCATCATCAGGGAATCGAGATCGACCAAGATAAGATTAAAGCTATCTTGAAAATGCCTTCACCCAAAACCTTAAAACAACTACATTCCTTTTAAGAGAAGTTGGCATATCTGAGACACTTTATTTCCAATCTCTCAGGTAGGTGTCAGCCTTTCTTGGCATTAATTAAAAAGGACGTCAAATTTTCTTGAGAAGAGAGATGTCAGCGGACTTTCGAGGATGTTAAGCAATATTTAATGACGCCTCCTATTTTGGCAGCCCCTATCACGGGAAAAATGTTGATACTTTATAACGACGCCTTAGACGACTCTCTTGGAGCCCTCTTAGTATATTTCAATGAAGGGGTTAAGGAAAAGACACACTATTACTTGATTTGGCGTCCAATACTGATAGAGATAAGGTATTCGCCTATTAGGAAGTATTGTCTAACTTTGATTTTCGTTGCCCATAAGCTCAAACATTACATGCTCTCTCATAAAATTACCCTAATATTGGAAAGTCAATCTGTTGCAATATTTGATGAACCGAACAACACTCTCTGGACGTCTAGCAAGGTGGTCGATGATTTTGTTGCAATTTGATATAACTTTTGCTCCTCTCCGTACTATCAAGGGACAGATTTTAGCAAATTTTCTTGTTGCGCACTCACTTCCAGCTGAGTCCCCCCTTAATGACGAGTTATTAGATGACCATGTTTTACAAATGAAATTCTCTAGTGCACAACGCTGGGAGATGTACTTTAATGGAACTTTGTCGGCCAAAAAAGATGAAGGATTAGGAATAGTTATGCCGGGCAAAGCATGGATTGGTTTGATCTTTATTACACCAGATAAGGGTATGTTGAGATTCTCCTATCACTTGATAGAGCCATGTACCAACAACGAAGCAGAATATGAAGCGCTAATTACCGGGTTGGAATTGATTATCTTGATGAATATAACAGACATTGTCATTTATGGCGACTCACAACTCGTCATCCAACATGTCACCAGACAATACAAGGTTTTGAAACCAAGGTTAGCAGAATACCACCGGTACACCATGAAGCTGCTGGAGTAGATTCCCAATGTAGTTTTTACCAGATTTCTCAGGGAGATAATGCCCATGCTGACACTCTAGCAAATCTTGCTAAGGAGCCGGCATGCTCACCGGAGAATTCCATTGACACTATAGTACAAGGTAGATAGGTTTTGTCTCGAAAAAATTGACCTTGAGATTATACACAAGCTCAGAAAAGAAGAAGGAATGATGATTGTGGTTGCTAATATCAATGAAGATTGTCGCATACCATTAATAGAATATTTACATACTAGAAGGTTGCCAGAAGACAAGTCAGCAGCGCATCACATCATAAGAAGGGCTATATCATACACTTTAGTAGATGATGTCCTCTAACCTTGGTCTAGGCCAACACCTGAAATCCTCCTTGATCAAAATCATATCTAGACAATTCACCAGGGCTTGAGACTTCATCTGAAGGTTCATTGGATCCAATCAAAGCTACCACAACCATTTGATTGAGGCCTTCCCTCTCAGACAAAGGTATTGAGCTCTAGCCCGAGCTTATTTTGATTCTCCATTTGTAATGGCTTGATTTCAAACTTGCTCAACCATATATATGTGTTCGTCTTAAGTAGATGAAGGTTTAAAAATAAACCCATGTTGGCTATTTTTCTTTGAAAATAAGATTTTAAAATTTAAATTTAGAATTTTTTATATATAATATAATTTTAATTTTGTGAAAATTGAATCTTTTTATTTTTTTGAAAAATGATGAGACCGAGTAGACCTCATACATCTAATAGTTTAAACAGCTGAGCATGATACCATAAATGATATATCATCTTGAAGGATGGATATATCACTTATTGGTAGGCTTAACTATCTAAACTTAAAAGTTTATGACTCTATTTTGGTCTGAGAAATTTATAGCCAACAAATTCCCCTATCTAATCTGTCTAATATACATATTAGATAGAATTTAGATTAATCTAGGTTCTTAAATTCCCTATAAAGGCAAACCCCTATAGTTAATTACATCTTAGACAACCGAAGTCACCTAAGAAAACTCTCGATAATGATCAGAGGTTTCATCTTCAAGAATTCAACGTTCAAGTTTCCATGATTTTTCATAGGAAACGTCAAATGAGATAGGTTCAAATAGGAACAATTATTTCCAGAATCCAAGGAAGTGAAAAGTAGGAGATGTCGAAGATACTGAATAATATTCAGTGACATCTCAAAGTAATCTAAGGTTTGGCTTTACGTCTTTGAAAGAGAAATTATTTGATGTTTCATACCTGTCAATTATTTAAATGTTTGGGACTTGTATCTGTATGTCATATGAAAATAGCTCAAGAAAATGTGTGGATTTATGTTGTACTAAACGACGACCTCGGAATCCTAAAAAGTTTAGGACTTATATCGTACAATATAAAATTATAGAAAGTCCTAAGAGATAATATGAGGATTTACGTCATGCCAGACAAACAATCTCGACGTCCTATAGGTATGTTATCTAAATCTATTGAGATTCTACATAAGCTCGTCCTTCCGTCTTTGGTAGTTGTCTCGACCGTTGTCCAGAGATGAATCATCAACCGACTACGTTGTTGTCTCGTTCTGAGAAAAGGAGAGAGAGAAGAGAGAATAATAAAAAAACCATGCCTTGAACGGCCTATCCTAGGGGATTGCACAAACATACTAGAAAGGTAGCAGCTAAAGTGTGAATACTGGTAAGTGTATACAGTACAACAAAGAACAAACAAAGAGACTATGTTGTAAGATGTGGAAAGAAACAGTATAGTATAAAATAAAATAAAAGTATGCAGAAATAAAGTACAAAAATTAAATAAATTAAAGCATACCTGATCAAATTCTGCTAAAGCTTCAAAACATATTGCAATTGTATGATATAAATGAGTCAGGTAAACATTTGCAGATTATAAAAAAAAGTTAAATGATGAGCATATGAAACTCAAGATGGGATATTAGATTTCAATTTGGGGATAGGCTCAGACTAGACCCCAGTTTCTCTCTATCTTGATCCCACAAGCAACTGATATATCATGGTCAACCTATCAACATCAACTAGAGGCCACCAACGAATCACCCATATAATCAGACAGTCTTAAACCCTATCGTTTAGTGAATATGCGGACGGAGTAGTATCTGAACTCTTCAAAGTGTGGTGCACCTATACGTGAANTATATATATATATATATATATATATATATATATTTGTATAAGGAACCACAGGAAGCAAAATCTAGCATCAAGATTATGTATCCAAAGCAGCAAACAACTCCAATATTCCTTCAAATAAGAGCAACAGTAGCAAATCCAAAGTATTATAGCAGTTTTCAAAACCCAAAAATGATTTTTGATATGTATTCAAAATAAGATAGCAAGGCGAGTAAGAACTATAGCTCCAAATATATATTCCAATCATAAAAAAATTTCTAACAACTATTCAAATAAGGAGAATTAAAGAGGACAAAAATCAAACTCCAAATATATTTCCAACAATTCTCGAACAAAGGGGATATCAAGGAGAATCAAACCGAGCCCCAAGAATGAATTCAGCATGTATTAATGATCCCATTCGATATAATTATATTTTAAGGTTCAAATAAACTTTCNGATATCTAATGTATGCATGTATTAGTCAGGATATGGTGTCTACAGTGTAGTGTCGTATCTGTTCTTTTGTGATTGTAGTATTTGTGGGGTGTTTGTAGTATCTATTCTTTTGTGAGTGTAGTATCTGTACAATGTTTATAGTATCCATTCTCTTGTGACCACCGATTCTCAAAATTTTTTAAAAAAGTTTAGAGCTATTGACGATCTAGGGGTGAAAGGGCATCACACTAATTGAATATTGATTTTTATATTTTAGCTATAAATTAAGCTGTCAAATGGTTCTTTGCATCATTGCCTATTATCCCTCATCTCAAAATAATAAGCCACCTCAATATTTCATATGCTCATCCAACAAGATTTTTTACATCCCATATCAAGAAAAATGAGAGAGGTATTTATTTAAACATTCATATAGCATCGACTTTTCACCCTTGAGGTCAAACTTTAACATATACATATCCCTATTGTAAACCCCATGAACTTTCCATAAAGAAATGTGATGCATTCTTGTATTATCAAATTCAAATCCACATAATTGATATTAGCCGAAAGCCAATTCCAGCAGCCTTTAAGGATTAAGTAAACATTCCTCCAAAGTTTCAACTTATGCATTTCTTCAAATTCTACTTAAACATTCTGGCAAATATTACCAAGTTTAATGTATATTAAAGAATAATAATAGATTTACATACATATCATTTAATTCCCAGACAGCAAAAAAAATGAGATAACATAAAGTTTATATAAATGTTTTCGAGTAAGGCAACAGAGAAACTCACGGCTAAGGAACACTAAAAGGGAATATCAACCTATACCCACACCTAAAAGAATAACAGAAAGGCCTACGACCAGAGGAAACAATCAAGGGATAATTAGATTCCAAAGTAAGTTCCAAAAAAAAACTTTAAGCAGAAAACAAAAATTTCTTCAACATATATATATATATATATATATATTTGCATAAGGAACCACATGAAGCAAAATCTAGCCTCAAGATTAAGTATCCAAATCACCAAACAACTCCAATATTCATTCAAATAAGAGCAGCAGTAGCAAATCCAAAGTATTATAGCAGTTTTCATAACCCGAAAATGTTTTTTGATATGTATTCAAATAAGATAGCAAGGGGAGTAAGAACTACAACTCCAAATATATATTCCAATCATACAAAAATTTCTAACAGCTATTCAAACAAGGAGAAGTAAAGAGGACCAAAATCGAATTCCAAATATATTTCCAACAAGTCTCGAACAAAGGGGACAACAAGGAGAATCAAACCGAGCCCCCAAAATAAATTTAGATGTATTAATGATCCCATTCGATATAACGATCTTGTAAGGTTCAAATAAACTTTCCACATCCAAATATCTTTAGAATTTAAAAGAATTAATACACTTCCTATGTTAATTTATTAAGAAAGCTTTAGATGTCCTAATATGATACAATTCAATATCGTATTTGTGAATCTATAATTATCAAGAGGCGTATATGAGAAACCTCGATAAAGGAAACCAAACCAAGCCAATATCCAAAGCCAAAATCGAGCCCAGCACAGGGCTTAAAATTGAACCATATATGTGTCATATTAAAGAACACAACTAGGCTAACATCCAAAGCAAAAATCGAGCCCAGCATGGGGCTTAAAATTGAATCATATAAATGTCATACTAAAGAACATAACCAAGCTAACATCCCAAGCCAAAATCGAGCCCAAAATAGGGCTTAAAATTGAATCATCGGAAAATAGATTCCAACCCCCCCCCCAAGGAAAGAGGTACAAGAAGTAGCAAAATCGCCATACATTTTGAAAGAAAATAACAAAAGATCAGGGAGAATGAACTCTTGAATTTTATTTTAAAAAAAAATTAAAAGAACATAGTCATTAAACATGTTTGAATTAGAGCAACATAAGAATACATGGCTCTAAACATTTCCATCAAGATAGAAAACTTCTCCGTAGTATATAAAAATGAGGAAATAGAAATAATGGAATTGCAACATCAAGTTATTAAAAGCAGATTTAAAACCATCCATGTCTCAAACTAATACTCTCTAACCTGAATCCCTTGCTAGTTCAAGAAGGGAGAGGGTGAAGAAAAGATTGCAAGAACGAACACTTCAAAAAATCGCAGCACTATATTTCTTCCAAAACATCCACGAAAAAGAAAAATCGGCCCTCTTCTTCCCCTCTTGGGGTATTTATAGCCATCGAGAGGACCAGGGCTCACCGACGGTAAAAAAAGGGGAGGTGACAAAAAACACCTTAAAGGTCAAAGAGAATATTCAAATTCAAGAACAAGAAGGTTACCAGACTCGTTTAGGCGGGAAAGTTCATTACAACAGGCTACCGGTGAGGCTACTAACGACGAAGGCTTGAAAAGGGAATGGATGACTAACAAACCGACAAGGGACTCTACGGTTCGGCTAGGGCAAATAACAGAGATGTGAGGGAGAAGTGAGAATTAGGTTTTAAAAGATTATCTTTTATAAAAAAAAAAAAACTTTATTAAATATATTTTTTTTATTAAAGAAAATTTTAAAAAAATATTAAATTTTGTGTGATCCACTCGCGCTCGGAGTCCTGACAAAAAAAGTGTTCTCCCTAGCTAAAATTTACGTCCCGGATGCAATAACGCAGTTCGTTTCATCATCCGGAGCCACCCAGACAAAGTCATCGACGGTCGCGCCAAATTAAATTTGACTCGCGCGTGGCACTACAAAAAAATTATTTTGGCCCGATGAAAGCCATTTAACGAGTAAGATGAAAATATTGATCGGTCCTCGCATAAGCAACAACCAAAGTCAAATACGACGCTCAGAGTGGCAAATCAAATGTCGCATACGCCACAGTGTCCACCTATGTCTTTCAAATTTCTATAAGAGCTCAATTAGAGCTTCAAAATGTCGGCTTTTTGATCGTCTCAATCAAATGTTGAGGATATGAAACCGTCCATATGAAACTACAAGGAGTGAAGAAATGACTTGAGTTTCTAAGGGGTATGTGTCCCAGTCTAGTCCTCTAAGAGAGTCAAAATAGGGAAATCTTAAGGCTAGATTCTAAGGTATTTAGAGAAGAGAAAGGAAGACCTCAAAAAAAGAGATCAACAAGTATCAAGAATACTAGCTACTTTTTTTGGATTTACACTTTCAGAGGGCCATTGAAAATTATATGTAGTCATCTATTTAATTAATAAATATGCTTCATTGAATGGTTTTATCATAAATGATCCGCCAACAGCAGCGTCAATTTTCAATCTAAGAGATCCAACCAACCCAATATAAAAAGTTGAATTTTTAACCAATCTGGAAATGCACGGTGTGGACACTTTTTAAGGAGATCCTTTAAATCTATCTCAGGCTTCATAAATTGATTCCCCTTCAAATTGACAAATCTCTCCATTTTCTGATAGATCCAGGTACTAATGAATTTAACCACATCTTAGCTTTATCCTTTAGTGAAAAAGGAAAAAGTCTAAGCCTGATAGCATCATTTGACACTTCATCATATTTAAATGTAGCACATAATTCTAGAAAACTAGCAAGGTGTAAATTAAGATCTTCAGTTGGTGTTCCTCCAAAGTGATTGTTTTATAACATTTAGATAATAGTAGGTTTAAGGTCAAATGAATTGGCAGCTACAACATGGTTCTGCAAACTAAAATGATTTTCAACTATTGTAGGATTAGCATAATCTCTTAAGGGTCTCTGATGATGTTCATTTTCATTTCCAGCATTATTCACATTACAAACCATTTTGCGAAATTGATCTTTTTCTTTTTGTTGTATTTGAATTTTTCTAATAGTTCTCTCTAACACAGAATCGTAAGTTACTAAAGTTTCAGATCTTACACTATGCATAAACAAACAAAGCAAGTAATTAAAAATAAGCAAACACACTTAAATAAGAAAATGTTCAAAACTAAACTACAAATTCTCTTCTTTTATTTTTTTTTATAATAAAATAAAAAAAACTCAGTATTAATTTCCGTTACTTCCCCGACAACGGCGCAAAAAACTTGATGCGGGTAGATTTAATGTGTAAATTTTGCAAATCTTCTTCAACATTACAAAATACACACGTTAGATATAACAATAAATATTCAATATAATCCCAAAAAATTATGATTTATGAAAAGAGTATATCTTTAAATCTCCTTTTAAATTATCAATTCCCCCTTAAAATCAACACAAGTATATGTTTCACTCAAGTAACTAAGGAGTCTAATTGAGTCCTAGATATCGATCTCACAGGGAAGTTTAAATATTAATTGCTAAAGTGAATGTTATATAAAATACACTTAAAAGACAAAGTTAACTAACTTAAAACTGAACTTTGAAAAGTAAAATTACGAAAACTGAACATAGATTTTATTAACGGAAGATTCAAAATTAAGAAAACATCTTTCCCTTTTATAATGAGTATATGGATTGTTGAGAAATTAAAATCATTTAAAAATTTATATATAAACTATTTTGTGCCAAATAGGAGCAATCATATTCTTTACACTCTTCCGAGTGCTGTAAAAAACATTAACTAATCCAGAGTTTGGTCCCTAATTCCATGGTTAGGCTAGGAGGATAGCTGTGCTGCCACTCCAGAGCTCCTACTACTTCCTCCCCTGAGGACTAATAATCTCACATTAGTTTCCAATCAACTGAACCAAATTGGAGATTTTATTTTATCACCTTAAAAACTCTAATTCTACTTCCAACAAAGTATACTTCCTTATTTATTTGTACTCTATTCCATTGATGCATGCTCTCTCATCAAAATCAAATGTGATTTTCCCCCTGTTGTAGAAATCATATCCCTTTTCAGAACATATGTTCCTCAACATGTTTTAACATTTCAACTGGGCAAATCAAAAAGTAATTGAAGATTGGAGTTCAAATCATCACAAACTATTAACATTTAAAATCATAGAAAACAAAATAAATTCTTCATAAAACCATACTCAAAATAGGGAGAAGGATAAAGAAGGCTACTCAAAATTCATGAGAAGGATACAAAGAAACACAGATTTCATATATAAAAATAAGTTTACAAAATAAAAGAAATAAAAGAAATAAAAGACAATTTATCTCACAATCATTTCCAAGAAAATCCCTAGAAGTTCTCTTTAAGCCTTTCTCTCTTTGCAATCAGACTCAATTCTCTCTTAAAAGTGTAATGAAGAAGAAATCTCTCACCTTCCCTCGCCTCTTACAACCCTAGAATAAAATCTCCTCATCTGTTCTCCTTGCCTTCCATGCTACCCCCACTTTTTTATCTTTTACGTCCCCCCTCTTGAAGTCTTTGGAGTCTTCCTCTTTTTTTTGAGCTGCCTCCTTTCAAAAGAAATTCAAAATTCTCTCCAAAATTCCCTCAAGAAGTCAACTCTTCTGAATTAAAAAGATGTGTCATTTGATGAAAGAGACATATCCTTTCATAGATAAACCTTCCCAAGTGTCTAGATGCATTAAATTACTCTAATAGGTGTGTAGAACAAGTGTCCCTTTGAAAATTCATTCAAAATTCATCTAAAACCACCTTAATATGCAAAAAGTCTTCTTTGGCACATCATGTGCCAAGCCTCTATCAACTGGCGCATCATGCACCAGAATCCCAAAATTCGTTGTTTTGACTCTAAATTTTGTCTATTTTCCCAATTTTGCTCCAAATGCCTAAAAATGATATATCTGCAATAAAAACATGAAAATACCCTTCTTTAAAGTACAAATCACCAAAATAAGTATAAAATATATACTTAAAATAGTAAATTATTTCGGTGTATCTACAGGGTTGAGGTTTAATGCAAATGTTTGTCATAGAATTATCCCCATGGTGCCATGAGACTAGAAAAACCCCACTTTCGATCCTCCATGTGCTAGTCCTATCCACCCTAACCAAAAATTAAGGGTTCGGGCGACCACTCAAATGAGTCTCCAAAAATAAAAAGGAACCAAACTAGATATGTGCAGTTTAGGGTTTAAGGTTCCAAGTGGTAGTGTGAATAGTAGTTCTTCCAACTATGGGTCTTGTCGGAATACATTTGGCATTTTATTGCCATCCATTCTTCGAAAAGTTACGGACACCCTACGGTGTCCTACCCCTGGAATGCAGTGTTTGGCAATGTCTGCTCCATTTCCTTTAAGAACTAGCACTAAACCCACTGGTAGTGGAATCTCCACGGACACTCTGAACTCTCTAGAGCCAATGATATCAATTTCTTTTTCAAATAGAATGTTGCTTTTGCTCATGAAAGAGACCGTGCAGAAAGGACTCACAAAATCATGATGATCTATATGCGGAGGAATGCAATCTCCTTCATCATATATATTGATGATACAACTTTTGGGAATAAAGTTGGCTGGAAGTGTACTCCATCATACCATTCTCTTGATCATCCATTTTATCATGGGAGGTAACGGGACTACCTCATCATCTCTCGGAGTCTCTGAGGAATTCTCTTGTCTATCATTGGTGAATTTTTAACAACAACCACATTGTATAGTGATCCAGCCTTTTCCACACATCCATTTTTGTGCTCAGAATAGGTTCTCTCCATCAGAAGGTCTGCTTGACCTCTGTCACTCAGATCAAAGATGAAGTCGAGAATATTTCTTTCTTCACTTTCAGAGAAGAGCTTGATGTACAACTCCAAGCTTTCTAATATATTAACGACTCTTCCTTGAACTTCTTCACAAAACTCAAACTCCTTTTTTTTATTTTGCTCATTTTGTAGTATTCTTCCATGCTGAAGATCGGCGGTTGTTGAGGATACTCCCTGATTTCAATATTAGCAGGGATCTAAGCTGGTGTTGTCTCTGTCTCTAACAAAATATATGACTCTGCATCTAATGGGATATATGGCTACCACATTAGGGGATCAGTGCTCTAAAATCCATCCTCGGTGGACACATACACCTCTAAAGTACTGTAACACTCTAGATAGAGATTGTTGCAATATGGGAATTCCACAAATGTAACTATAACTGGTGTCCAAGCGGGATTCTCGGTGTTGCATGTCGTGCAACTCATACAAAGAGCGTCTAAAACTCTTGGTATCTTCGGTTCTGGAGCGAACTCGAACTCATCCTCTGTGGCAGGCAAGCTGGAAGAGGTCTCTCTCATGCTTGGATCATAGATTTTCTCATCAGCGATAGGAGTAAGCAAGTTCTCTGCCTCCTTATGGTGTCTTCTTTATTCACGTATGAAAGCACTTTGTTTGTGGAGGTTGGTGTTTCTGCGCTAAGTTCTTCACAGCAGTACATCTGGTGGTCTTTCATCATTGGTAGCGACCAGGCCCCCGGTTGGTGCAGTTACCATAGACGGTAGACGAATAGTCCCCTCCGTTGGGTCTTACTGCACTATAATATTTTTCCCTTTCTGCAAGGAATTATCTCTAATGCCAACCTTTAGCATCGATGGTAGCCCTTTCTTTTCTCGACGGCTAACCAAATCCATCAGGGGACCCTCATAGTCTATGTCGAAGTCCACGGTCATTATCTCTACTTAAGTCCATGTTGAAGTCTATGGTGTCGCACTACGATGCCTTTTTCTCATTAAGTGCGAGGTTCTAGCCATCTTTAAAAGTAAAAATCAGGCTTTATCCTGACATTTTCTCTGCAGACAATAGAAAAAAAAACATTAGTGAGCTAAAATTTAGCAGGAACAAGAACAAAACAAAGTGTTTATTAGGTAGAATTTTAGTTTATATCGGTGAGAAGNTATATATGTATATATATGTATATATGTATATATATATGTATATATGTATATATATATGTATATATATACATATATATACATATATATACATATATATGTATATATATACATACATATGTATATATATACATACATATATATGTATATATACATACATATATATATATATATATATATTATGTTTAATTTAGTAAAATATCAAACTTAAAAGTAGAAAAGAGAAGACTGAAGTGTGTAATTTCAAATGTCTTCATTTTATTTAGGTTAACTTATTATAATTTTTTTATTTGGACCCGGTCACGGACGTTTGGCCAAATAAATAACTTCAGAACAATAAAAATTACAAAAAGGCAATCCCAAGTAGCGTCAAGTTGCTTAATATGTCTTCAGGTATCTTCCATTGATAGAAAACTTGGGTCTTTGCCCTAGAAATCCACCAGCTAGTAGGCTCCTCTCAAGTAGACTTTTTCTACGACAAATGGTCTCTCCAAAGTTGGCTCAAATTTTTTACCTATTTTGTGGCATGCAAGAATAGGCATTTTGAGCATGAGAATGAACTGAAAAACGTTGAATGTCCTTGGGTTGACCAATTTATCATGAGCTTGTATCATTTTTGCCTAGTAAAGTTCCAAATATTGTTGTGCTTCTAAGTGTTTTCCTTCGAGACTTTCCAATTCTTCAAGTCTAAGTTTTGCACTTGCTTCTATTGTAAGTCTATTGGCGACAACACCCCTGAGAGATGACATCTGAACCTCTAACAGTAGTATGGCCTCAGACCAGTACACGAGCATGTAGGGTGTACACTTAGTGGGTGTTTTGAACGTCGTCCGGTAGGCCCGCAAGGCCTCTAGTAGTATGTTATGCTAATCTCTATTGTTTTCATCTAGTTTCTTCTTCAAAATTTATACCAGTGTCTTGATGAAGGCTTTGACCAAGCCATTTACCCTGGTATAGTAGATCATAGGGTATCTTCACTCTATCCGGTGTCGTTTGACGAAATTATTGATTTTTGTGCTTTTAAAGGCTGTTCCATTGTCGGAGATCCTTCTATGTAGAACATTATACTAGTAGACGACTTGGCTTTTAAAGCACTGAAGGACGTGTTGTGCCGTAACCTCTCGTAACGGTACTGCCTCTGCCCATTTAAAAAAGTAATCTATAACGACAACTATGAATCTGTGTCCTTTAAAGGATGGAGGGCCTATCAGGCCTATTATGTCCGTGCCCCAACACTCGAATGGCCACAAGGTGATGGTTGGGTGTAGCACATTCGGAGGTTAGTGCAAGACCACCCCATGCACTTGGCACGGGTGACATCTTCTAGCTGTATTCATATAGTCAGACATCATTGTTGTCCAATGATATCCGAGTTCTTAGGGTTTTCTTGGGGCAGCTGTTGCTTATTGAATAATCTGTTGAAAAGCTAATTATAAATAATCTGCTGATAAGCTAGGTGTGGTGGCTATTACAATATTGTTTCATATTTTGTTTTCTCTGTATCTTCTAAGGATATATTGTACTAAGGTTTATTCTATTTTGTCATCATTATTTCATCTTTAGAACTTTCTTCATCACCAATAATGATAGTCAGCCTAGTCCGTTCAATAGTTAAATTGGTTCTTGCTCATCCACGTCCCCAGCCTCGACATCGGGTGCGCAAATTAAAGGAACCTCCATCAACTCATTGCAAAAGAGTGGTGGAAGATTGCTGAAGCGTATTTGAATGGCTTTGCCATTATAATTCTTCTGGATCTTGAGTATTATCTGTCATAACCTCACGAGAGAAGACAATTTTCTTTAAAGGTGAGTAGCAAACGGCGTCTTCATGAATGTCAACTTCATAAACTGAAAAAGGTTGTAAATCTCCTATGCGCGATGTTCTTGTCCTTCTCTGTAGTATTTGTTGTACTAGTGTAGAGATGAAAAAACCATTTTGTGTTCATGAATCCATGGTTGACCCAGTAGAGCGTTGAAAGAGGTCTCGGGGTCGTCGATGATATGGATTTTAGCATTTGTTAATAGTTCTCCAAATTTCATCAATAATGTAATTGATCCAATGGCTCTCTCCCTTTTGGTTGAATCCTCGTAGCATCATTTTATCGGTCGTAAGCTCTTGAGCTTTAATGTCCAAGTAGGTCAATGTCCATAGACTCATCAAGTTGAGAGATGCTACATGATCTACTAGAACTCTAAACAACACAAATCTACCAATGTTATTAGAGATATAGAGTAGATGATTATGGTCGGCGGTACCAAGCAGCAGGTCTTCATCTGTGAAGGTCACCCCAGACTATTCTTTCAACAAGAAAACTTTTTCTGAGGATGTACTGGTCAACTGGCCTAAGCAAATCTCTGGGTCGAGCAAAGCTATAATCAGAGATTCTCTCATCTCCTTTGGTAGGATTAAAGCGACATAGATGCTTAGTTTTGCTGGCAACTTCTTAAGATGAGCTAGCACATTATAATGCACTTTATATGATCCTTCAATTTTCTCTTGGTTATGTGTTTCTTCCGCTAGCAGAGGTGGAGATAGCTCTTCTAGAGTTACTACTTGCTTTCCTTTATCTATTGAAGATGTTCTCTGGGGTAATACCTTCCCACTCCTTAAGTTTACTTCTGTAATTTCATCTTCTTGAGATGCCATTGTCAAATCTTCTGGTGTTTCTTCTTTGTCGGAGAGATCCAACCTGATAGGAAGGGGTGCACCGTAGCACTCGAGGACCGGCTCATCACTCTCAGTGCTGTCGTAAGTGGTACTGTTGATGTCTTCTTTGGTCTTGTTAAAGAGTTCATCAGACTCAAGCACGATTTAAGGATCATATTAGGAATCAAGATCGAAGCTAGATCGGCACAGTCAATTATGTTATCACTAGAAATAGTTAAAATGTAGCCAAAATCATAATCATTTTATTCATAAGACAGTAGAGGGGAAAAAATAATCATACCAGGTCAAGTGTTTGAGGATTTTATTCACCGAATCCGAGACAATCAATCTAGTAGAGATAGCCCCTATCCTACCCCCCGCGCTATCAGTCTTCGTGGTGGCGTTCTTCTTCTTCTTTGTATTTGAAAATGACGGATCTTTTGGCGAGATCTATATCTTAGGCTTGGCAAGCTAAAGACTTTGAACGGAAGCTTACGCTGATGCATTCTGGATCTGGTTTAGTATCCTCTTGGATGATTTGCTCCAGACTGTACTCCATCCATCTTTTCCAGTATACGGGTCATTCAGAGAGATTCACTCGGCCGAAATCATATTTATAGAACCTTTTTCAAGTTCTTTTAAATATTCTTTCGGGATCGTTATACTCCCTTCTTTAAGATTTTTCTCGAGCTAATCCTTGAGAATGAAACATTCCTCTATGGTGTGTCCAAGAAATCTGTGCTATAGACAATAATTTGGTTGATCCTTCTTATCAATCTCTTTGGGTTTCTTTGGATCTGGTGGTCTTAACTCAGGCTTCTTCATCAAACATCTAAACATTTTGGGTACGGCTTTATCTTTGAAGGAGTAAGCCACTTTGCTTTATTCTGCAATAGAAATTTTTCTATTCTCTATTCGATATGATCATCCCTGAGGCGGTTGTTGGCTAGACTGGTCATACTATAGTGTCTGTTGTTTAGCATGCTGCAATGATGACTGACGAGAATTCTGGTGAGAATTTTTTGCATAATCTTCATCGGTTGTTTTTCTTTTTTGACCGTTGCCACTGTTTCGGACTTCTTTTTAAATATTTTGGTCTTCTTGGACTTCTCAAACTTCTCATGAGAATCCATATGTTTGACTTCTTCTTGAAGATTACTAGCTTTCCTAAGTAGCTTCTCGAAGGATTTAATGGTGAGTCCGTTGAGCATGAAAGCTGCTGGCCTATGGATGCTCTTGAGTAAGATCTCAATTGTGTGATGTTCCTATAGTTGAGGTTCACATTTCATGCTAAGGTTTCTCCACCTCAAAATGTAGTCCACTAAAGTCTCGTTGGGCTTTTATTTTTCCATTATGAGATCTCCAAAAGAGACCTGGTGTTGCGCTCCGACAAATCTTTTCACGAACAGATGTTTTAGCTCGACACATGTCTTCACTGATCCTTTGGGTAATTCAACATACCAATCAAAAGTGATCCCTGACAGGCTGCTGACGAACTGTCAGAAGAGCAAAGCTTTGTTACCTCCAGTATTACGACAACTGGCTCGGAAATGTTTTATATGTTGCATGGGATTTCAAGTCCCGTCAAGTATATTAAAGTTTGGTGACACAAAACCTTTAGGGTAGGGTATGCCATCGAACTCCTTCGGGTAAGGTCTACCCTTCAAAATCAATGCACCGCACTTAAATTGGGTTAAGGCCTCCAAAACTTGTTCGAGCATCTGCTTAAATTCCTTTTCTGGCATGAAGCTTGATGGAGAATCTTTCTTTTATTGATTATCCTTGTTTGTTGAGGTGACTTTCCTCCTTTCATATGTGATGTGCATAATTTATAGTTGATTGACTTCTAGAGAAACTAACTGTGGGGGTTGAGACTATCTCTGAACTATGGCCATGACAGTCATGGCAGCAACCATTTCTTCCATCCTTTTCTCCATTTGGCTGATTTGCTCATCCATTAGGAAGATATCTTTATGCAGCTCATCTACGGTGTTCTCCTCGATGAGAGGTTGAGCGTCGCACACACATGAAATTACTCTAGTTTTGATGATATGAACATCCCTGAAATCTTATTCGAGGTAATCATTGAAGTCAAAGTCTTCATCATCATCAATGGAATCTCTATGTTCTCGAGCTTACTCGAAAATCTCGACCATGAGCTTTTTGACCTTTTCTTCAATTTTTGATTCTTAGATTGTCTTAAGGTCTGGAGGACCTTGCTGGATCTCCTCCACTTGCTCCTCCATCTCGCTAGCAATTGCTGCAACCATACTGGATACTTCAGGCCCTTGCCTTATTCCATGATTCTGCCTTACGGGCCCATTGGACCGTATCCGTAGGGAGACCTTAGGCATCCATACCCTTTTCCTTAACGATGATGTCTTGAGACGGAGTGTCTCAGTAGGAACATCGGCATGTCAAAGAGAGGTATGCTCCCCATGGTGCGGACCAGAGACGGTACTGGGTAGCCTCATCGTCTTGTTCATTGTGTTTGTAAGAACATCCTTATGACTGGTTGTTGGTAGAATTCTCGGACACGGACATGACTTAACTGGTTGACGGCTTGTGAGTTTAGTGGTAGTAAAATTAGTGACATCAATGGTGGTATCAACTCTGCTCCCGAGGAGGAACCAGACGAGAATGTAAGTAGGTAAAGCTTTAGTTGATCTCTTAGAGCATCTGATAGATCTGGCGTCTTTTAAAATTTCTTTCTTCATCCGAGGTGATATTGCACCTCCCACTTATTTGAGTAATTCGCCAACTGAACATCCTTCTTTAACAGCTAGTTTCTGGAAAACTGAACTTACTCAGGTGATGGGGGCAGGTTTTTTCCTCACCCCACCATGTCCATGAAGTAACAGTAAAGTAGCAGCGATCTTCTGGATACTTTTGTACCCATTGGTACCCATTAAGGGATGGAACCTACTCCCTTGCAGAAGTTGATAGGTCTCCAGTATTCTCAATTCCACCTGATGAGGAACATCATCAAATGGCGCTTTCTCAGAAATTTGGGCTTCAGTAGCCCTCCGAACCTTCCGACTGCTGTTTCTTCTTTGAGTTTGGGTTAACGGTGCAGTCCTCAAACTTGATCCAATTTCAAATACTGATGGCAGGACAATTGATCCCTCAGTCGGGTCTTCAATGATAATGACTTCTTTTCCCTTAGTAGAAGCGAGAACAATAGGCTTGGTAGGTGCCGTGGAGGCAGTAGTCTTAATCTTCTTGTAAGAAGGGAAATCCTGAGCGCAGTTCAGGTTAAAACTAACAAATGGTTCTTGAACCCTGGAGCGGTGACCTTCATTATGACAAATGGGGCTTTCTCGAGGATGACCTCGAGATCTTCAAATACGACTCCAAACTTGATAGTCGGGGTGACATTGCGGGCATTGCAGCTTGCTGGTAGGTTGCAGGAGAAAGTGAGCGTTGGAAACACCATTGCAGCTGCTATAAAAAGAAGGCTCTGGGGTTATCTACTTGACCAATACCTCGTAATCCTAGTGCAAGCACTAAGAAATTAACAGGGGTCAACCTATAGATCGGGTAGGTCTTTATTTAATTTGTGTAGATTTTAAAATAAAATTAGTTTGAAAGTAGAAAAATTTAATTAATATAAGAAAATTTTAAAAAAGCACGCGCAACACAACATAATCTAATTTAATTTGAAAAAAAGCAAATCAAACTCGAAAAAGAAAAGTGAAGTTCAAGACCCAGTGTGAGACAAACTTAACAGCGCACAATGCCAAGGTGGAACTAGTCCACCAACACACCTATTGAGGGTCCAACCCCACACGAAGATTAAAAAGATCCTTAATGGCCTCCTGAACCTCCATGCACAAAGGTGGTTGAATAAACGGTTCTGAAGTCCGAAAGAGTTGACCGTAGTTACCCAAGACAGAAATGGGTAATGCAGGCCAATGGAAGAAGGGTAATTTGGTTCATGAGGGACATGAACACATTACCGATTATGAAGATAATGTTTCTTGATTTAAATGGAGAGAGAAGCTATTCACCAGCGGAGTCACCAAAGGCTGTCGACACTATTTTTGGTTGTGGAGTTGCTCATTAGGAACCCGTCGGTCACTAGAATCAAAATCTNCCATCAAGCTAGAAAACTTCTCCACAGTATATTCGAATGAGGCAATAGAAATAATGGAATTGCAACATCAAGTCATTAAAAGCAGATTTAAAACCATCCATGTCTCAAACTAATACTCTCTAACCTGAATCCCTTGCTAGTTCAAGAAGGGAGAGGGTGGAGAAAAGATTAAAAGAAAGAACGCTTCCAAAAATTGCAACACTATATTTCTTCCAAAACATCCAAGAAAAAGAAAAATTGCCCCTGTTCTTCCCCTCCTGGGGTATTTATAGCCATTTAGAGGACCAGGGCTCGCCGACGGTAAAAAAGGGGAGGTGACAAGAAACACCTCAAAGGGCAAAGAGAAAATTCAAATTCAAGAACGAGAAGGTTACAAAACTAGTTTAGGCGAGAAAGTTGCTTACAACAGGCTACCAGCGAGGCTACCGACGATGAAGGCTCGGAAAGGGAAGGAATGACCGACAAACCAGCAAGGGACTCTACTGTTCAGCTAGGGAAAATAATAGAGACGCGAGGGAGAAGTGAGAATTAGGTTTTAAAAGATTATCTTTTATATATAAAAAAAACTTTATCAAATATATATATTTTTTTTATTAAAGAAAATTTTAATAAAATATTAAATTTTGTGTGATCCTCTCGTGCTCGAAGTCTTGACAAAATGGGTGTTCTCCCTAGCTAAAATTGATGTCCCGGACACAATAGCACAACCCGTTTCGTCATCCGGAGCCACCCGCACAAAGTCAATGACGATCGCGCCAAATTAAATTTGATTCGCGCGTGGCGCGACAAACAAAATTATTTTGGCTTGATCGGAGCCGTTTAACGAGTAAGATGAAAATATTGATCGGTCCTCACATAAGCAATAACTAAAGTCAAATACGACGCTCGCAGCGGCAAGGCAAATGTCGCACATGCCACAGTGTCCACCTATGTCTTTCAAATTTCTATAGGAGCTCAATTAGAGCTTCAATATGTCGGCTTTTCGATCGACTCAATCAAATGTTAAGGATCTAAAACCGTCCATATGAAACTGTAAGGAGCGAAGAAATGGCTTGAGTTTCTAAGGGGTATGGGTCCCAATCAAGTCCTCTAAGAGAGTCAAAATAGAGAAATCTTAAGGCTAGATTCTAGGGTATTTAGAGAAAAGAAAAGAAGATCTCAAAAAATGAGGTCAACAACCCCATGCAATTTGGCTGACTTTAGGCTAAGATCTTGAGGTTTTAGTGTGAACGGTTCTTGGGATAGGTCATTTGGGGACAATAACGGAGAGCCTTCCGATCACGCATTTATTTCATCAAAAGAGGAGATCAAGTCGGACAGAATCTTGGTGTGGGAACCGCGGGCCACGTGGTAGCTAAGGTGGATGGCAGCAACAAATGGGAGTGTTCCATGTGTGAGTTCGGAGCAGCCATAAGTTGAGTTAGCGCCGCAGAGGATAAGTACGAAAATAGGGATTTTAAAATTATTTTAAATGCCTAAACTTAAAAAATTCATATCTTTCTCTAGAAAAATTGTAAAAGTAAAAGAGAAATACCCTCTTGCTAAGTGAACAGAGGAGAATAATGTCGACTAAATTCAAAAAATATTTTCTTATTCCCTGATTTTTAATGAATTAAATACCCTTTGGAGTATTTTAATTCATTATGATCAAACATTACTCATCATGGCTCGAAATTTTGAGGGTTTATTCCTCATCACAGAGGGGATGTTCTCTGATTTTTCTAAGGTCAGAGGGCATCTCTATGCTTCTAGCCCTAATTTTCAAGATAAGCTGACTATTTTGGCTATTTTAATTATATAAATCAAAATATCATTTAAAAATTTATGGGAATAATTCTATTAGGTTTCTTGTGGTCAGAGAAGTCTAGGTAAAAAATCATGATGGCTTGAATTATCTTGTAAATTTTTATATTTAATTATATTCAAATATCTTTTTTTAATTTTTGTAAATTATATACTAATCAAAAATTGACAAAATCAATCCCACCTAGCTCAAAAAAATCATGTTTATCCACTGTAAAAATTTGAGAATTATTTGATTAGGTTTAAGTATTAAAGTTTATTTTCTAAGGAACCTTGTATTTTTGTGCAAAAATATTTTTATTAAATTAAATACACTTCGGAAAATTATGGAAAATGGTTTTCTAAGTTCCTTGCAATTAGAGACACTTAGGAAAAAAAAAATTATTTTTAGAAAAATACTTTATTATTTAGCTTTATTTTGAATTTAATAATAATTAAAAATCCCAAAAATATCAAAAAATTTCAAAATGTTCTTAATTATCTCTTCATGACTTAAGACTCATTAAAATATTTTTCCTAATTTTTTAAGATTAAAAATAAATTTGAAAAGCTTAAAAATAAATTTTCCTTATTTTCCCATTAAAATAATTATAATGAATAAATTAAAAATCATAAAAATACAAAATTTGATTCTCTGAGTTTTCTGAACTCAGAGGAATCTAATAAAAATATAAAAATAATTTTGATGATTAAAACATTTTTTTATTTAATTAAATCATTGAAACTTGTTAATAATTAAATAATAATAATAATAATTTAATTCAAAAAAATCATGAAATTTTGTCTAAGTATTTCTCTAACCTAAGGAAACCTCTAATAATTTTCTCATAAATAAAAACTTTATTTTGGAAAATCAAATAAATCAATTTCTATAAAAAATAGCCTCAAAAAATGATCAGCAATTTGATTTTCAGTTTCCTTCCTATCTACTATTTCAAAGTCAAATTCTTGCAAAAGAAGAATCCAACTTATAAGTCTTGGTTTAGCATCCTTCATTTTCATTAAGTACTTAATAGCAGAATGATCTATACGAAATGAGTCACAGTTAAATATGATCTAAATTTATCAAAGACATATACTATTGCTGATAACCATTTTTTAGTTATTGTATAATTAATTTGAGTTTCATTAAGAATTTTACAAGCATATTAATTTACTTTAAAAATTTTATCATATTTTTATCCTAAAACAGCTCCAATAGCATAATCACTAGCGTCACACATTAATTCAAAATATTTTCCCCAATCTGGTGAAACTATAATTGGTGCAGTGACTAGCTTTTCTTTTATTAACTCAAAAGCTTTTAGGCACTCTTCATCAAAATTAAAAATTGCATCTTTCGCCAGTAAATGGTATAAAGGCTTAGCAATTTTTAAAAAATCTTTAATATATCGCCTGTAGAATCCAGCATGTCCTAAAAAACTCCTAATTTTCCTCACACTTTGTTGGATAAGGTAAATTAGCGATCACTTGAATTTTAGTAGGATCTACTTCCATACCATTTTTGATATTTTATGTCATACTACAATTCCTCCTGCTACCATAAATTGACATTTTTTCCATTTAAGGACTAAATTTTTTTCTTCACAGCGCTTAAGAACTTTTAATAAATGTTCTAAACATGAGTGAAATGAAGTTCCAAACATTGGAAAATCATCCATAAATACTTCAATCCCTTTTTCAATTAAACACAAAAAATTGTCATCATACATCTTTGAAATGTAGCAGGGGCATTACATAAACCAAAGGGTATTCTTCTAAAAGCAAATGTACCATACGAATTAGTAAAAGTTGTTTTCTCTTGATCCTCAGGAGTTATTTGTATTTGATGATAACTGGTATATCCATCCAAAAAATAAAAGTATTTATACCCAGCTAGTCTATCAAGCATTTGATCTAGAAAGGGTAGTGAAAAATGATCTTTCCTGGTGACAAGATTTAATTTTCTATAATCAATGCATATTCGCCACCCTGTGATTTGTCTAGTAGAAATTAACTCATCATGTTCATTCACAGTCATTGTTACTCCTCCTTTACCTGTAATTTGTCTAGTAGGTATTAACTCATTATGCTCATTCACAGTTACAATTACTCCTTTCTTAGGAACAAACTGATTGGACTAACCCATGCACTATCTGAAATAGGGTAGATAATTCCAGCATCTAACCACTTTAAAATTTCTTTCTTTACTACTTCTTTCAAAATAGGATTCAATCTCCTTTGAGGATCAGCCTCGGGTTTGCAGTTCTCTTCCATATGAATTACATGCATACAAATTGAAGAATTTCTTCCTTTAATATAAGCAATTATCCATCTGAAGGCTTTCTTAAATTTTTTCATAATTTTCATCAACCTTTCTTCTTGTTCCATCGTTAACTTTGAGGAAATTATAACTGGTAAAGTAGAGGAATCTCCTAAAAGGCATATTTTAAATGATCAGGAAGTAACTTCATCTCAAGTTCTGGAGGTTTTTCTATTGATGGACAAAATGATTTATCTTTTTTATCGTGTCCAAAATTTTAAAACGTTCTCAAACATTGTTTAAATTTTCCTTAAAAAGATCTTCACATTGATCAAATTCCTCTTCTTGCTCGTGTTCCAAATATTTTACTTCAGATTTTTCTTCATAATTAATTTTGAAATGACATTCACTCAGATATCTTATAACATCTATTCTATAGCATTCATCATCTTCAACTTTTATAGGATATTTCATTGAGCTTGAAATGTTAAAAATAACAGTTTGATCATTGACGTGCATTGTTAATTCCCCATTCTGCACATCTATAATTGCTCTTCATGTGGCTAGGAAAGGTCTCCCCAAAAGTATAGGTATCTCTTTATATTCCTCCTTATATAGCACAATGAAATCAATAGGAAAGATAAATTGATCCACTTTCACTAGGACATCTTCTATATCTCATTTAGGGTAAGTTATTGAACGATCTCCTAACTGCAGAGTTACAGTAGTAGGGGTTATTTCTCTTAATCCCAATCTTTTGAATATTAATAATGACATAAGGTTAATGCTTGCACCTAAATCACATAATGTTTTCCAATAAAATCTGTCTCCTATTGCACATGGAATTGTAAAGCTACCAGGATCTTTAAGCTTTTCAGGAAGCTTCTTCTGAATAATTTCATTGTAGTCCTCACTAAGTGCAACTGTCTCATTATATTTAAACTTCCTTTTTCTATTGAGAATATCCTTCATAAACCTTATATAGCTTGACATTAGTTCTAAGGCTTCAGCAAATGGAATATTAATTGTTAGCTTCTTAAAAATTTCCATGAATTTTGAAAATTGCTTATCTAACTTCTATTGACAA
This sequence comes from Phalaenopsis hybrid cultivar, assembly GCA_002079205.1. Lineage (NCBI taxonomy): Eukaryota > Viridiplantae > Streptophyta > Magnoliopsida > Asparagales > Orchidaceae > Phalaenopsis > Phalaenopsis hybrid cultivar. The sequence continues at coordinate 212,865 of JXCR01143197.1, read as the reverse complement.
AGTCTCTGAGAAAATGGAGGTGGTGGTTTTTCCAAGTTAACTTTAAGTGGAGAAATATGTCTTTTAAAATTTTTTGGAGTGTCCTCGTTTGATTCTATAATTTATTCTCTCTCTACTTCAGTTTCTTTTTTAACCCTACCTTTCAACTCTTTTCCGCTTCTAAATTGAACAATTAGTACTTGCTCTTTATTCTATTCTTTCGGATTTGTTTCAGTATTACTAAGAAATGTTCCTTGAGGTCTATTACTTAATGAATTTAAGATTTGTCTAAGTAGATTCTCAATATTTATAATTGTAGCTCCTTGACTTTGTAACTGATTTTCCATTTGTAACGCCACTTCTTCTATATACAACTTCTTCTCCTTAAATTGTGTATTACTGTTGAAACCTGGAGGATAAGTAGATCTATAATTATCATTCCCTTGGTTTTTCCAGTTTCCCGGAGTTTCTTTGATTGTTCCGGCATTGCTGATTATTAACACTAGTAGTACTATTCTTATTGAAGTTAGGATAATTCTTCCAACCTGGGTTATAATAATTTGAATATGGGTTATTCCGTGTGTTATTTATGGCATTCAAAGTTTCTAATGATGCTTGAGAATCTACCATTTGGCCTAATGATTTATGTTCAATCATGGAGATCAGTTGAGAAAAAATTCATTCCAAATTGGTCTAACTTCCTTGAAATTGCAGCAACCTGATTTGCTAACATAGTAAATGCATCAGATTCATGAATATTGGCTAGTCTCTTAGGATTCACCCTCTCAAATGGCCATTGAAAATTATTGGTAGCCATTTCTTCAATTAAAGCACAAGCGTCATGAAATAGTTTTTACATCAACGAACCACCAGCAACGACATCGATAATAAATCTAAGAGACCCAGCCAATCCATTATAAAAAGTTTAATTTATTAACCAATCTGGTATAGCATGGTGTGGAAACTTTTTTAAGAGTTCTTTAAATCATTCTCATGCTTCGTAAATAGATTCTCCTTCAAATTGATCAAAAGATGTAATATCATTTCTAAGCTTCGTAGTTTTTGATGGTGGAAAATATTTAGCAAGGAATTTTTGTTCTAAATCACCCCAAGTTCTTATAAATGCAAGTGCTAACGAATTCAACCACATCTTAGATTTATCCCTCAATGAGAAAGAAGATAACCTAAGTCTTATGACATCATTTGATACACCATCGTATTTAAATGTTGCACATAATTCTAGAAAATTGGCAAGATATAAATTTGGATCTTCAGTTGGTGATCCCCCAAACTGATTATTTGATACCATTTGAATAATAGTAGGTTTAAGTTCAAATGAATTAGTGACGACAGTAGGTTTTTGAATACTACAATGAAGTTCATTTACCTTAGGGTTGGCATAATCTCTTAAAGGTCTATATTCTTGATGAATTTCAGCATTTTGATCATTTTGGTTTGCCATTTCTATAATTTTTTTAGATTTTCAATTTTTTTAATTTTTTTGCTTTTTCTGATTTTTTTAGTAGTTCTCTCTAATTTAGAATCGTATGGCACTAGTCCTTCAGAACTTGAACTACGATACACTAACATAAAATAAAATACTATAATAAGATATTATTATAATAACTTTTAAAGTTTAAATAAGACTTTCTAAAATAGAAATTTTTCTTTCAATAAATTTTTGAAATCTTCCCCAACAACGGCGCAAAAAACATGATCTCAACTATTTATATGCAACAGTATAACATTGTCTTTGATGATATTTTTCACTTATTTTTCCTTACTTTGCGACAGAACTAAAAACTTCATCCTAGAGAAAATAAAAACTTAACTTTTTTAATTTATAATTATATATTGGGACACTATGTAAGTATACATATCATTATCAAGTAATATAAGACTTTTTTATTAAGACCTGAATGTTGAACCCCCAGGGAAAATAAGCAATATGCACTTTTTATCAACAAACCTTCTATTTTAAAAAGATAATTATTTAAATTATAGATATTTTCACAGTAGGTAAAATTCAATTCTTTTTTATATTTTTGATATTTTGACAAAACAATAAAACTTTTAAAGATAACTTGAGTTTATGTAAAAGAAAAACACTTGATATGAAAATATCTTTCTCCTTATCATGAGTCAGTAATAAGTATATGAATTCTGTTGTGGAAGTATGCAAATTGTGTTGTGTCAAATAGAAGCAATAATATTCTTTACCCTTACTAGAGATGATATAAAGAACATTGACTAATTCAAAGTTTGAATAGTTCTGAAGACGACTAGGCATGGAAGATACTAGCTCTCACTCTAGAATTTCCTCGATTCCCTCCACCTAGGGGCTAACATCTCGTATCAAAATCTAAAACAATAGACCAAGTTGGTGGCTTTAACCTGTCACTTTAAAGTCCTCTAACTCTACACCCTTCAAAGATTATTTTCATATTTATTTGCACTAAATCATATAAATTATATTCTCATTCATAGAACCTCATGTGATTCTTTCTAATTGTTGACTGAGACAATACCAGCCCGGTTCGTACATGTTCTCACAACAAATTTTAACATCTAGATATGCCAAATCATGAAGTAAATAAAGTGCATGGATTTAAATCATCACAACTTCTTTCAATATTAAAGATCAATACTCTCCACAACTTCCATCCAACACTTTAAATACTTATCATTTTAAGGAGAAAGATAAATAAAACTACTTAGAATCTATGGAGAAAAAAAACCACACTTTAGTTTAAAAGTAGAAATCATTATCAAACCAATAAGAAGTCTTGATTAAAACCAAAAGTAGTTTAAAAATAAAAGATAAAAAACTTATCTCAAATCCTCCACCAAACTCTTGAAGTTCTTTTGAATCTCTTCTCTTTTACAATACTCTTACTCTCTAAATAAAACTAAAAATAAAAAGGATAAAGTAAATTTGTGGTGCCTGAAAACCTCTCCAAAAATATCTCTAACTCTTCTCAGAACTCCCCCTCTCCAAGACTTTCAAGCACACTTCAAAAAGTCTCAACTTTCTTCTTTTATAAATCACGAAGAGGTAACTTGATAACTCTTCAAAATGTGTCCCAATTTGATGTATTCTCCAAATGATGCCTCCTTTCATAAGTTTTCTAACCATATTTTCATTTCTAGTGGACATAACCACCCTCTTTAGCCAATAGGTGCCTCAAATTTCCCTTCAAAATTTGACAAAATGAAATAAACCGTCACATAATTACCTCGGGCGCTTAAGTGCGAGGCCTCAGGCACTTAGACGCGACCTTTGTTTCACTGACGCTTAAGCGTTGGATCTGACGCTTAGACGCCAAAACACTTTTGCACCATTTTCATATTTTTACTCCAAATTTGATCATTTTTCACTTCTTTTAGCATTTTTCATCTTTTTTACTTGTACCTGAAAGAAAAACACACAAATACCTTCTATTAAAGCACAATATCTTAAAAATAGATATAAAAATGTGTCTAAAAATACTATATATTTTAATTGTATCAGCTAGCCATGACATTTAGCTAAATTGATTGGTCAATATTGTGTAGATGATTGTCACAAGAGGTTTGGAAAAGGTTTGAAGTGATTTTGAATTGGTTTGGATGTTCAATTTGGAGGATTTTGGGCATTTGGTCAGTTTGGGGGTGTTGGGTTAGACTTAGGTTTAGGTTGGGATAAGGTTGGGATAAACTTAAATTTGTGTCTTAAAATTGTCTAGGAAAATGTCAAAAAGGGTTCTCAACATCAATTGGGTGCCAACTTTGGGGTTAGACATTCAATTTGGTTGAATTTGGAGACATTGACAAATTGGGGCAAATTTGGGGATTTTAGACTTGGGTTAAAATTGAGTGAAATTGAGGCTTAGCCAAGGCCAATTAAATATCCATTATCATGTGTAGGATTGTTATGAAAAGTTTATGATTTAAACTGGGGCAAATTGAGTAGGCTATGGGGTTCAATTTTGTGGGGTTAAGTCATATGGTCAAAATTGGGGGTGAGTTTGACTTGAATCAAAACTGAGCTCAAAGAATGGGTCAATTAGGCTTTTATTTGGTTTAAATTGATCATATTAAAGATTAATTTGAGTTTAGAATTGAAATTGTGTAGGATTGGGGCCAAATTGATGAACATTTAAAGTGAATTTGGGGAAATTTGGCCTTAAAAGGCAAATTGGGGGTTTTGGTCAAAATGGTCAGATTGGGTTCAATTGAAGAGTCTGAATTGGTTTTGGAGACACTTGAAGTGATTTTGGATGTTTTGGGAAAGTTTGGGCTACCAAGGGTATTTTTGTAACTTTGGCAATTTGAGGGTATTTTGGTAATTTTGGAATTTTGGGTAATTTTTGTAATTTCAAATGGTTTGAAATAATTTTTGAACAAACTTAGGTATTTTGGATTAAATTGAGAATTTTGGTCAAATTTGGGGTTTGGAAGTGTTTAGGTATTATGGGTGGATTTGGGAGGCACAAGGCCAAGTTGGATATTTTGGTAGAATTGAGGTGCCAACCACCTTGTATGAGCTATGAAACAATAAAATTCCCATTTGGGTCCTCTATGTCCTGGTCTTAGCTAAACCCTTGCCTAGGGTTAGTGGGTCTAAGGGACCATCTACATGAGTCTCCCAAAAGATCAGGGGATCAAAGTCAATAATTTTGGGTTTAAGGTTGCTAGTGGATACTGGTCGTGAGTGTAAGTGAGTGAACTAGCTCTAGACCAACACCCCCTTTGGTCAAGCAATCCTATGGGGACTCTCCTTGAGATCCTCCATACTGACCCCACCTACTAAGTGCTAGAGGTTAGGACCAATATGTGAAACTTCAAGTTGAGCAAGGAAGAGTTTAGAATTTGTAGGAGTGTTGGTTCCTTTTCTAGTTTTCTAGGAATAGTCATCAGGAAAACCCTATGGCTAGACCCTAGGCTACTAAAGAGGGAAAACTAAACCTCAACCAAAAGTGAGGTCAGCATATTTTTGCAATGATGAATATATGATTATGTGCATAGGTTGTTGTAGATTATTTTGATTGTTACCAGCTGTCATAGTAAATTTTGGATGTGGTAACTCTCTTTTGCAGGGTTTTTGTTGTTAGAATGGTTAGGCTATTGTAGAAACCTTCGGTTTACTTCCTGTAGTGTTTTTTCTTTTTTTTTCTAGAGTCAGGGTGTGTCTTGATTAGTTATCTGTCAACATCTGAACCATCCAAAAGCGGTTAAACACTAAAGTAAAAGAGGAACTTCAACTAAACCAACAACGTTACTTATAATGATGTCGATTGACGAGTTTGATGTGGGTCTAGAAATGGTACCCATTAATTATCTTCTGTATTGTTTATGTTTTTGTTTGATAGGACTACTCACATTTTTAGGTCGGTGCATTGTTGTGCTATTTGTCAGAGTTTGTTAGTAAACTCGCTAAGGACTAAATTTTATACTGAAACATGACAACTTATATTTTATTCAAAAACTAAATGAAACTCATAATAAAAGCTACAACTATATATGACACTGTATTTACAACCTTAGAAACATCATGCATTTAAAATAACCAAATTAACATTAAATAAAATGAATTAATAACCTTTATGATTTTGGAATAGTCATGAGAAAATCACCATAGGCTTGTGCATAATCATATTGCTTCTTTCCCTTATATTTATACCCTCAATCATTCCATGAAAAGAGGTGGTCTCTTCTATGAGAATCATCTTCTTATAGAGTGAGTCTTCCTTTACAATCTAATTAGCCTTATGAACACATCCGCTAAACATTCATGATCAAGGACCCGCACAACCAATTATACAGTCTGTTATGATTCACTAAACACTAAAAGTTAACCACCAAAAGTAATAAAATATATGAGTACTAGAAGCTTTAAAATATTTAAATTTTTAATTGTAAAAATATATTCACATTATTCTTAGGACATTATACATGTAGTCATATTTGAGCATGTTGAATTTATAATCAGGTTGTAAGACTTATTTTTAATAATATATAACAATATATTCTACCTTGCTTACATGGAGATTGACCATACATGGTTTACAATGTGATTAGGTAATTTGGATGAAAACCCTTTCCATGCAGGATTATAAGTTCATTGTATATGTTTTGTTTGTGTTATTTTTCTTTCTTTAGACCAGCTTTCTAAAGTTACACTTTTTCTAGTGAACTTTGCCTTAGGTTTAGGATTTTAAGGTCTCCCATCTAGTTATAACATAAATTTGCATCTCTTAGGCTTTCTCACAATTATATATCGTGTGATCTAAGTCCCACACTTTCTAATAAAATGTCATATTGAAACATCGAATAAATATCTCTTTCAAAACTACTAAAACCAAATAATAAGATAGTTAAGAAGTCACTAAGCTTCTCAGTATCTTCAACATCTCCTACTTTTTTTGAGTTCCAATAATAACTATTCTACTTTTGAATCTTTCTAATTTGAAATTCCTAATCACCAATCATGGAAACCTAAACTTAGAATTTTCATGAAGACAAAACCATAACCTTAATCTAGGGACTTCTTAAGTAAATTTGGTTATTTAAGATGTAATTAACTATGGTGACTTACCCTTATTTAGGAAGTTTATACCCCTGATTTAATTTAAATCATATCTAGTCTTCAAATTAGATTGAGAAAATGATTTTTCGGTTTTAAATTGTAGACCAATGCAAATATCCAAGATTAATTAATTTAAGTAATCAAACTCATTAAAAAATGGTATTTTTATATCTTAAGATAATATACTACTTTTGATGTCCTGTTTGATTAATTATATAATCAAATATTTAAATATGTATGGATTTATAATCTCATCCCTGTCAAAAAATAAAACTGACAAATGGCTCGACACAATATTATATCGCTCTTATGTGGATCATGTAGCTGCCCTTTCAGGGATAACGGTTGAGACTAGCTATTGGGGATAGAACCTTCTCTAGAGTTATATCGACATTGAGCTTCGAGATAATTTTTTTTATGCTTGGCGTTGTGGCTCAGTTTTCTTGTTGAGGGATTGATTGGACGTCTACGACACCCTTGTCAGACATCTTTATTTTTTATATTGTTGTCGAGTTCGCATCTTAAACTTTTCAAGGTCTAAATTATTTGGTCAGATTATCATCTCAGTCGGATTATAGTAGTCTTTTGTTAGGACATTGCCTTCGTGAGAGTAACTGTCGAGATTTCCTATTGGGGTGTTTTGTGCCTTACCCATCACGGAATTTATTGTTATCAGATAGGGAGCAACCTCTACAACATTATCTGATTGAAACTAAGATACCGAGAATTTTTTATGCGAACGTATTGTGGAATATTCTGGCTCTCAGACCTCTTTATGGTTGTTATCGTCGTGATTTCCTTAGATTCAACTTCCCAAAGTATCAATTGGACCAAGGAGGGTGTTAGAGAAATTCATCATAACATTAGAAAAATTTTCTAAATTATACGTTCTTTATGTGTTATTAGAGTGTCGGCCCTCTAGGACAGGCCGAGTAGTGCGCTAGTATGGTTGGTCGGTTTGTTTCGATCGTCGGTAGCCAAACATCCATTTTGAGGTACTCACCTCCTAGCCAAAGCCTTTAGGAATATGAAGGAAACATCGTTTTCAGGCTCCAAATCCATTGCATGTTCTCCTTATCTTGCTTCTTATTTAAGAATTTCTGTAATTCATTTCTCATTGTTGGTGTCACTTCCCATCTTATTGGTAGCATGCTCCACGCAGACCTCACATTTTAAGATGTTAAATCCAAATTTTCACTTGAGGTACGCCCAAGAATCGGAGCGGTACATATCTCGAGGGGGAAGTAGAGAAAAAAGAGAGGAAGAAATAATTGAACACACATATACTTGCTCCGTAGGGGCGAAATGAGGTATTCTTGGGATCTATGAGTTATATATTGTAACTAAAATATTACAAGAAAAAGAAGGGAGATAAATCACCTTATAGATTATAGGTCTAGTAAGAAGAGGCCAAAAAACTTTTTGACATGTTATGGAACTCCATTTTTGGAAGATAGATGATCATAAAGTGGAAAATTACATTCGGTTTGGGTGTCTCGTTGGTCGGTCGGCAGCCCTCCGGTCAATTAGTTGACGGTTGGCTGGTTGTTCTTTAGCCATTTAGCTTTATGAGTACTTGTAACTTTTCATTAGGGGAATATTCTTTGATTCATCTCTTTTGATCCGAATCGTCAGATCTTCTCGAGATTCTTGCATGCATTTTTGGGTGTATAAACTCGTTGTTATATCCTCTGATTGTCTTTGATTTTATCTTGAGGCTCAGTCGGCTTTGGCCTTGCTCGCTAGTTTTGAACCATTACACTTGGTGTGACAGGTTATGGACCACTAAATTCTCTTATAGAACATTATCTCTTCAAGGTCAGTATTCACAATTTTGATGTACACCTACAAATATCATATCAGATGGTGAACTTGATATGTTAGGCTTATGCCATATTAGCCTTTTATTTTCTCATATAGATATATTTGATTTAAGAACATCTCAATTTTTCTTTTTCTCTATCATTGAATCATGCAGTATTTATCAGTGTTTATTTGTCACCGAGAGAAATGTATATGCAAGTAATAATTTGGTTAAATAATACAGTTTATAATTGGAAACCGTAAACTCTGAAAAGGCTATTTACAATTTATTTGACTTGAAAAGTGCAGAAATTTGCCCGGAAGAGGACAATCAATGGTTGCATTTCCTTTAGACCCGAAGAGCTGGCGATACATTTAAAATTTAATTTATTATTTTTTAATTGAAATTTCCTTCTANTAGTTTATAATTGGAAACCGTAAACTCTGAAAAGGCTATTTACAATTTATTTGACTTGAAAAGTGCAGAAATGTGCCCGGAAGAGGACAATCAATGGGTGTATTTCCTTTAGACCCGAAGAGCTGGCGATACATTCAAAATTTAATTTATTATTTTTTAATTGAAATTTCCTTCTTCAAGAGCAGGCCAAGAGCAGGCCGGCCTGCTGTACCAAACCGGGTTCCTATAGCCCGGTCTGAAAGGACCACAGTGATTCACCGATCGGTCCAAAATCAACTACCCCTAGAGCGAGGTTTTACCAATCGAACGGCTTCAACGCACAGCACGCGCGACACATCCGCGGAGCGATTGCTCATGCGAGTCGCACGATTTTGTTCCCTTTTGTATGAACAGCTCCCGACGAANAAGAGCAGGCCAAGAGCAGGCCGGCCTGCTGTACCAAACCGGGTTCCTATAGCCCGGTCTGAAAGGACCACAGTGATTCACCGATCGGTCCAAAATCAACTACCCCTAGAGCGAGGTTTTACCAATCGAACGGCTTCAACGCACAGCACGCGCGACACATCTGCGGAGCGATTGCTCATGCGAGTCGCACGATTTTGTTCCCTTTTGTATTGACAGCTCCCGACNCGACGAAGAAGAGAGGAGCGACATTTTTTTCGCAGATAGCGGAAGGTCGAGCTAGGTACTCTTCCATACCCCATTTTCTTTAGTAGCTCCGCCCTCACTCGCCATGTAGGGCTTTCTAGGGTTTTATTTTCTTCCATTCCCCGCTGGCTGTTTGTTCTTTGCAACTTATCGTGAGTTTGAGAGTCCTGCTAATAAATGCTATTTTTCTTGGGAATTGGCTTATTTTTGAAGAGTAGCCTTATCAATTGGCTTTATTTGCTTTCGTATGCTACTTTTTTTTGGGGATTCTGCGTTTACGAGGAATTGGNTCCCGACGAAGAGAGGAGCGACATTTTTTTCGCAGATAGCGGAAGGTCGAGCTAGGTACTCTTCCATACCCCCATTTTCTTTAGTAGCTCCGCCCTCACTCGCCATGTAGGGCTTTCTAGGGTTTTATTTTCTTCCATTGTCCGCTCGCTGTTTGTTCTTTGCAACTTATCGTGAGTTTGAGAGTCCTGCTAATAAATGCTAATTTTCTTGGGAATTGGCTTATTTTTGAAGCTACTGCCTTATCAATTGGCTTTATTTGCTTTCGTATGCTACTTTTTTTTTGGGATTCTGCGTTTACGAGGAATTGAATAATTATACTTTAAAATTCACTATTTTGTTGGAATGGAGTTTTTTTCCTTGTTCACAAATTAAGAGAAGCAAATTTACTACTGTTTGGAGTTCAGCCTTATCAGTTTCCGGCGATGTGGAGTTTTGTTAATGTTTAATGCTTTTCTTGGCATCATCGTGTTTGGGTTTACTCTATTTGCAGCTGAAGTGGAGTTATTCACTGATTACAACCCTAATTTGAATATCCTTAAGCTTCTTTTTATGGTTTAGTCTTGAAAGGAATTTTTTACGGTGAATTCAGGTTGCTCAGGGGTTGTAGCTCCCATATATATGTGCAAGATTAATCATGTATTTGACATTTACAATAGACATAGAATCTGAATTGGTGCATGAATCACCCATAAGTTGCCTTTTCTTTTATATTTAAAAGTTAAAAAAATGTATAATGCTCACAGTAATCCTTTCCTTAAATTATGTAAGGAGGAGATTGTGCTAAATCAAGCAGCACTGTCATTATTTGCTGGATGAACAAGGCATTTTGTAAACACTTTAAGACATTTATATAAAGAGCATGAGATAAAGTTTTTAAACAACGTGCCATTACTCAAAATCATGATTTATCGTAAGGCTAAATTTCACTTCTATTGTATATTTTTTAACGAATTATTTTTCTTAAAATTGAATCCCCCATTCATTTTTGCATGAAGAACTCCTGGTACAATTCTCTTACCCTCTTCCCCAGATGCACACACAATCTTCTTCTTAGCAAGGAGCTGCAGAGCTCTGGTAACTAGTTAAGTAGTTTTTTTAGGAATCTAAAATGTATAGTTTCTGATGCAAATATCAATCCCCTAATAATGGTAAAGAGCAAATATGGTAAAGTTGGTTGCCCTACAGTTTGTGCCATCGGCATGGCAGTGGTGGTATCCATGGTAATCAGTTGGTTTCTGTCAAATTGCAGAGATAGTCGAACAGATCCAAACTCTTTACTGAAAGAGAAGGGTGGCTGCCTTGCTTCAACTCAACACCAATCACAATTCTCATCACTCAGATCCAAACTCTTTGCTGAAAGAGAAGGGTGGCTGCCTTGCTTCAATTCAACCCCAATCACAATTCTCATCACTCTTTTCACAAATGATTTTTGGTTTCTCAGTTATTCTCTTAAATATTTTAACCATTTTGGTTCAATGGAACAAATGATTTTGTCAAATTTTCTTCTAAACATTTATTCTGAGAGAACTGTTATTAACATATAATAGCGGCTTTAATTTTCATTGTGATTCAATGACGCAAATGATGTTTTTATAATTTTTTCTTCTAAACATCTTAATCTGGAGAATTGGTGCTAACATTAATCGTGCTTCTAAATATTCTGAAAGGCAAGGTACACGAGCCTTTGGCTTTCTGTCTCATTTTAGTTAAAATAAGTACTAAGATATCTAACTAGAAAAGCTTAATTTGTATAAAGTAAGTATTTGGGAGAAACTATACTGTCAAATGTCAACTTCGACTTGTACTACCATAAGCCAGAGTATTGTGCTAGCTGCTGCCAATTTCTATTCTTTTCTTATAGACACAAATAATTATCCAAAGGATATTTGGAAATTTTATTCTGTATAGAATTTTACCTTTTGCCACTGGGTGTAATTTGTCCCTTTAAACACTATCCGTCATTTTCTCTGTGCCATAAAATTTACTTGTGAGGAACGATAACAACAAGCTTCCTTAGAAAACCTATTTGAAGAGGTTATTGTGTGCTGTCTTCAGTAGTTTAATTTGCATCTACCGTTTTGGAGATGCCAAATTGTGGCAAAGTTCCAGTTCTCTATGTGTCATAAGTTAGATATTTTGTTTAGGGGTCATTAATTTCTATATTTTTTGAGGGTGAACCAGAGTCATCTTGAAGGGATTTGGAAAATTAATATTGCATGGAGTAGGTTTTCATTGGTTTAGCTTGCACTAAAAATTTATTCTTTCTTCTGTTATCCATGCAATTTTTTCTCATCATCATTCTCCCATCATCACAATCTTTGTCATAATCAATGTAAATATGGGAAAATGTAACAACAAATGCCATTAGAAATCCTATTTTCATGGGTTATTGTGTGCTGAACTGGAGGAGCTTACGTTGTATATATTCTTTGGGATAAGCTAAATTATGGAAATGCTAAAGCTTTCTCGGTACCATAAACAATATGTTTAGATTAGGAACTGACAATTTCTATAGTCATTTATTGGGCATGTTATTTAAAAAATGATCTTAATTTATTAGAATTAAATGAAAAAATGCCACTCAATAAGACATAATGGAGAAAAATGATTTTTGCAGGAGACGTCGCTTATTGGGATAAAAGCTTGTTGTTGTTGTCGTCATTTTATTGAATAGTATGCCTTCAGTGATAACTTGTATAATTTTAAGTTAGATTCTACTTTACTTTCCTCCAACCACACTGCACTGGTTTTTCTATGTTCCAGCGAATGTTTTAAATGGCATATTTTGGGCTTCCTACAAGACAACTAGAGGAAGCGTTTGGAATATGGGGCATATGGCATGCAGGATGAGGCATCTCCCTATGCACGCGTGCACTCCTTTCGCGAGACACCTTTTATATCCTGTAAGTGGAGAATAACTCCACGTGTTATAATACAAGTGACCTTAAATTAGATGATTAGAAAACTCCAAGCATAATCTAAGCAAATGATTTTTTTTTTTCTGTTAGTATATTAAACAAATATTAAAAGGCAATCTAATGTCTGATTTATAAATTCATAAAGTGACTCATATAGCTCTTCACTCATTTGTTGCTCTTTCACCGAACCTTTTCTTGCTTTTTCCTCGCCAAATCGCTTCCTCGCATACTTGCCTGATTATTGGTTCTCCCACACCATCATGTGCTCACTCGTTGGACGAATTCTTCTTCATTGCTTCTTCTACATCTATTTGCTTGCTTAGTTAATTTCTCATTCACTTCACTCCCTTGTTGATCTTTTTTGGATCGCTTTGTTTCAATTAACTTTCCAATTGGAGCCTTTACTCTTGATCACAATCACACTCACTAATGCCTATATGTTGTCTCTTTCATTCAAGAAGCTGAAGGTCTCAACTCTTTGTTGATTCATTTTAGTGGCTGTCTAAAGCTTGTTATAAGGGTAACTTCATATGTTATTTAGCAGTTTTTCTGGCCTTTATTATTTGGATGATATGTCTTTTTGACCTTTTCAGATCTAGGGATTCGGATGTTAGTTTATTTTTTCATATTTAGATGTTTGTATAATATACTTTTGTTTGACCCCCTCTCAACTAGACACTTGATTGTGATATTTCTGCTAATATTTTATGATTATGTTATTATATGTTGGAGTTTTAATATGAATGAATTGGTTTTGGGCTTAAAAATATTTCTTTGATTTGAATGTAATCATATTTATTTATTTATGGATTATTTAAAATATAAATTCATGGGTTTTCGTTGGTATAAGTAAAACACTGTAATTTATTACCTCTATTTCTTAAAGCATATATTTGGGGAAAGGTAACAACAGTTACCTTTATAAAATTTATTTTCAGTTTGTTACTGTGTGCTTACCAGAATAGTTGAATTTTAATCTTCTGTTTGGGAGAACGAATAAGATAAGATCCAAGTTTTCTATGTACTATAAACCAGTTGTTCAGATCGGAAGCAATCAAATTGTTTGCTTGTCTGGATACCCACTCAGTCATTTAGGGGACATCCGAAAGATATATACTCCATGGGGTATTTCCTTAATCTTGGCTGATAACATGCATGGTTTTATTTGCACTGCAGGTTATTGTTTTTCCTTCTATACACTATTCAGCGTTCTTTATGTTACATAACCAATTTATTTCTAGGAAAAGTGACAGCGAGCACCTTTAGAAAATTTGTTTCCTTTTCCAAATTTATTCACATGTTCTATGGGTGTAGGTTGCTTGAATTTCTCTTCTGGTTGTATGTTGTAATAGCATAGCTAAAAATTGACGCTCCAATATTAATGACTACTCTTAATTTGTCTGTTCAGGTTATTCACTTTGATGATATCTCTCAATGCTTCTTTGTTTCTAGTTCTATTTTGAACGGCTTTTGTAGGGTAAATCTCATTCATACGGGAAAGTGCAAGTTCATTCCTTTAGTAGTAAGGTTTGTTCGCACATGTCTGTAAGTATATATGAATTTTTGTTTATCCATTTGTAAGCATGCATGCCTTCTGTTATTCTCCTTGATTACTTTTGGCAAAGATTTGATGCGCTCTGTCTGTATGTATATATGCATATGTGTGTACATGTATGCATGCATGCATGTACACCCTTTTTTTATTTTAGTAGTGCTAGATTTGCCCATGTTGAGGTAATTTTCTGTTAATGAAGTTATGTTCCAAGGCTTCTTCATAGCCTTATATTTTATACCCTGACCAAAGTGGATTTTCTTATTTTTTTTCTTTAATTTGCATTTCGTTGTTTTTTTTTTTGAAATATTCAATTTCACAAAATTTTTTACTAAGGAATTTATTTTTTTTCTATTAAATAGTTCAAGCTAAGGAGTTGCACTTAAAGTTATCACTTATAGTTCTTTTTGAATTTTGTGCTTGTTCTGTAAAATATGCTGGCTTGTTGAACATTTTAAGTTCAACATATCAGCTATCCAGATATGCGATCCAAATACTTGAGATAATGTTTATGGCAGTGATGGTGAAATCGGCTGTCTGGATGGTATTGTTTCTAATGGTTTTAATTTCTTGTAATTGTCCCAGAAGTGGCTTTTTATTAAGTTTTATTTATGCGATTTCATTAATAGAGCATTCTTTATGTAGTAAGATCCTTGGGATCTGCATTGTTTCATTTTTTGTGGTTGTCGTTGCCAATGCTGATGAAGATTTGTATTTTTAACAGGAAATGCATTGGAATGTTTAGCAAAATTACCTATCCTGATGTTTACTACTTTACTAATTAAATGAGCATCAAGCGATAATACCAGAAACATGAGTGGTACTNTTTCATTTTTTGTGGTTGTCGTTGCCAATGCTGATGAAGATTTGTATTTTTAACAGGAAATGCATTGGAATGCCTAGCAAAATTACCTATCCCGATGTTTACTACTTTACTAATTAAATGAGCATCAAGCCATAATACCAGAAACATGAGTGGTACATCTAAAAGGTCGCATGAGGATGGAGGGCACTCCACTCCTATTAAGAGGTCACATGAAGAGAGTAGTATGTTCTCTGGTCTTTCGGGAAAGACAATTCAACCACTTGCTAATGATTTTCACTTGCCTTATGAACCTGGGCTTGATGGACGACCGGTAAAAGTCCAACGCATTGAACCTCGGGACAGTGATAAGAGGCCTTTTCATAGAATGTCTTCTTCTCCCAACCATGGTGTGGATCATCCCACTACTTCTGAAAACAGGTCAGAACTGAGAGCCTCCAAGGAAGCGAGAGATGTAAGGACTGTAATCAGGGAAATAAAGTCAGACACCAGAGATTCTTGCATTGATATAAAGATAGATTTACATGTCAATAAGGCTGACAGTGATGCAAGAGATACAAGGGGTGATGAAAAAGAATTAAGATCAGATAGGGGTTCTTATAATGATTTTAAGGGTGTTGTTAAATTTGAAAGAGATAATTATGCACCATCTATGACTCATACAAGTTGGAAAGAGAGCAAAGATTATCTTTGGCCTAAGAGATATACAGAACCTTCTAATGAGAGTATGGAGTCATGGCGAATTGCAAGGCATTTGCAAAACACAATTGAAGTTGGGAAGGATCAACTGGCAAGAACTGAGGATAGAAATCCTTTGGGATCATATGAGGGAGTTGCTGAGAACAAGGTTGACTTGAAAACGGAAGATAAACTCAGGGACAAGGACAAGAAGAGGAAAGATGATAGACAAAAAGATTTTGGAGAGTGGGACAAGGATAGAATTGACCGAAGAGGAAGCTCTCAACTTGGTGAAATCAACAATGAGGGCAAGGAATTGAAGGAAGACAGAGAATTAGAGAGATGGGAGAGGGAGCGAAAGGATGTTCCAAAGGACAAGGAGCACAATGATTTGGAGAAAGATCATGTAAAGAGAGAATCTCCAAATTCTAATGAAAGGGAGAATTCACATTATTTGAAGGAAGGACATGAAGTATCCATAAAAATATCTGATCAGGCGATTTCAACATTTGATCCTAGGAGGCCTAAAGATGATGGTTGGAAAGGTTCTGATAGGGATCTCAGGGATAAAAAAAGAGAAAGGGATGCAGATGTTGGAGATAGATATGTCCAATCTGGTAAGTGTTATGACAAGGACTTGGATGATGGTGCTGAAGGAGATGGAGGTTTTGAGAGGGATAGAGATGCTTTTGGTTATGGCATTCAACAACGGAGGAGAATGCTCCGATCCAGAGGCACCACACAACCGACTCATCGAGAGCCTCGTTTTCGATCTAGAGCTCGGGAACATGATGGGTATGGTTTTCAACTTTTTTGTGGTATGCA
>JXCR01143197.1:172998-195745 GCA_002079205.1 Phalaenopsis hybrid cultivar | reverse complement strand
TATCACCTTATTGATAGTCATGTTGAATTGATCAGAGCATTCTATCTCTACAATCAGTCCATGACTCGTCGGGGTACCTCGATATCTGACATTGTCGGTTCGACCTCTCTACTTATCTGACCGACATACCTCTGCATCACTTGATGCTTTGACTCCAATTTTTGGAGGTCATTGAGATGGTTCTGAAAGGAGCCATCCCCCTTGGTTGATCCTGTATTGGGCTTACCTTTAATAATTCTTGAGGTTGAACCTAATATAGATCTTGAGGATGAGATTAAGCAAGACCATGTATGCACCTTCTTAGGATTTGCAAATCTTCATGGTTTAGGAGATTCAAATTAAGTCACGATGACCGAATCCCTTCCTTTAATGAACTTTCACCTAAGTCTTGAGAATACCTCAGAATGACTAGATGGGTGTCATTGAGATGTTAGTAGTTTCAGAGATTATTTAGATCTCTTACTTTTCCATTCAGCTAGACCGATGGAAGCTTAACAAGTAATGGATCATGAAATTTTAAGAATCTTATTCTGGAGAATTTTGAGTCAAAATAAACTACTTTATTACAAAAGAAGCTCTACCATNCATTGAACAACCTCTTTGTAATACTTAGAGAATGTTGTACACATTAATCTTTCCCTAGACCCTTAACAGCAAAAAAAGAAAAATGCATTGGGTACACTTTTTTTAAGAACTTTTATTAGTCGTGTTAATTAGTATTTTGTGATAAGATGATTGTAGCATAAGCAATAGTTCTTCTACATTAAGTGGTTTCGCATATTGCTACTTTTACAATATTTCTTAAGAGTTCAATGTTCTTATGATTTTGGGAATAATGGCAACTATTTCTTGCTGGCGCAATTTTTTAGAAGGAATTTAAGATTGTGAAATGTCACTTGAACCGATACTACTTTAGAAGTTTATCATTTATCTTTAGGGATGAAGTTTT
The DNA here is from genome assembly GCA_002079205.1 of Phalaenopsis hybrid cultivar. Classification (NCBI taxonomy): domain Eukaryota; kingdom Viridiplantae; phylum Streptophyta; class Magnoliopsida; order Asparagales; family Orchidaceae; genus Phalaenopsis; species Phalaenopsis hybrid cultivar. Next base: position 194,796 of record JXCR01143197.1, on the reverse strand, counting down.
ATATATTTTTATAGATACTAGCAAATTTTATATTGAATTTCTCATGGCACATAATAAAATGCTGATCCCATGATCCTAGCCTCATGAGGTTTGCGAGCCATTCATGACCATCGTAGGGTTGTTATTATTGATCTCATAGGAGTCCATGCTTTCAACATTGTTAATCTTCTGATTTTTATACATGTAACTGTTATGATTCACATGCCTTACTCATTTTTTTCATATGTTTTGCGGACTTACCTTTGCAATCTTATCCATCTCTAATGTTGTCTTCTATTTTTACTTCGGGATAAGTACCTTCAAATTATGTGAATTGTGATTGGTTTTTGTTTCACAACAATCATTGGCATATAACGTACAAACCTTTGGCTAAATTAAAATTCTCACTATTTAATCTTGTACTTTGGTTGGATTCTGATTCATTTGAGTGCGATGTAAGGGAAAATATTAATTTCTTGGGACACTCATATACTCATAGGGTTTTGAGGCTTGAGTTATCTGTGTTTAATGATCTTTTATTTTGTTCTTTATTTGCCTATTTTAATATTCATTATGTGAGTGATTGATTTTAATCAAATTGGCTGCAACTATAATTTTTATTCTTCTAGTAATTCTACTTGCATTCTGAGCTCTTAAATGCTTTTAAATTTCTCACTAAATTTCTTTGATCTGGGAAATAATTAAATTATCACGTGTCATGGATTTCATATTTGTGGGTTTATGGAATTGTGATTTTCAACGTTGACTTATGTGGATTCATACATTATTTCATTTAGTCATGTTAAATCTTTGACGCTAAGAGATTTTGCATAAAATGGGTGTCAGAATTCATTTTTGCCTCATGTTGTTCATTCGATAAAATATTAAAAGTTATTATTAAAAAAAAAAAAATCCAAGTTATGATTACACACAAAACAATATGACAATCATGAGGTTCAAAAGTATGGTGATATTCGATAGGTGTAAAGTGGATTTTTAATTAGAAGACTTTCTTGAAAGATACGATGTGCTATTTTAGAGAGGTGGTTGTGCCAAATCAACAACAGTGGGATATGCTCAATCTTTTTGGCAAAGTATTTGCTCTATTAATTCACACTAGCTTATATGAAACATTAGCTTAAAGCGTAATGTTTTGGTTCGATGAATGTTGGGGCCAATTACATGATCAATTTACTGTTGGTTGTAAGTGCACAGTTTTGCATATTTTTGAGAATGCAATGTGATGCAACACTATCACATGAGATAATGGAGCAACCATACGGAAAATGATGAGGATTTATAATTAGAATTATACATTTGAGTTTTTCATTAAAATTTTGTGTAAGACTTTGTTTGTGTTTTCATATTATGAACTTATATGGAATGTTTTAAAAATTTGATTTTCATATTAATTTATTTTTGTTTAGAAGTTGCAAAAAATGTTAAGAATGATGTGGTAGCAAGGGATTAGGGGTTGGGTGAAGGTATCAAGTGGGAAACCCAACTTATGGGTCCACTATACAAGGTGCAGCTAAAAAAACAGGTCCTAGATTTGTCATTAGGCCTTTTATTATGAAAATATATATGTAACCTTGGGAGGAAACCACTTTAAAATCTTAGGTTGGGATGTAAATATATAGTCTAAAAATAATCAAGAATTTATGTGGAGATTTGATTATTTTTTTCTAGATTTCATTGTAGACCTGGTAATGCAGGAATCTAATATGACTCTAGGAATTCTTGTAAATGATAGAAAATATGTTTATGTTAATTCCGGAGCACTTTGCAAATTTTCAAAGGATTTAAGGGGGTAAAATAGCTAAAGGGATAATACCTGGTTAAATTCGGCATAATCTTGGCTGACCACTTTGAAGTGGATTTATGGAGGATTTTGTGGGAGATTTGGAGTGAAACAATATGGGGATGTAGATGGATGAAAGATCACGGATTGTGCAGGAAAAAAAAAAGGTTACACAACTAGAAAAAAAATAGAAGTGCAAGGAATAAATAAACTCATCACTGACCAAATCAATAAGGTCGTAGAAGGTCATGAATTCTTCACATTCTTGGGCCACCCTCCATGCCTTCATGTCTTTGAAGAAAATTGAAATTTTTTCTTGCAATCAACCATCTCTTTTATTCAACGTAGTGACAAATAAATAAGCCCATACAAAATCTTGAAGTTAATATATATATTTTTTAAAAGAGGCTCATTCATGGCGGGCTTCATTTTGAAAGGAAGAGGAATGGTGAGAGTGGATTGTTTCTAATATCTTATAAATTGTAAAAAAACATGAGAATTATTTTATTAATTGCTAATTATGCAATTAATTACTTATCTCTTGATTTTCTTATATTTTTCTGAAAATATAACTTTACATAAAATTTAAATTTAAAAAAATTTCTATATAAATTTATAATATGAAAACATAAATAAACTCTTAAACGAAATTACAACATTTAAACTTAAATAAATAATTCTAGTTAAAATCCTTATGAATTTCTTTATGGTTGGTTCATCTGCTTCATGTGCCTGTGATGCATTGCAATGTTTAGTAAATCTGGTCTGTTGATTTCTCTTNAAATAATTCTAGTTAAAATCCTTATGAATTTCTTTATGGTTGGTTCATCTGCTTCATGTGCCTGTGATGCATCGCAATTTTTAGTAAATCTGGTACTGTTGATTTCTCTCGTTTGTTTAGATGCAAAGTTCTTGCAGGGAATTTATTATATTTTAAATTTGATTTGGTGTAATGTTCAGTGTAATTCCATATGATTTAAACAAATAAAATATAAACATCTAACTATCTATTCAAAATAGAAGAAACAAATGAAAAAAACCTATTCTTAAAATAAGTAGCTATTCACAAAATATTTAAAATAAATTGTAGTGATTTGTGGTCTGCGATGGATTGGGAGGCTAAGTCATAGGCCATGGCAATGTGGGATTCAGGTTTGCTGATCAAGGGCTATGCCGGGGTAGTGTTGTAAGTTGGCAGTGCATGGGAGGTAGGTTGCTAGTCTTGTGTGGCATAAGAGGTGGAGTTGTAGATCAGGTTTTTTAATAATTTCCATCTGTATTTTTTTTTGTGTTTAATACTTTACAAAACTAGCTCTTATTTCATTTACTTAATTCCCAAATGTTCAATCAAACATTCCCTTGCGAGTTATAAGCATTGTGATTATAATGTATGTGAGTATTATGTGATGTTTATAGATCTTGTACCTAAATATTGTTTACCTCTGGTCAAGCATATAGGAATGAATGTAGTTACAATTCTTCACAAAATACCCTGCATGAGATTTTTAATATAAGTTTAGATATTGAGGCATTTTACAATAATTCTATTAGGGCTATCTCACCTATTATTAACACCTCCAATGAAATTCAATATCACCTCCCTATAAAGACTATTGTACACTTTGGCACAAAAACTATGTATGATTGAGTTTGATTCTATTGATGAGACTTCACTTCATGAATTTTTTTTTAGGATATGTTAGATGTAATAAATAATTTAAAATTACAGCAATTGGCCAATTATGTCCATTTTAGTTTTTGAATCAAACGAGCAATTTAAAAATGCAACTCTTACGATGAATTATTTGTTATTATTATCTTTATGATGAATAATCAAACTAATTTTAATTTTGTTAGCTATTGATTTTTTTCATTTACAAATTACTAAAGAGGAACTTACTGAGAGAGTTAAGTTGCATTAATTTTTCATGAAATTTATCAACGCTGAATGCTTAAAAGAAACGTTAAACTTAGAACCTCAACCATCTGGTCAATTGTAATGTTGCATAACTCAAATTATATTTGAGCAAATTTGGCTGCATATCATATTTATGTGATTTATCTACCCTAAATTTTCTTTACCATCATTTATTTTAGAAAGAAGCTATATGTTTTTTAATAGTGTTTTGATTCATATATTCATAACAATATTTGTTGGAAATTGACTATCAGTTATTCCCAATTTTAAGTTAAGTGCTCATGTGAATAAGAGATGCGGATTTAAGCTAAGTGATAAATTAATGATGCATTTGAATTGAGAAAGATTTTCTCTATAAGCTCTAAGAAATTAAATACGAGAAACTCAATCATCTAGCACATTAGGATATATGCTTAAAAATTATAAATTCTAGAAAGTTTTGGCATTAACAGTTTTAATATGTCTGAGTTGACGTTTTTTGATGAGCATTTAATCATTGTCTTGTGAATTTACATTTTAAACTGCCATGAAGTTTTACATTTCTCATTGTTGAAGTTATAATAGATGATAAAATGATGGCGTATTTTGAGATATCTTGTGCATCGGCATTGCTGGCAGGTTTATGGTGATTTGTGATTTCATTGTTGGAAATGAAATAATTATGATTTACTTTTCTTAATGAATAAAAAATTTCCAAATTATTCATTATTGCCTTTTGTTTTTCGAACCTAGATAGATTTGACAGTCTAAACTTGTTGAAAAAACAAATATTGTCACTTGTATAATCATGCATATGATTTTATTTATGAGAACTGATTTTGTTCTCTATTTTGACAAAATATAAAATACACAAATTTTCAAGCTGAATTTTTGTATGCCCAGAACTTAAAAATTTACGTGAAATGAATCCTGATCCCTCTCTCTCCGACCTCCTGCATGCAGCCATGGTTTATACTTAAGGTCGCTGTTCTTGATCACATGTGAGCACGTGGCCACACAACCTATATGATGTTAACCACATGACACTATTGCTATCCATGTCTTTTTTGCATTTTGTTTTCACCTTCTATTTTTTGATAATATATGTCAATTCATATTTATACCTACCTCTATCATCTGTTTTTGCTAGATTAGTAACATTAGATTATGTTAATTGGGGTTGATTATTGTAATGGAATAGCTGACCTTGTATTTTATCACAATTATGAGGTTCATAATGCATGTTAAGGACATATACTTTTGGCTTGGTAAATTCTCGGGTTTCTTTTAAATTTTCTATGCTTGGTTGGCTATTCTTACCTTTGAGTACAGTGATTTGGCAAGTGCCAAATTTTGGATATCGATTTAAGTTCGACTGTCTTTTTTTGTATTTGATGATTTTCTTCGGCCACTTTTCTTCTACATAACCCGGATTTGATTCACGAGCTTGATTGAGCAATTTCATTAAAATAAAAATTTTGACTGTGGTGTTAATGCCTTCTGTACTTTGGATCATTTTTTATTTTAATTCATCATAAATTACTTTGATTTGAGCTATCATTAAATTGTTTTAGCAATGGATTTATCCTTTTTTTGAGGCATAGTGTTGTAAATTTCAAATCTGATATGTGTAATTTGAAACAATATACATTTAGTTCCATGATTTGTGTTAGAAATAATTGACCCAAAAATATCTTGCTTTATCTAGATTTGAAATTAAGTATGCGTTCTTCGTTACTGGTTTTTCTCTCTGTATGATGATAATTCCAATGCTTTAAGTTTCACTGTGAGTTTTTTGATAGCTTTTTTGTGTAGGATTATTTTGTCAATTGTTTTTTGGACACTAATTTAAAATATTTTGGAGCAATACATAACATGGTTTGAGCTTGTTTCTTTTCCCTTCATTCTGCTCTTTCTTTAAGCCTTAAGGCTGTGTATGGTGCAGCTTAATTATCACACCCCAACAAGAGGCTGATAATTTGAGCAGATTAACTCTCACCAACACTCGTCTTGACTTTTATAATTAGGGCCCAGTAGATGATGAATTAGTCTCACTGGATCGCTGCAACATACTTGTAAATTATATTTCAATTACATATTCGATAACATGAAAATTAAATCATCTAAAAAATGAAAACTATACAGAGCTGCTAAATCCATAACAATAAAATTCTTACTCAAAGCTTATGTACAAATCTTCCAAAACTTATGTGCAAAAGCTGTACAAAGACACACCTGACTACTTGCTCTGGTGCTCTTTGCCCCTATTTGAAAGACAACAACAAAGAATGAGCAACAACGAGCTCAGAGAAATAATTTGGGCTAAAATGAAATTTTTAACATGGAAAGAAATGTGCAAAAGCTGTACAAAGACACACCTGACTATTTGCCCTAGTGCTCTTTGTGCCTACCTGAAAGACAACAACGAAGAATGAGCAACAAGCTCAGAGAAATAATCAGGGCTAAAATGAAATTTTTAACATGGAAAAAATTAACATGCATGCTTGTATGAAACTATATATATCTACATATAATCATAACATGTTAGCATAATATAAAATATGAAAAGTGAGCAGGTACATGTGGTATAAAAATCAAAGATAATGTTAAGCATAAACATGTTCATTCATTTCATGGAGGTCATATCACAATATTGTTACTTGTTTAATGTATAGGGTTCAACTATTTTTCATGGGCTATCACCCTGCCCCAAATATTATATAAACTATCGGTAAAGGTCGGACTTCCCTTTACATAGAAGTTATTGACAACCCCCCTATAGCCACTGTTCCCTAACGTTCTGTCACCACTTATTTTCAACAGTTTTCATATGTTCTTCCCCGTATAAATATCAGGAGTCGGGAATATATCTCTACATAATGTACTTGCACACTCATGTAATAATCTTTCCCTTAACATTCATTATGACATTTATGTATAATATTTATCAGACGTTTCATAATACTTCTTACAATAAGGTATTTCATATCTCATAAGGATGAATTGTAACAAAATGAATGCTGCAAGCAATTTGTGTCATATGCATAATCATTTGGATCATAAGATAATATAGAATCACGTGTAGCATAATAAAAGTTAACTTGCACTTATTATTTAATTTCAGGTATTCATTTACAATATGTCAGAATTCCTAAATGCATCAGTTTCAAACTAGAAATCATATGAAACCTATAAAAGAGTATTTTGCTTAGTTTAAGACAATTATTTCACCTGACTAGACGAAGCAGCCCTATGACGAGTGACCACACGCTCGTCTTGAGCTCGCCGCCTAGTAAAAACAACCTAGGGAATGTAGACATCACAATACTTCATAAAATTCAAGTTCATAGCATGATTTAACCCAAAACATAATTTATTCATCCGAAATATTCCTCAAAGGGTCTGTTCAGCATAAATTGTCTTTTTGAAACCAACTATTCTTCTTCCTATTAGCTCCAACTTAACTTTCCCTTTGCTAAACACTTGTTAAAACCTTTTTGGGTACAACACTTCTGACACAATTGACGCCTTCGATAGTTTCAGGAATATGAAAGACACAAAAAACGAGGGAAACTTCAATGCAAAAGTGAGAGGAAGGAAATGAATGCTTAGAATTGCAAGAGAAAGAGATTCATGCTTACAAAATTTACTCTGGAGCCCTATATCGTGAGTTGCTACAACCCTATGCGCTGCTCGACTCGTCTGTTCGCGCCCTTGCACTGTAGCAAAGGTCGAAGCTTTGCTACAGGGGCCGAACGAAACTACTGCTTGCAGGAGGATGCGACATGTAGAATCGGGTGAGGGAGATGAGGAATTAAAGTTCTCGAGCTCTATGCGACCAAAACCAACGAATAAAAGGTATGGAGAGATCGGTTGGCTACAATAATAGTAGATTAAGGGAAGGTTTAATTAACATAATTAAAATTTATTGAATATATTAAAACTTATAACTTTCAAATTTTATATTTCCCAATTCGTTCATAATTTACATACAATGCTTTATGTAGAATTGATCGATTCCAGCGTTGAATTTAATAAAATTATTTTGATCAATTTCCAAGAAATGAAAAATATTGAAGTACTGAACTTTACCTGGTTTCTTGAAATTTGGGTTTTACATTAATTGCTATTGTGCAGTGGGAAAACACCAGATGGGATGTTTGTTTCGTGTGGTGTGGCGAATTAGGGTCTGTTTGGGGCATCCATAGCTTATTCAGCTTATGCTAATTAGCAGCTTATCCTGATATTCTGGTGGTGAGCAGTTTATCCGGATAAGCTGGCTGGCTGTTTGATTTGTGCGTTTGGAAAACAACTGATTTTGGATAAATGACTATTGCCCCTGTTCTGGATAAGCCGTTGAGTTGAGTTGTGTGTATGTAAATGCCCAACTAATGCTGTCAACTGCATTAATGCAATGTAGTGTAAAAGAAAAACATAAAATGCCCAACTCAATTAAACTTTGAAGTCCAAAACAGGTCTAAAGCATTTCATGTGTAATGCCAACATAACTACCTTCCATTACTTATGTAATGCCAACAGAACAACCTTCCATTACAACCCTAAACAGAAGAACCAAATCAAATTTCAGCAAAACAACTCCAGCTGCCAAATTTAAAATTATTCATATGCCTAAATTTAAAGCTGCGGTAATTTCAATTTTAAAGCAGGTAATATCTACTGATGGCTCACAAGCGCAAATTTCCCTTCAAATATTTATGACCTCCAGTGGCACAAGTATAAAAGTTTTTATAAACTTTTCAGTTTTTTTGTAAAATTTGCTGTAAAGGTGTGCATCTCATCTATACCACTTTTCTGTAGGAAGAGCTAACCTATAGAAACCATTGCTCTGCCTCAATCAGAAATAAAATCAGCACATCATTATCCCACATACATACCACATAATTCTCAATCTCCTTCGTAAAACAATGCCCATTCTACTGTTGATTTTTGTATGTAAATCAAGAATAAAAAGGGTAGTGGATAGTTCATGATTTCCTTTTACACCAATTTCTACTATTAATCTTTAGAAGTCTATATTGGTTTAAAAATTGACTACAAATGAGCGGAGGAGGAGCAGAGGAGTGGAGGAGAGGAGGCGGAGTGGGCATACCAGAAGAAAAAAAAATAGATCAGAGGAAGATGAAGACGTTTTGCCAAAAATAAAAAAAATGAGCTCTGCTCTAGCTCTCCTCTTAAGAAGGGGAGGAGCTGGATTAATACTTCCATATTACTGACGAAGAGAAGGAATGCCGAAGAAGTAGGAAGCGATCGGAGGAGCGGGCAATGCAGAAGGAGAAACGAAAAAAGTGAAAGGAGATGAGTTTACCTCGAAGAGAAGGAATGCCAGAGAAGTAAGGTGTGAGGTAGGGAAAAGCTCTATGGCGAACGAAGAACGCAGCCTTTACTTGGAAGAGAAGGAATGTCGAAGAAGCAGGAAGCGACTACGCAGGGCTCGATCGCGATTCGTGAGGGCAGCGGAGAGAGGAAATTTTACCGAACGCTGAATGAAGACCCGGGACGCGTGGTCGATTCCGCGTCCGCGTCTATTAAGGATCCCAAAACGGGGTTTTGAGATAAGCTATTAAAAAATGAAAAACAAACAGTACGAAGACGTTTTGAAAATACCGCCTGCACAAATAAGCTGCCCCAAACAGGCCCTTAATTGGAGAATTTTCTTAAAAGGCGGCTGCCGTAGGCTCGACCTTGCGCCCACATTTGAGCACCGTTTTTTGATTTGTTGCCCCTCGTATTCGTGTCTACCTTAGCAGTTCGTTCTCTGCCCCACTTCCCTCTCTCCTCGCGTTTGCATCTGCCCTAGCGGTTCCTCTTCTCTCGTCGTGAGACAACCGTTGAGAATCGTCAGCATTTTCCCTTTTTTGTGTTGTCCTCTGGTATCTTCCTTCCTTCTTCTTTGCCCCCTTATGTTATTTTCTCTTCGCGGTTTGTGGTTGATGTTTGTGGCTTTGCTTTACGGACAAATTGTTTTTATGATTCTTCCACTGCAATCCTATTTTCTGAGAAGTGGCTTTGCTTTGTGATTGCTTTGTGTGGTTTGGTTTTTTACAATTTACAACTTTGCTCTATGGAGAAATTGAGAACATAGGGATGGGAGAATGCTAGATTGCATATCAATTTTATTGAGAAATTTGGAATTATAAAGGTATTTGCAATTTTGGGTCTTTGGTCTTTGCGATTTTTGGTTCACTGTAGTTATTGTCTTTTTTGAGGTTTAGGTCTTTGCTCTTTGGAGAAATTGTAAATAGGAAGAGAAAAACACCAGATTGCATATCATTTTTTTTGTGAAATTTGGAATTTATTTATGTCCAAGTGGCTTTTTGCTATTTGCGGTTTCTGGTTCATATATGAAGTACATTTCTCTTTTTTAGGCTTGCGGTTTTTGGTTCATTTTGGATTGGTGACCACAGGGTTACACGGGGGCTGGTGGCATGCAGGGATACGTAGAATTCAAGAAAACAAGTGCATTATTTTTCAATTGGATTGAATCCTCTAGTCACTTTTTCATCAGAAATTATTAAACAAGATAACCCAACATTCCAAAAGATTTCCATAGAGCTTTCACTTGACTCAATATATGTCATATTTTAAGGTAATTTTATTTATTCATTATTTTCAGAATTCAAATGAATACAATAATTTAGATATCCTTGTTAAATTCCTTATATTTGTATTGGAGCGATTGATGAAATACATGTGAACATGTGTTTTGAATAATGAAAAAAATGTATTCATCGGGCGATGCAGATTAACATAAAATGTCATGCCTGTATGTGAATTCAACATGTGCTTCACTTTTGTTATGGCTGGTTGAGAATGCAGTGCACACAATAGTCGCATATTCAAATTTATCGTAATAACTCAAAAATATAATTTTTCTCATTCACCCTCAGATTTGCTCGAGTCTCAATTAATCATATAGTGCTTTCACTATAATATTAATTATTGTATTCATGTCAGATAAATATTATTTGGTTGATGCAAGATACCACTTACAAAGAGGGTTTTAAAGCCATTTCCATATATTAAATACCGTTTCCTGATTTTTAAAGAGCTAGCAATGATGCTTGGGGTAGGAAAGAGATGTTTAATGAGTGACACTCATTTCTAGTGGTGTCATTGAAAGAACATTTGAAGTTTGGAAAGAAAATGAGTCATTCTGCGGGATATGCCGACATATTCGTTTCTCAAGCAAGTGCGAATTGTGGTTGCTACGATGGCTCTAAACAACTATATTTGGTAGCATCCCTTGAGCTGCGACATTGACTTCAACAGAGCTGATGAAGATTATTCACATGTCCTTGTTGAAGCATATGAATATTGTCGGACAATCTTTATAATAGATTGAAAGTGTTTTGCTTGAGAGCTGCACCTAGTGATGGGGAAAGTGTAGTGCGATAATGGAGGTGAGGGAGCGAATTACAGATGTCATCGTTGTCGGGTGTATGAAGTGATTACTGTTTTTTTACTTTATTTGCAATGTTTTGTGAAAACATTTATTGTTTATTGTATTGATAAATTATGCAATGATGAACATTTTTAATCTCAATATTTTCAGTTTTTTGCATGTATTTTTCCTACTTGGATGGACTGTGTGGCAATCGTTGGTGTAATTGTAGTGTAAATTTTTATTACATGTTTTTTTTTTTTTTTAGAGGTCTATGATAAGATATTCAACCTTATGATTCTTATGGATGACTTATATGTTACTATTGGTTCTTGACACGTGTGAAATCTCAATGAGTACAACAAAATTCCTATTCTTTTTCAGTGCTGTGGCTTTTGAAGTACTTCAGGAATGTGCGAATTAGGTATTTCGTGGTTTGAAGACAATCAAGAAATTTTTTTTTAATAACTTTTGTTGTCTCATTGTAGTGATAGATTCGTTGGTTTATACTTTGTTTTTTGAGACCTCACAGTTTCATAAAACTAGAATTGATTACTTCTAATATTTTTTATTACTAGTGTTGCATCTAAGAGTTTGCGCTTTGTGGTGTTAAACCTTCAGAAAAAATGAGCTCGAGAATTTTCAGTACTTTCAGAGCATTGTACTGCTACTATGAACTACAATGTTATTTACTTCGCGACAACCATATAGCTATGATAGACAGTTTTATAGGTGTCTAAGGAGAAGAATAGAAAACTGACTTCTTTAGATGGGCAGATCGATTTGAAGATTCCTCTGCTAATAGTGATTAGACATAGAGAGTTTCGTTGGAGGATGAATTATCTCGTGACATCAACAGACGTAATTTTAAAAATGATATTATCATATTATTAATTATTATTTTAGTAGTATTTTTTTAAATTATGATTGTTGTGTTATTGCTTAGGGATGTGCCTGTTTTCATTTTGTAACATTCAAACTGGATATTTGCTTTCAAGAATGAAATATGCTAGCATAATTTGTTTTGATATAAATAACACTATAGTACAGGGACATAAACGTTATATACTCAGATATTGCTGCAGTACGACTGTTTTAAAACTGCAAAAAACAAACAAACACTCAGCTTCTATACATCAACTTCCTCCCACAGTTGCTACGCATCAGCTGTCCCAAACAGATCCTTAATCTATTTTTTAGTGATTGGATGGGCATTCTGATGATTCACCAGAATACACTCGACATTATTAATATTTTCAAGCATCATGGTGTTACAAATGATCCGATCAAAGAGGAAGTCGTCTTAGATGGTTTGGTCATATTAAACGTCGACCATTAGATGATCCGATTAGGGGAGTAGATGTTTTAGATTCGACTTGTGTTAAGAAAGGCAGAGGTAGACCTAGGAAGACTTGGTCTTATTGTATAAAAAATGATCTTAATTTATTAGAACTAAATGAAAATATGACACTAAATAGATATTGTATTAAAAATGATCTTAATTTACTAGAATTAAATGAAAATATGACACTAAATAGGACTCATTGTATTAAAAATGATCTTAATTTACTAGAACTAAATGAAAATATGACACTAAATAGGACGCTATTAAAAATGATCTTAATTTATTAGAACTAAATGAAAATATGACACTAAATAGGATGCAATATTAAAAATGATCTTAATTTACTAGAACTAAATGAAAATATGACACTAAATAGGACGCAATGGTGAAAAAAGGATTCATGTAGCCGACCCCACGTAGTGGGATTAAGACTTTGTTGTTGTTGTTGTTGTTGTTGTGGATGGGCATTCTCCGACATTCTATTTAGAATTGATTGCGAGACTTGTTTTTTATGTCATATGGTTGATATACAATAATAAGTTTTCTAAAGAAGAAGCAGTGTTTTCTTCTTTTAAGACTATTAAAAAATTTTCTTCCATTTAGATTGTAAGAGATATACATATGTATACCTTATTTTGGAGATGGATTCCTTGATCCTTTGGAAGTGTTGCAGCTCTCTTACATCAACCTTCAACCAAAGCAAGTTGCTTCTTTGATTTAAGGCTTAAACATTCAGTGGTCCTACATACCAAGAGAAGGGAATAAACCAGTTGATTGGCTGGCTAAGTATGCTGCTTCCACGCAACTAGTTTTCTGGATAGAGTGCCTCCTGCCTCTTTATACATATGTATACCTCTTACAACTAGTGTGTGTGTGTGTGTGTGTGTGGTCCCTCGCACATAATTCTTGCATAAGGAGGATTTGCTTAAACTTCCTTATATTTGTTCCCCCTTTCTGTCTTGTAAATTTTTTCATTATGATAAAGTCTTTTGCCTTAACACACACACACACACACACACACACACACACACACACACACACACACACACACNCACACACACACACACACACACACACACACACACACACACACACACACACAGTTCGGTGCTGGTACCAAAAGGAAGGGCCTTGCTTTGGAGATAGAGGAGGCGCTGTCTAGCAGAAGAAGGTGGCGAATAGCTTCCACATTTAAGGAGGAGACCGTTATGCCATTTTCACTGGAGTTGAGAGATTGAGCAGGCTTCATCCTCCGATGCAAGCCAAACCCAATTGTGAGCTTGTTGTGTTACTGCAACTAAATTTATTGTTTCTAGAAAGAAGGAAGGCAATTACGAGGTGCTGCGTTTGATCAAGTCAAAGACGAGAAGTTTACTGCATTGACACCTTTATCACTAACATTTGTTTTCCTTGAGGCCCAAAGGTAATTTCTTTTATATTGATTTTTAGTCAATAAAATAATAATTAGTAAATTAGATAATGTGTCAATTTTAAATTAAAAATTATTAGAATCATTAATAAAATGAAATATAAATAGTGATTAGGAATTGGGATTTTAGGATTTCAGATGATTACTATACATTAAATCAAAGAATTAAACATTGATATAAGCATAAAATGACCAATTAATCATCAAATTAATTATTGTAAATATTTTCTTTAGGTATCAAATTGATAAAGATGAAGTCAAAGTAAAAGATTGAAAATTTAAAAACAAGTCATATAACATTAAGGTCAATACTTACGTTTTTATGATATAATAATAATTTTGTTCTATTTGGATGAAATGCATTTACAATTACTGTTACTAGTTGTATTGATAACACTGCATATTTAGGATCTGTTGGTTTTATTAAATTTTTTATTATATTGTAAGCATGACATGTGTACTCAATATTATTAAATTATCATAAATATTGAATATTATACAAATATATTGATTGCTATACAAATGAGAATTAAATGGTCATTATTAGATAGTGATAGTGATTGTTATTGCATGTTTGCTTGTTCATGCTGAACGATAAAGTTTATTTCTTTCAGGTACAAGCAAGGGAACATCAATGTACCCGTACACGTAAATGACAAAATTTATTTATATTGAAGTATCTTAATTGATACATATTTAGATGGTACTCCTGTAACGGTTGGATATAAAAATAATATAGATATGAAAACAATATAATATGCCATGATGAAAATTTTGAAATATCTTGATCGAACATTTTTATAATTATAAAATGTCAAATATTGTTATATTAATTTATTTAAGGCTTAAGTAACATGTGTATTATTTTCTTTTTTACTGTGTTACTGTAGTTTATGAGTATGTGTATTTAGTGCTTTAGTTATCTCATTGTGTTTTACATTTAACTTTTAACATATAAGATTTTGTGTAATGATAAGTAGATGAGAGAATTTCTATATCAGACATGGATATTTTGAAATATGATAGATTTAACTGCATCAACTATTTTATTTTCAGTTGTGACACTTTTATTTGTTTTGGGATGGTTAAGTATTAGTTATAGAAAAAAAAAATCTTATTTTTCACTGTTCAATCTTCGGTTTCTGCCTTAGGAAATTTCAAGCCCTGAGCCGAGTCATAATAAAAGTAGTATTAAAGATAGTTTTAGATTAATTAATGTAATCTGGATGAAAGATATGATAATTATACAAATTAGTAAAGAAAATTAATAATAAAAAAATAATGATCAACTATAATTAAGTAATTATTTTAAATCAAGTAAATGGATGCATCTATGATTATAGAAGAAGGTGAGGCGACATGATATGAAGAAGTGTAGCCTGTTATTGCTGTGAACACGGATACTCTGACCCAAATGATGGCGGCGTTGACATAGTTGATTCAAGAGTTCAGATCACAGTTTAATAGAAGTGATACAATTATTGTGGATAAGTATTTGAACATATTTCAAGATTTGAACTGAATATCCGATTGAGGCGGAGAATTAATTAATGCGAATTGAGAAAATATTATATAGCATGACATGTCCNGTTTTGATTCATATATTCATAACAATATTTGTTGGAAATTGACTATCAGTTATTCCCAATTTTAAGTTAAGTCCCATGTGAATAATGCGGATTTAAGCTAAGTGATAAATTAATGATGCATTTGAATTGAGAAAGATTTTCTCTATAAGCTCTAAGAAATTAAATACGAGAAACTCAATCATCTAGCACATTAGGATATATGCTTAAAAATTATAAATTCTGGAAAGTTTTGGTATTAACAGTTTTAATATGTCTGAGTTGACGTTTTTTGATGAGCATTTAATCATTGTCTTGTGAATTTACATTTTAAACTGCCATGAAGTTTTACATTTCTCATTGTTGAAGTTATAATAGATGATAAAATGATGGCGTATTTTGAGATATCTTGTGCATCGGCATTGCTGGCAGGTTTATGGTGATTTGTGATTTCATTGTTGGAAATGAAATAATTATGATTTACTTTTCTTAATGAATAAAAAATTTCCAAATTATTCATTATTGCCTTTTGTTTTTCGAACCTAGATAGATTTGACAGTCTAAACTTGTTGAAAAAACAAATATTGTCACTTGTATAATCATGCATATGATTTTATTTATGAGAACTGATTTTGTTCTCTATTTTGACAAAATATAAAGTACACAAATTGTCAAGCTGAATTTTTGTATGCCCAGAACTTAAAAATTTACGTGAAATGAATCCTGATCCCTCTCTCTCGACCTCCTGCATGCAGCCATGGTTTATACTTAAGGTCGCTGTTCTTGATCACATGTGAGCACGAGGCCACACGCCTTATATGATGTTAACCACATGACACTATTGCTATCCATGTCTTTTTTGCATTTTGTTTTCACCTTTTATTTTTTGATAATATATATCAATTCATATTTATACCTATCTCTATCATCTGTTTTTGCTAGATTAGTAACATTAGATTATGTTAATTGGGGTTGATTATTGTAATGGAATAGCTGACCTTGTATTTTATCACAATTATGAGGTTTATAATGCATGTTAAGGACATATACTTTTGGCTTGGTAAATTCTCTGGTTTCCTTAAATTTTCTATGCTTGGTTGGCTATTTACCTTTGAGTACAGTGATTTGGCAAGTGCCAAATTTTGGATATCGATTTAAGTCCGACTGTCTTTTTCTGTATTTGATGATTTTCTTCTGCCACTTTTCTTCTACATAACCCGGATTTGATTCACGAGCTTGATTGAGAAATTTCATTAAAATTAAATTTTTGACTGTGGTGTTAATGCCTTCTGTACTTTGGATCATTTTTTATTTTAATTCATCATAAATTACTTTGATTTGAGCTATCATTAAATTGTTTTAGCAATGGATTTATCCTTTTTTTGAGGCATGGTGTTGTAAATTTCAAATCTGATATGTGTAATTTGAAACAATATACATTTAGTTCCATGATTTGTGTTAGAAATAATTGACCCTAAAATATCTTGCTTTATCTAGATTTGAAATTAAGTATGCGTTCTCTGTTACTGGTTTTTCTCTCTGTATGATGATAATTCCAATGCTTTAAGTTTCACTGTGAGTTTTTTGATAGCTTTTTTGTGTAGGATTATTTTGTCAATTGTTTTTTGGACACTAATTTAAAATATTTTGGAGCAATACATAACATGGTTTGAGCTTGTTTCTTTTCCCTTCATTCTGCTCTTTCTTTAAGGCTTAAGGCTGTGTATGGTGCAGCTTAATTATCACACCCCAACAAGAGGTTGATAATTTGAGCAGATCAACTCTCACCAACACTCGTCTTGACTTTTATAATTAGGGCTCAGTAGATGATGAATTAGTCTCACTGGATCGCCGCAACATACTTGATAAATTATATTTCAATTACATATTCAATAGCATGAAAATTAAATCATCTAAAAAATGAAAACTATACAGAGCTGCCAAATCCATAACAATAAAAATCTTACTCAAAGCTTAGTACAAATCTTCCAAAACTTATGTGCAAAAGCTGTACAAAGACACACCTAACTACTTGCCCTGGTGCTCTTTGCCCCTATTTGAAAGACAACAACGAAGAATGAGCAACAACGAGGTCAGAGAAATAATTAGGGCTAAAATGAAATTTTTAACATGGAAAGAAATGTGCAAAAGCTGTACAAAGACACACCTGACTACTTGCCCTAGTGCTCTTTGCCCCTACCTGAAAGACAACAACGAAGAATGAGCAACAACAAGCTCAGAGAAATAATCAGGGCTAAAATGAAATTTTTAACATGGAAAAAATTAACATGCATGCTTGTATGAAACTATATATATCTACGTACAATCATAACATGTTAGCATAATATAAAATATGAAAAGTGAGCAGGCACATGTGGTATAAAAATCAACTATAATGTTAAGTATAAACATGTTCATTCATTTCATAGAGGTCATATCACAATATTATTACTTGTTTAATGTATAGGGTTCAACTATTTTTCATGGGCTATCACCCTGCCCTAAATATTATATAGACTATCGATAAAGGTCAGATTTCCCTTTACATAGAAGTTATTGACAACCCCCCTATAGCCACTGTTCCCTAACGTTCTGTCACCACTTATTTTCAACAGTTTTCATATGTTCTTCCCCGTATAAATATCAGGAGTCGGGAATATATCTCTACATAATGTACTTGCACACTCATGTAATAATCTTTCCCTTAACATTTATTATGACATTTCTGTATAATATTTATTAGACATTTCATAATACTTCTTACAATAAGGTATTTCATATCTCATAAGGATGAATTGTAACAAAATGAATGCTGCAAGCAATTTGTGATATATGCATAATCATTTGGATCATAAGATAATATAGAATCATGTGTAACATAATAAAAGTTAACTTGCACTTATTATTTAATTTCAGGTATTCATTTACGATATGTCAGAATTCCTAAATGCATCAGTGTCAAACTAGAAATCATATGAAACCTATAAAAAAGTATTTTGCTTAGTTTAGGACAATTATTTCACCTGACTAGACGAAGCAGCCCTATGACGAGTGACCACACGCTCGTCTCGAGCTCGCCGCCTAGTAAAAACAACCTAGGGAATGTAGACATCACAATACTTCATAAAATTCAAGTTCATAACATGATTTAACCCAAAACATAATTTATTCACCCGAAATATTCCTCAAAGGGTCTGTTCAGCGTAAATTGTCTTTTTGAAACCGACTATTTTTCTTCCTATCAGCTCCAACTTAACTTTCCCTTTGCTAAACTCTTGTTAAAACCTTTTTGGATACAACACTTCCGACACAATCGATGCCTTCGATAGTTCCAGGAATATGAAAGACACAAAAAACAAGGGAAACTTCAATGCAAAACTGAGAGGAAGGAAATGAATGCTTAGAATTGCAAGAGAAAGAGATTCATGCTTACAGAATTTACTCTGGAGCCCTATATCGTGAGTTGCGACAACCCTATGCGCTGCTCGGCTCTTCTGTTTGCGCCCTTGCACTGTAGCAAAGGTCGCAGCTTTGCTACAGGGGCCGAGCGAAACTACTGCTTGCAGGAGGATGCGACATGTAGAATCGGGTGAGGGAGAGGAGGAATTAAAGCTCTCGAGCTCCATGCGACCAAAACCAACGAATAAAAGGTATGGAGAGATCGGTTGGCTACAATAATAGTAGATTAAGGGAAGGTTTAATTAACATAATTAAAATTTATTGAATATATTAAAACTTATAACTTTCAAATTTTATATTTCCCAATTCGTTCATAATGTACATATAGTGCTTTATGTAGAATTGATCGATTCCATGCGTTGAATTTAATAAAATTATTTTGATCAATTTCCAAGAAATGAAAAATATTGAGGTACCGAACTTTACCTGGTTTCTTGAAATTTGGGTGTTACATTAATTGCTATTGTGCAGTGGGAAAACACTAGATGGGATGTTTGTTTCGTGTGGTGTGGCGACTTAGGGTCTGTTTGGGGCATCCATAACTTATTCAGCTTATGCTGATTGACAGTTTATCCTGATATTCTGCTGATGAGCAGCTGATCCGGATAAGCTGGCTGATTGTTTGATTTGTGCGTTTGGAAAACAACTGATTCTGGATAAATGACTATTGCCCCTGTTCTGGATAAGCCGTTGAGTTGAGTTGTGTGTATGTAAATGCCCAACTAATGCTGTCAACTGCATTAATGCAATGTAGTGTAAAAGAAAAACATAAAATGCCCAACTCAATTAAACTTTGAAGTCCAAAACAGGTCTAAAGCATTTCATGTGTAATGCCAACATAACTACCTTCCATTACTTTTGTAATGCCAACAGAATAACCTTCCATTACAACCCTAAATAGAAGAACCGAATCAAATTTCAGCAAAGCAACTCCAGCTGCCAAATTTAAAACAATTCATATGCCTAAATTTAAAGCTGCGGTAATTTCAATTTTAAAGCAGGTAATATCTACTGATGGCTCACAAGCGCAAATTTCCCTTCAAATATTTATGACCTCTAGTGGCACAAGTATAAAAAGTTTTTATAAACTTTTCAGCTTTTTTGTAAAATTTGCTGTCAAGGTGTGCATCTCATCTATACAACTTTTCTGTAGGAAGAGCTAACCTACAAAAACCATTGCTCTGCCTCAATCAGAGATAAAATCAGCACATCATTATCCCACATACATACCACATAATTCTCAATCTCCTCCGTAAAACAATGCCCATTCTACTGTTGATTTTTGTATGTAAATCAAGAATAAAAAGGGTAGTGGACAGTTCATGATTTCCTTTTGCACCAATTTCTACTATTAATCTTTAGAAGTCTATATTGGTTTAAAAATTGACTACAGATGAGCGGAGGAGCAGAGGAGTGGAGGAGGGAGGCGGAGTGGGCATACCGGAAGAAAAAAAATAGATCAGAGGAAGATGAAGACGTTTTGCCAAAAATAAAAAAAATGAGCTCTGCTCTAGCTCTCCTCCTAAGAAGGGGAGGAGCGGGATTATTACTTCCATATTATTGACGAAGAGAAGGAATGCCGAAGAAGTAGGAAGTGATCAGAGGAGCGGGCAATGCAGAAGGAGAAACGAAAAAAATAAAAGGAGATTATTTTACCTCGAAGAGAAGGAATGCCAAAGAAGCAAGGAGTGGGTAGGGAAAAGCTCTATGGCGAACGAAGAACGCAGCCTTTACTTGGAAGAGAAGGAATGTCGAAGAAGCAGGAAGCGGCTACGCAGGGCTCGATCGCGATTCGTGAGGGCAGCGGAGAGGAAATTTTATTGAACGCTGAATGAAGACGCGGGACGCGGGGTCGATTCCGCGTCCGCGTCTATTAAGGATCCCAAAACGGGGTTTTGAGATAAGCTATTAAAAAATGAAAAACAAACAGTACGAAGACGTTTTGAAAATGCCGCCCGCACAAATAAGCTGCCCCTAACAGGCCCTTAATTGGAGAATTTTCTTAAAACGCGGCTGCCGCAGGCTCGACCTTGCGCCCACATTTGATCACCGTTTTTTGATTTGTTGCCCCTCGTATTTGTGTCTACCTTAGCAGTTCGTTCTCTGACCCACTTCCCTCTCTCCTCCTCGCGTTTGCATCTGCCCTAGATGTTCCTCTTCTCTCGCCGTGAGACAACCGTTGAGAATCGTCAGTATTTTCCCTTTTTTGTGTTGTCCTCTGGTATCTTCCTTCCTTCTTCTTTGCCCCCTTATGTTATTTTCCCTTCGCGGTTTATGGTTGATGTTTGTGGCTTTGCTCTGCGGACAAATTGTTTTTATGATGAGAAGTGGCTTTGCTTTGCGTGGTTTGGTTTTTTACAGTTTACAACTTTGCTCTATGGAGAAATTGAGAACATAGGGATGGGAGAATGCTAGATTACATATCAAATTTATTGAGAAATTTGGAATTATAAAGGTATTTGCAATTTTGGGCTTTGGTCTTTGCGTTTTTTGGTTCACTGTAGTTATTGGCTTTTTTGAGGTTTAGGTCTTTGCTCTTTGGAGAAATTGTAAATAGGAAGAGAAAAACACCAGATTGCATATCATTTTTTTTGTGAAATTTGGAATTTATTTATGTCCAAGTGTCTCTTTGCTATTTGCGGTTCTGGTTCATATATGAAGTACATTTCTCTTTTTTAGGCTTGCGGTTTTAGAAGTACATTATTTTTCAATTGGATTGAATCCTCTAGTCAGTTTTTCATCAGAAATTATTAAACCAGATAACCCAACATTCCAAAAGATTTCCATAGAGCTTTCACTTGACTCAATATATGTCATATTTTAAGGTAATTTTATTTATTCATTATTTTCAGAATTCAAATGAATACAATAATTTAGATATCCTTGTTACATTCCTTAGATTTGTATTGGAGCGATTGATG
>JXCR01143197.1:156665-169772 GCA_002079205.1 Phalaenopsis hybrid cultivar | reverse complement strand
AGATGATTACTATACATTAAATCAAAGAATTAAACATTGATATAAGCATAAAATGACCAATTAATCATCAAATTAATTATTGTAAATATTTTCTTTAGGTATCAAATTGATAAAGATGAAGTCAAAGTAAAAGATTGAAAATTTAAAAACAAGTCATATAACATTAAGGTCAATACTTACGTTTTTATGATATGATAATAATTTTGTTCTATTTGGATGAAATGCATTTACAATTACTGTTACTAGTTATATTGATAACACTGCATATTTATGATCTGTTGGTTTTATTAAATTTTTTATTATATTGTAAGAATGACATGTGTACTCAATATTATTAAATTATCATAAATATTGAATATTATACAAATATATTGATTGCTATATAAATGAGAATTAAATGGTCATTAGTAGATAGTGATTGTTATTGCATGTTTGTTTGTTCATGCTGAACGATGAAGTTTATTTCTTTCAGGTACAAGCAAGGGAACATCAATGTACCCGTACACGTAAATGACAAAAATTATTTATATTGAAGTATCTTAATTGATACATATTTAGATGGTACTCCTGTGACGGTTGAATATAAAAATAATATAGATATGAAAACAATATAATATGCCATAAGGAAAATTTTGAAATATCTTGATCGAACATTTTTATAATTATAAAATGTCAAATATTGTTATATTAATTTATTTAAGGCTTAAGTAACATGTGTATTATTTTCTTTTTTACCGTGTTACTATAGTTTATGAGTATGTGTATTTACTGCTTTAGTTATCTCATTGTGTTTTACATTTAACTTTTAACATTTAAGATTTTGTGTAATGATGAGTAATAGATAAGAGAATTTCTATATCAGACATGGATATTTTGAAATATGATAGATTTTACTGCATCAACTATTTTGTTTTCAGTAGTGACACTTTTATTTGTTTTGGGATGGTTAAGTATTAGTTATAGAAAAAAAAAATCTTATTTTTGACTGTTCGATCTTCGGTTTCTGCCTTAGGAAATTCCAAGCCCTGAGTCGAGTCATAATAAAAGTAGTATTAAAGATAGTTTTAGATTAATTAATGTAATCTGGATGAAAGATATGATAATTATACAAATTAGTAAAGAAAATTAATAATAAAAAAATAATGATTAACTATAATTAAGTAATTATTTTAAATCAAGCAAATGGATGCATCTATGATTATAGAAGAAGGTGAGGCGACAGGATATGAAGAAGTGTAGCCTGTTATTGCTGTGAACACGGATACTCTGACCCAAATGATGGCGGCGTTGACATAGTTGATTCAAGAGTTCAGATCACAGTTTAATAGAAGTGATACAATTATTGTGGATAAGTATTTGAACATATTACAAGATTTGAACTGAATATACGATTGAGGCGGAGAATTAATTAATGCGAATTGAGAAAATATTATATAGCATGACATGTCTAGATGAATGAAGAGTATTGTTAGCTACCTTTATACTGGATGAAAAAGATGAAAGGTGGTGGTGTGGGCAATATTTGGATAGGGTAGGGGACATACCAAACATGATAAATTGGGAGGATTTTTTGGAGGGTTTCAATGAATAGTTTGTATCTCTATTTGCTCAAAGATCGATTCATGACAAGTTTATGAAGTTGGGAGGATTTTGTGGAGCTTTTCAGAGAGTGGTGTTTACCACAAGCAGGGCTATAAACTAGCCGAATCTAGTTGATTATATCATAGTTCGAACATTGCTTGGAAAGATATGCTGTTCATGTTCGGCTTGAGATTGTGTTGTGTTTCTATATATTGTTCAAGCTTGATTTGTTTAAATTTTTTAATGCTTGAACATGATTTTTATTTGATCTGTTTATTTAAAGCAGCTAAAAATTCAATGGACTATTTAGCTTTTACAAATCGGATCGCAGCTGCTAATTTATCGATTATAAGCTATAAATCCCACAATATCTTAAATCTCGTTTCTCCTTCATTTTGCCCTACATCCCTCATGGAGGGGTTGTTTAATAGAATTATTTGTATTACATTTAAGCATGATATAGCTTAAATCCTACAAAACAACCAAAAATGACAACTTTAAAACCTACATGAACTTAAATCTTGTTTCTCTTCTTTTTTTCCCTAATCCCTCATTTAGGGGCTGTTTGATAGCAGGAAAATCATTAAGCGGGATTTAACCTAAACCCTACCAAAAACAACAATAACAACAGCAAACCTTTATCCCACTATGTGGGTCGGGTACATGAATCTTTTTTCTCCATTGTGTCCTATTGAGTGTCATATTTTCATTTAATTCTAGTAAATTAAGATAATTTTTTATACAATATACCCAAGTTTTTCTTGGTTTACCTCTGACTTTCTTAACACAAGTCAGATCTAAAACATCTACTCTCCTAATCGGATCATGAGATGGTTGATGTTTAATGTGACCAAACCATCTAAGAGGACTCTCTCTAATTTTGTCCGCCATTGGAGCTGCACCAACCCCTATCAAGAATATATTCATTTCACATTTTGTCTCTAAGTGTAAAGCCACTCATCCACCTAAACATTCTCATCTCGGCAACACTTAACTTAGTTTTATGCTTCTCTTTTAATGACCAATATTCAGCGCCATAGAGCAATGTAGGTCTGACCACCATCTTATAAAATGTTTCTTTTAGTTTAAGCAGTACACTTCTATCACACAATAGGCCCGAAGCATTCCTCCACTTCTAACAACCAACTTGAATTTTACTAATAACATCCCCATCTATATCACCATCACTTTGAACAATAGATCCGAGTTACTATATCACCATTTATATCATTTAGTTGCATGATTTGTGTTAATATCTTTGACTTAAAATATTCTGCTTTATTTAGATTTGAAATTATGTATTCTTTCTCTGTAATTATGCCTGGTTGCCCTCTCTCTGTATGATGATAAATCCAATGCTTTGAGTTCCCCTAGGAGTGTTTTTTTTAGGATAGTTTTCTAGAAAACAGATACTAATTTAAAATATTTTGAATCAAGGCATTAAATGGCTTGAGCTAAATTTTTTCCCTTCAGACCCGCTCTTTCTTTAAAGCTGCAATCTATTTTTTGAAGATTGGATGGTGATTCTCCAACATTCTATTTAAAAGTGATTGCGAGAAGCGTTTTTTATGGCCTATTGTGGTATAGGCAAGGATTCTAATTATATATATGTGGACAGGATTGAATTTGAATTGGTCAGCTTATGGCTTCTAAAATAAGCAGTTCTATAACTAACTAATTATCTCTTTTGTTTCTGTTAAGTTGAAGATTTCCTTCCTTTTGAGTTTGTATAAATTAAAATTTGAAGTGCGTTTCCAATGTCCTTGAGCAGGATTTTTCATAACTACTGTTGTCCATAGTTGATATTTTATGAGGTACACAGATATTAGGTGCCCATGCATATGGTGTTAGCTATGTGACATTTTATCTGATTTTAATCGTTAAAAATGTAGGACATTTTTTAACTGTGTTAGAAGTAACATGTTTAGCAATTGAGATATTGTAGTCTGTTGTCACACTCCCCCATCTTCAAGAATAATTGGCAAGCTAAGCTAACCATGAGAATGGAAGATTCTAGAGAAGGCTAGAATGTAGAGAGCAATCCAAGGGACTCTAGAAGATTATATGATATTCTAGAAAAAAAAACTTGAAAGGAGTCTATTCCAAAGAATTCTAGAAATTTTCACATAATTCCAGGAATATGCTGAAAGAAGCAAGCATCAAGAGAACTTTAGATCATTTTGGAAAGTTCTAGAAGCATGTATATGCAAATAACAATGTATCCATCTGAGTACCATCCAAGGTTCCTAAGCATTCAAGCGTTCTAATCACTCTTTCTTAGTGAAGTGTTTCTTTCTTCAATACTTCTCCCTGCTTTTCTTCCTAGAGTGTTTTGTGTTTACAAGCCCCAGCGTTGTGAGGGTTAAACTGATTTTGTGCTAAGAAAGAATGCTAAAGCTGCACGGGTGATTTGAGATAAATTTGTCCGTGACACTATGGTTTACACTTTTGAGGGAAATTTCTGAATTTCGCTCAATTTATCCTGGTGCAAACTTTTTAAGACATTGGTTAACTTGCTGTTTTATGTGATGGATATGCTTGGTTTCCTGCACTATAGGTTAGATGGTCTGATTAGAAAATGAACAAAAACGTTCTTTTGCACTTGGAAGCTTGATCATAATGGCAATAAGGCTAACTCGAGCTAATCAAGCCATCGTCTTCACTTTAGTTATGGCATATCCTCACATTCTTATTTTATTTCTTGCACTATGCGTTTTGTCTAAGCTGTTCAGATCGCAGGTTGATCTAAGAGTGCTTTGGTCTTTGGAACCTCATGGTGTTCTGTTTTGATCAGATTAATATTTAGCATCCGATTGGTATTTTTATTCAATCAGAACCAGGTTATGAAGTGCTTTCTGTACTTAAAACTAGATTATGTTTGTTTATCTTAAATAATTGTTGATAAACCCTATTTTGGTTCTATGCTACTCTGGATTCTTTAATTGTGATTTTACTTTTTTAAGCAGATATTTTTAATTGAGGATATTTTTTTGGTATCTTATAGCTTTCTTTGCTATTTATTTTTTTATTCTTTCATTATGGACCAGGTAAGCCGGATGCGTCCACAGTTGTTTATAAAGCTGGTGAATGCATGCAAGAAATTTTAAGAACTTGGAGAGAATTTGAGGCATCTCAGGATAGTAAAACTGCTGAAGCCTCCCAAAACTATCCTACCCTTGAAATTAGAATACCTGTGGAATATGTTACTTCTACCAATCGCCAGGTAAGTGATTTTTAGGTTTGTCTGAGTTTGGTCATTTGCTTCTTTAAAGTTGGAATGGAATGCTCTTTAACTATTTCAAAATTGCTTAGTGGTTAATTTGTTACTCTAATTGGAAGAATATTTTCTAATGTAGAAAGATGCCATTTCTTTGGGTTATAGTTTTGCTATGAAGGTGACACGGAACTAGTGTAACTGGTTGGTGTGGGAAGGTTAGGAAATGAGTTTGGACATTATGGAAAAAGAAATGGAAGCGTGAACAACGATGGTGGGGAACGACGATAAACTGCTGTTGGATAGTTGATCGAATGCTGCAACAACAGTTTGGCAACCATCTGGTAAAAAAACGGCTCGGAGAATGGCGAAATAGTGAAGTCCGAATGAGGAGGTTCATTCGCCTATTTTCTTCAAGATACATATTTACTACTTTAAGAAAATTAGGAAACTACTCTCCTAATAGCTTAAACCAATAAAAGATTCTCAAAAATAGAAACTACAACATATAAATAGTCTCCTCATTCCTACTTCACTGTGTCTAGGTAAGCTCACCACAAAATTCATACTCACGTCTAGGCGTCTTTGAATGAGAAGAGAAAACCTACCAAATGTCATACCCTACATTGTTTAACATTTCTCTCTACATTTCGTGCCACTTTTGGTTATTATAAATTCTATTTTAGTAAAAGAAAGAGCCTTGTCTTTGTCAAAATATCCCGTCATCCTCTTATTGTGACATTCTTATGAAATGCTCTTTCTGAGTGAACTTCGAGGAATGCATTATTTGTTATAGAGGAATAGTGATGCCAGAGTTAACCCAAACAACAATAGGAACACAATTACTACTCCTGAAAAGTAAAATAGGTTGTTGCAATCAAACATAATAAAATGAAATTAATAACAATACAAACTCACACTAGGGTTTGATCCGTGGGTGGTGGAGGTTATCTAAGTTGTCCGGAAGTAGTGGTAGGTGGCTATAATGGGATGGATGGAAGGGAGGCGAGTTGTGGGGTGGTTGAGGGTGGTGAGGCTGGAGGAAGAGTTAGTGNTCACACTAGGGTTTGATCCGTGGGTGGTGGAGGTTATCTAAGTTGTCCGGAAGTAGTGGTAGGTGGCTATAAGGGGATGGATGGAAGGGAGGCGAGTTGTGGGGTGGTGGAGGGTGGTTGAGCAGGAGGAAGAGTCAGTAATGGAGAGGTGTCAAGAAGGTAGCTGAAAGGTGGTAACGACATAGAGGTTGGATGTGGTAAATGGATGTCAGTAGTAGGAAAGTGCAGGGGAATTGTGGTGGTGTTTTTTTTGTTTGGGGGTGGGGTGGGGGGGCTCTAAGGAGCAACAAAGTGAAGTTTTGTGGTGGGGTTCACAGTGCGGTCAGCTGCGGTGATTGCGAAGGAATGGCGCGGGGAGGGGAATGTCGATTATAAATACTCCATTGGGAAAGACCGATAGCCGGAGCACCATTTGAGCCCTTGGAAGAATATCACCTCAGACTAGCTACAGCCAGACCACCACCCGTCTTTGTATATGCCCTAGAATGGAGGAAAAAGGATGCCGATGGCTATCCTGCTTGAAAAGAGACCGATAGCATGGCTACGGTGTAAAATAGGTAAATTTTTTTGGGCAGCTATATAGTTACTTTGTTTGGAGAACAACAATCACATATTGCAAATGCTGCAAATTCTCCTATGAATGACTATACGTGACAATATTATCTAAATATACATCCACAAATGTTTCAATGAAGGCTCAGAAGATCTGATTCATTAGCTGTATGAAAGTGCGGTCAGCTGCGGTGATTGCGAAGGAATGGCGCTGGGAGGGGAATGTCGATTATAAATACTCTATTGGGAAAGACTNGATTATAAATACTCCATTGGGAAAGACCGATAGCCGGAGCACCATTTGAGCCCTTGGAAGAATATCACCTCAAACTAGCTACAGCTAGACCACCACCCGTCTTTGTATATGCCCTAGAATGGAGGAAAAAGGATGCCGATGACTATCCTTCTTGAAAAGAGACTGATAGCATGGCTACGGTGTAAAATAGGTAAATTTTTTTGGGCAGCTATATAGTTACTTTGTTTGGAGAACAACAATCACATATTGCAAATGCTGCAAATTCTCCTTTGAATGCCTATACGTGACAATATTATCTAAATATACATCCACAAATGTTTCAATGAAGGCTTAGAAGATCTGATTCATTAGCTGTATGAAAGTGTTCGGTGCATTGGACAGGGCAAAGTGCATGATTGTTCACTCATACAGTCCATCTCTTGTCTGGAAGGTTGTCTTCCACCCATTCTGTTTTCTCATTCTGATATGTTGTTAACTAGTGTGCAAATCAATCTTGGAGAAATTATCGGGTCTATGTAATTGATCAAGCAAATTTTCTAGTATCCAAACACAATCGATATTTGATTGCAATCTTATTTTTTGCCTTACTGTCTATACACGTGTAACAATCCATCCTTTTTGGGCACAATCAAACTTGACTCAGCACATGAGTAGGTGCTCTTGCGAACTAGTCCTGGGGCCATCAAATCTTTAACCTGCTTCTGTAATTCATACAATGCTGATCACACCTAGTAGGCTAGTCGGTTGGGGAGCACTGATCATACGATAAATTCAATAGCATCTGAATCTCTTGTAGGGGTGACAATCTATGTGGAAAACTATTACTTAAACATCATTAAATTTCTCTAGTAAGGGTCGCACTGCCTTAGGTATCGACATCCATGAGGCCACTTTACTATTGATTCTCTTATAGCTTGTAGAAATGTGGCGTTGGATGCAAAAGCATGTCTCTGTCTGAGTATTCATTATTATTGATCCATTGAATGATAGGAGTACATTATGCTTATCCTATTGAGAAAAAAGTAGGTATTTTTTTGACTATCATGAAGTATACTCCTACTATCATGGTTGGTCCAAAAAAAATGTGACGTATTCATAGGCATCATTATTTAAAAAAATGTTAAAGGCTTACGTCTTGAGGCGCGTTTTAAATTGAGGTGCACAAGAAAGCTTCAAGGTTTAAGCCTCACTGTCACCAATGAGGCTTATGCCTTCATCCAAGGCTTACGACTCGAGGAATAATGCTAAGGAGTTTTAGACATCACCTCAATCAAGTTATGCAATATATATATATATGTATAATAGTAATAATAATAATAATAATAATAATAATAATATATTTTATTTATTTTATTTTATTTATCTGATATAATCCCTAAAATGTTCAAAAAATAATTTAAATATGATTACAAGATTTTGTTATTAATTTATTTGTTTATTATAAATTATGTTGGATTTCAAATTAATTAATAATTAGAAAAAATTGTAGTGAATGAAAATGGTTTAAAGTTCCTAATAAGACTAACTTTAATTATAAATAAATATGATAATTCTTTTGAAAATAATGAAGTAATGATTAGGTTACTAAGGATCTTGAACCTTATAGAATAGTTAAATGTTAAGTGCATGTTAGATTTATATTTCAAACTTTTATTTTATATCAATTTTTGTGATTAAAATTTGTTGTTTGTGTACTTATAATAACAAACTAAATTAATGGTTTATGCCATGTTTATGAAATGTTTTTAATTTTTTGAGGTATTTCCTTTTTTTGAGGCGTAAGCCTTGATGTGCCTCGAGTCTTATGCCTCACCTCAACAACAACAACAATAACAACAAAAACAACAAGCCTTTATCCCTCTAAGTGGGGCCATCTACATGAATCCTTTTCCTTCATGGTGTACTATTGAGTGACAATATGCTTGTATTTTTTGGTCTCGCTAAGGGAAAATGCTTTGGTTCCCAGTTTCGCCTTTTTAAAATTTGATAGACATAACATTATACCAAAATCTAGCTTGTAGCATACTTGAATTGAAAATTCTACCAGGCACCTAGTTTCTTCCTTTCTTCAACTAAGTTAGGGAATATTGATGAAAATATTTCTTGTTGGTAAGGTCTAACTTATCCACTATTGTTATAGATACCACATTTTCACAAATAAATCCATTTATAATAAAATTGCATACTTATTTCTTTCACAGTACGACAAATATAGAAGACGTTATGCTTCAGCCAATGTTGATTCCACTTAGATTGAGTCAGGAGAACTCGTTGAACGAGTAGCATTTCACCTTCTTCTTTGTGTAGTTGTGCATCTCTCCTGGGTTTTCATTTTTGTCTCCTCTCTGCTTAATTAAAGAAATCACTCTTCTATTTAGACAGTTGGATGCAATGTGCATGTACTCATGACATTTGAAGCACTTCTAGATGGGCAATGTTTTGGGAAGGTTGATCTGGTAAATCATCATTTTCACTTGTATTGGTTTTTTGTTACAAGGAGCGAGTTTGGGGTACTATTGACAGTGTGCTCCTATCGCTCCACCCAATAATTGATCCTTGATTGATGAGTGGTGTGGACTTGAATTACTGTGCCATCTTTCCATCTTCAAGATTAAGGTCTGAACATCGTATTACGTCTAATAGTGTTGTAGCTACACCACGTTGCCAATGGACATCTTAACTCGCCAAAATATTGGGCTATAATATTTTTATTTGGCTCCATCAGTTCATATTTCAACATAATCTGTTCAAATTTAACAATGTACTCCTCTACTAAGAGATTTTTTGGGTGTAAGTGGTGAAGTGTCTTGAACCTCCGTCATGGCTTTGCATTGCTTCTCATTTTTCATCTTGGTTCATGTGCTTATTTACTTTTTTTCTTTAAGATGACGCAGGCGTTTCAAATTTTTCTATCATATAAACATACTTTTATTTAACTTAGTGGTGGCTAGCCTTACGTCTCTGCAGGCGGAACACTCTAGCACTCAAAGATCTGTCCCACTATTTGGAGACACTCAATGTACTCGTGCAAATTCATGTGAATGTCAAAATCTGATTATTCTAACTTTACTCCAAAGTCACACTCTCTCCTATACTCAATTCAAAACCGACTTGGCATCACTTTTTCGTCACTTGATGTTTCTTGGTGAAAAGGGTTTACCTCCTCTCCTCCATTTGCGTGTTCATCGTTCCTGTCGTGGGCGACTTCCTTATGTTGCATCATTTTACAATCAACAAGCCATTTTTGCAATTAGAGGATTTTCCACAGTATATCTTCCATAGTAAGCTCTCGAACATCTCATTGAGAGTTTCTCTTTGGCTGCTTGGCGTCTCCTTCTTTTGCTTAAAATTTTGGTTGAAAAGGAATGATGGTTTAGTGTTAGGGTGGTAACTAGGGTTACGTGAATGATGAGATAATTTTTAGTGGGGGTTTTGCTTTAAGTTATTCGTACTTTTTTGCTTAGGAGCAAAGAAGAAAAATCCCTAAAAGTTTAAAGTTTGCCCAGTTCTGATATCAGATAACACTGAACTAGGGCAACTAGTCGGTGTGGAATGGCTAGTAAATGGGTTAGGATGGTTGTGAGATGAGGAATGTAAGTGGGAATGATGGTGAAAAATTGCTGTTGGACAGCAATTCGGATGCAGGAACAGTAGTTTTGCAGCTGTGCGTCTGGAAAACAGCCGGGCGAATGTAAAATGACAAGTTATACTTGAAGAGGTTCCACTCATAACTTGGGAATACTCAAGATAACTTGGTTCCATCAAATTTATAAGACTCAAGTGGGCGTGGATGATACAGTACGCTCTTTCCTGTCTTGTAAAGGCTCTACTCATAATGGAGAACGTCCTGCCAATGCTCTACTCATAGTGGAGAACATTGTATTGGTCTCCAATGCTGCAGAGAATGTTTTGATTGAGCTCTTTTGCCGATCATTATACTTTTTCCGGGTTCATTAGCATATCTTAACTCCTTATTTATCAAGAACTGTACTATAGTCCCAACGTTTGGGTGACAGTATACTTTAAGCCCATTCTTTACATCCATTATGGTAAGGTCTCCACCTTGTTTTAGTAATTTAAGTTATTCTAGCTCATTGAAATAAGAAATTACGGTTCTGCATTGGACAATATGCACACCGGATCATTATATTAATTTTTGTTCTCTGTCCATATTTAGTTTTACAGGAATTTCCTATTCATGATGTAAACATAGTTTAATCTATTAATTCTAAGTAATGAGTCGTTTCAGACAGTGTTCACAGAGTTAACTGAAATGGAATTTTGAAGTGTGCTTGC
Organism: Phalaenopsis hybrid cultivar; assembly: GCA_002079205.1. Classification (NCBI taxonomy): domain Eukaryota; kingdom Viridiplantae; phylum Streptophyta; class Magnoliopsida; order Asparagales; family Orchidaceae; genus Phalaenopsis; species Phalaenopsis hybrid cultivar. The sequence continues at coordinate 158,818 of JXCR01143197.1, read as the reverse complement.
ATTATGTTAATTTGTTGCAAATGTTGCTATTGAGGGTGTTATTATTGTCCAATAACTCCAGGTCAGAGGTGCACAACTTTGGGGAACGGATGTATATACAAATGATTCAGATCTTGTTGCAGGTGCTCTCTTGGTCGAGCTGAAATAATTTTTTTCTTTTGCACTTCATTTATATGTATGATGATCTCCTTGTCTTGTATGCTAGTTCTCATGCACACTGGATACTGCTGCCCAACATCAGCTCCTCCTCCATTTGCAATTCATGAGTTAAGGACGACGATTCGAGTGCTACCACCACAAGAATGTAAGTTCATTCATCATCTAGATATGCTTATTGTTAATGTGAATGATATTGTTTATTATGAGAGGAGCTGCATTTATTAATTCTTGTATTTAAATGTTTTACCATTTGAATCTCCATTATGTGTCAATTTTTCTTTTCACCACTATTGAAATATATGTGCTATGGAAAGTTATAAAGAAAGTATTAGTGTATGTCTCCTAGGTGTAACGTGGTACATAACAATCGCATACCTCTCTAACACAGACGTTGCTATGCTGAACCGCTCGATCAACCCTCCCAGTTCGGAAAATGACGCCTTGCTTCGCTATTTATGTATCGTCGTTTGTCTTAGAGTTTAATTTTTCTTGTTCCTTCTATCGAGAGCTTCAACGTCTCATGTTCCCTTCGAGGGCTGTATCTGGCGATGAGAAGGGGCTTTAACTGTAACTTGTTCTCCAACTATGTGTTTCTTTCTTCCTTATCATCCTCACACTCATCCTTCATAGCGTTTTTCCTTTTACCTGCGGTAGTCTCCTTTTCTTTCCTTTTGTTGGCCCCCAAACTTCCTTCCCGCTCCAGACAAGATTATTTTGTACTTATATTGGAGAATTTGCCTGGATTGGGCAATCAGTAATGACTGCTTAATAAACCCAAAGAACTGCTCTTCCTTATTGCTAGGTGGAGCTCAGAAGATGCTGCTAGTTGTGCTCTGTCATGTTTTATAGTCTTTGATACTATAAACCGAAGCAACACACTACTTTGCAGTGCCCTTCTGTATGCAGGTTTGCATGATAGCATGCTGTGAATAACACTGAGCGCAAAAATGATCCTCTGCCTTATAAAAATGGTTGCATTGATTAATTTTTTCGTTTTCAAGAGCTACTCCATGAAGTGAGTTTGACTAGTTAGTTTCTAAATCTTATGGCATCATTTGAATTGCTCTTCAAGTTTTTTGTCATACCTAAAAGTGTGTTTGCATGCCCAAATTTATGCTATTTTTACCCCTTTTGTTATCTTTAGCTGCAACTGCTAATTCATGCAGGTTACTCCTCAACTTTAAGAAATAATGTCCGCTCTCGATCTTGGGGAGCAGGAATTGGTTGCAGCTTTCACATTGTGCGGTGCTGTATCATCAAGGTTTTATGTGCTATTCATTGTTATGTTTTGAGCTGTTATCCTGTAGTTGACATTTGTCTTTTCACGAATTCCGTCTTTTATATGCTTTAATTGAGAACTTGTAAAATTTGATGAATACTTATGTTTCCATCATAAGCTGCCTGATCTCTGAAACATGTTGCTTTTCATGTAGTAGACTTTGTGATTGGTAATAGTATAAAGTGGTACTGATTCTCCATACATCTGCTCCTGTTTACTTTTTGACAGAAAGGTGGTGGTACTATTGATCTTGAACCTCGCCGTACGCATGTATCCGCAGTGGAGCCAACAATTGCTCCTGTTTCTGTTGAGCGTACAATGACAACAAGGGCTGCAGCTTCGGTAATTCCATAATTATTTAGGTTTACATATGTGATTTAATTTTTTGTTGGCTAAATAGGTTATAGCTAGGGCTGTCAAAAAAGCTCGTTGTTCGCGAACAGTTCGCGTTCGATTTGTCAATGAGTTCGTGTTCGATTCGTTCGATGGGTAAACGAGACGAACGTGAACAAATTTTTTTCGTTTGGTTAGTTAAACGAACCAAACACGAACAGTGATGTGTTCGTTCGTGTTCGAATCATTATTGTTCGAAATATAAAATAATTTAAAATAATTATATATAAAAAATTTATGAAATTTTAAAAAAATAAATTTTATAAATTATAATATATAATAAATTAATAATAATAATAATATATTAATATATTATATTAGT
>JXCR01143197.1:120176-154411 GCA_002079205.1 Phalaenopsis hybrid cultivar | reverse complement strand
TTATGCATCTGTATCCTCATCTTATTTACCACCAAATGAACCTGTTATGGGACCAGTAATGTATCCACCAGCTATTTCGGGAGCACAGGCTGATCCATCTTCCTCCAATTTTCAAAATATAAGATCAAAAGCCTCTGATTTTAAAAGATCATATCAACAAAATATGTGGACTTTACCTCCAGCACAAAATGTTCATGGAGTCATGCTAATATTACCGGATGATTTCTCACTCTATGATGATGTGATTTCAAGATGGGAATCTATTACTCTGAATCTGGTAAATGACAAGCAATTTGCTGACAATAAATCTAAGGTATTATTTATTGAAAATCTACTCGGAGAAGTAGAAAAGAAAATATGGATTCAGTGGAGAATGGCTTATGAAGAAGAATATGAAGATATAATTAATATAGCAGATGACCCTCAAAATGTTTTATCTACTTATCAATATCTTGCAGATTTATGCAAAAGAGCTGCTGTGCAAAGGGGTTTAAAAGATCTGTCATTATGCAAGAAAATTCCAGTTCCAGGCTTCTATAATCAACACAAGAGGTATGGCTTAAGAAAATTAAAGAATTATAAAGGAAAGCCGCATGATTCCAACCACATATCATTAGGAAAATAGTCGATTTTCCTAATGAAAAATTAAAGGAAAAGCAGGGAATGAGGTCATGGCTTGGAATTCTTAATTACGCCCGAAGTTATATCCCGAATTTGGGAACTCTTCTAGGACCGTTATATCAGAAAACGTCTCCTCATGGGGATAAGAGATTAAAGGATCATGATTGGGAACTTATTAGAAAAATTAAAGAATTGGTACAAAAATTGCCTGATTTAGAAATTCCTCCTGAAAATGCTTATATTTGTTCTTGAAACAGATGGGTGCATGGAAGGATGGGGAGGAATATGTAAATGGAAGATGGCCAAAAATGATCCCAGATCCTCTGAAAGGATATGTGCGTACGCAAGTGGCAAATTCTCAACAATAAAATCAACTATTGATGCAAAAATTCATACTTGCATGAAAAGCCTAAATTCTTTGAAAATCCACTATCTTGATAAATCAGAAATAATCCTGCGAACAGATTGTCAAGCTATAATATCTTTTTATAACAAGACAGCTCAAAATAAACCATCTAGGGTCAGATGGCTTGCTTTTACTGATTTCATCAATGGATTGGGGATCGTGGTTCACTTCGAACATATAGACGGAAAGAACAATGTTCTTGCCGACTCATTATCTAGACTAACATATCTTTTAATTGCAAGGCAAGAGGAGATTGCTAAATCTTTATTTACAGGAAAAGAATGGACGCACGAAGCTCAAATTCCAAAGGGAAGAATCCTGTTCGAGAAGATGAATACTTAGAAATCGGATCAAATACTTATCAGTGGACAAGAAAAGGGATACAAGATCGTCGGTGGAATCACAATATTCCAGACAAACGCCTTGAACGACAAGAGCTACGACACGAATGGATGCAGCAGCAGAAAAATAGGAGAAGAGAGTTCAATCGAAGTCAGCCTAGTTCTTTTGATCTCCCAAATATTCCCAAAGATGCCAGTGATCTTCACTGGGAATTATTATGGGAAACTTTTGACTTCCCAATATCAACAGACGCTCATGACAAACTCAGGGGAGCTGCCAGAAGGATTGAATCAGATCAAGCCAACAAAGTGCTTGAAGAACTTCGTGTTCTTCAAAGAATGTATGAAAATAAAGTTGCCTACTGCAAAAGCAACTCTAGCAAGGACAACGCATGGAGTGACATTCTTCCGGATGTCAAAACAATGGACAACCGCCTCAGCAGCCTCATCAGTGTTACAGCACAAGTGGTTTACCAAGGCCTGGAAAAAGGAGTTTAATTTCCAGGGTGTATATTCGATAAAGTCTTTTCTCGTGTATATATGTGTTTTCGTATGTATCAAGTATTTTAAGTCAGCATCATGCGGAGCTGTAGTGGGCCCGCAATAATTATATTCTGTCGGCCACGTAGCCACGTGTGTGTAAGTGGGTACGGATAAAGGTGCTATACCACCTTTCCGCCTATGGTTTTTACCTTTCCGGCCCGTGGTTTTGGTTAGTGGATTCCATCCTTTTCTGAGATGAAATCTCAACCATCCACGTATTTTGGGAATTATTCCCACTACTCAGGCCACGTTATCCTGTCGGTTTGGATTTGATGTTTATCTTCGCCCTCCTCCGCTATATAAGGAAGGCTAGTGTGTTTGTTTGCAGTCAGTCAAGTTTGATTTGGAAATCAAGTGTCTTCTTATTGTAAGTTTGAGAGTACTGAAGTTTATTGAAGTTATTTTAGCTCTTGTTTTTCTGTTATCCGGCTAAAATTTCTTTGTGATCCAGTCTACCCCACTCAAAAACCAAAACCAGAATTGATATATCCAAATATTGAACAACAACTTGCGGAATTAGATTATCCTCGCCTAAGGAAAATGGCTGCAAAAGCAGATAGTGCTTATGCATCTGTATCCTCATCTTATTTACCACCAAATGAACCTGTTATGGGACCAGTAATGTATCCACCAGCTATTTCGGGAGCACAGGCTGATTCATCTCCTCCTTGCCAGTCATCATACCCATGAGTTAAAACAACAAGCTCGATATGATTAAGAAAATCATGTATTGATAGTAACATGTCAGGAGTTATGTATACGAGTTGTGTACCTTTAGACAGATCAACTTCTATTGTTCCAATGATTGAAACTTCCGATCTCCATCTAGTATCCCGGAGCACAATTAAAGCAGTTGTACCTGCATCTCGTCTATGCAGAGTATGAATTCGAATCATTATTAATCCAAGATGAATATGTTGCATGCCTTCTTGGATTAATTTCTGATATGATTCTTGCCTTATAAACGGTAAGTTTATTTGAATATTTTCAACAGCAAGTATTCTTTCCTTAGAATAATGTTGATACACCCTGTGCCTTGTTGAAGACCATCCGTCTTCATATAAAGTTTCAGCAGGCACTAAATTGGCTCGCTTTCTTTGCGAAATTTCTAATTGCTGCTCTGGATCTATTTGACTTTCCAGAGTCCTATTATATGATTTCTTTCGAGGCAACCTTCTCTGGATTTCATATGCTATTCGTGATCTCATACGATAATCACGTATTTGATCATCAAGATTGGAAGTATTTGTAGGAACAGTGTTTCGTACATTTGGAACAGGGAGAAGAGAGGTAGTTGTACGAAAAGAATTATTTCTCGATGTAGAGGCCATCATGTAGATTTCTGTTTTTCCTTGAGGAATATGGTTTTAGGATTTTGAAAAACAAATAACTGGCCTTTTGATCTAGAGGGTTTAACCGGTCTAGATGAACTTCCAAGAGAAAGAGTTTCAAGTTGTTTTTGAAGAGCAGATATAGAGTCTTCAACAGATTTTTCAGGTTCTTTCTGTTGAATTTGCTTTATCTTGTCTTCAATTGTAATAAGCTTATCAGAAACCCTTAATAATAACTGTAATAAAATTTTATTCTGCTTTATTATAGCAACTAAAGTAGAAGATGTATTTTGTCTAGCGTCTGAAGGATTAACAAATCCTAACGCTGGAGGCTCCAGAGAATTAGTAGCTATTAAAGCTGATTTATAATCAGTAGATGCTGATGAAAGCTTCCAATCATTCATATACAGAGCAATAGTTGGGACTCAAATAAATAAAAGATAAGTATTCTAAGTTCACCTTTCAGAAAATTGATAAATTGTTTTGCTTGGCTTGTTCATGCCTTAAACTATCATCCTTATATTTCTTAACCTTATGATTAATCAAACGGATATAAAGTTTCCAGAAGAATTTATACAAATCTGAAGTTCATAATATTATTATTAAATTTATAAAATCTTAAATTAAGTTCCTGAACAAACTTAGTATATCCTTTTTGTCCTTACAATTCCTCGGTGCTCCTACTGTTCTCGGAGACCTCTTTGAGGCACTCGGGACTACTAACTGATAATACTAAGCAGCAGCTTCTTAATCTAAAATAATATAAAAATAATAAAATAAAATGAAAACAGATTAAAAAAAATTTCCTGAAAAATTCAATCTATTTATCAAAATCATAGGTCAAAAGATATAAAAGATAGCTAAATAACATGAGAGAGCTCGGCAACTCAACTCATCAAAATTCTTACTAGGATCCCTTAAAATACTTTAAAAGTTTACCCCAACATAGCTCTGATACCAAAAAGGGGCGGAAACGGGGGATCGCCGGCTTGGGGATCACAAAGAAATTTTAGCCGGATAACAGAAAAACAAGAGCTAAAAGAACTTCAATAAACTTCAGTACTCTCAAACTTAGAACTTACAATAAGAAGACACTTGATTTCCAAACCAAACTTGACTGACTGCAAACAAACACACTAGCCTTCCTTATATAGCGGAGGAGGGCAAAGATAAACATCAAATCCAAACCGACAGGATAACGTGGCCTGAGTAGTGGGAATAATTCCCAAAATACGTGGATGGTTGAGATTTCATCTCAGAAAAGGATGGAATCCACTAACCAAAACCACGGGCCGGAAAGGTAAAAACCATGGGCGGAAAGGTGGTATAANTAAATCTAGGTATTATTTATTGAAAATCTACTCGGAGAAGTAGAAAAGAAAATATGGATTCAGTGGAGAATGACTTATGAAGAAGAATATGAAGCTATAATTAATATAGCAGATGACCCTCAAAATGTTTTATCTGCTATTAGGAGGGTTATCCTACTCGAGGATCCATATCAAGGCTCAACTGATGAACAAAACAGAGCTTACCTTGATTTAGAAAGATTAACATGTTCAGAAATAAAGAACATGTTTGATTATATGAATGATTACAAGGTGCTTGCAGCAAAATCTGGACGGATGTATATAAGTCCAGAATTATCTGAAAATTTTTTTCGAAAAATGCCGCCAATCATTGGCAATGAAATTGAGGAGGCATTCAAAAAGAAATATCCTGGTAATACAGTCGGTGTTATGCCAAGAATCAAATTTACTTATCAATATCTTGCAGATTTATGCAAAAGAGCTGCTGTGCAAAGGGGAATAAAAGATCTGTCATTATGCAAGAAAATTCCAGTTCCAGGCTTCTATAATCAACACAAGAGGTATGGCTTAAGAAAATCAAAGAATTATAAAGGAAAGCCACATGATTCTCATGTGCGGGTAATCAAAAACAAAAATAAGCCCAAATCCTCTAAGTGTAGGTGTTATATATGCGGCAATGAAGGACATTTTGCTAGAGAATGTAAGAGTAAAAAGGGTAATATGGTAAGAGCAGCTATTCTTAATAATCTAGATTTACCAGAAGATTATGATGTTCTTTCTGTAGATTTAAATGAAGAATCGTCAGATGTCATTTGCTCAATCTCTGAAGGAGAAGGAGTTAACACTCTTACACATATTCGAAGCGCTCTTGAAAACTGTCCTGAAGAATTTGGATTAATAATGAAAGAAGATTATGGATGGAGATGTTCGATTAAATTAAATGAAGACCAGGAAAAATGTTCACATCATTGGGAACATAATAAAGCGGTAAAAAGTCAGTCAAGTTTGGTTTGGAAATCAAGTGTCTTCTTATTGTAAGTTCTAAGTTTGAGAGTACTGAAGTTTATTGAAGTTCTTTTAGCTCTTGTTTTTCTGTTATCCGACTAAAATTTCTTTGTGATCCCCAAGCCGGCGATCCCCCGTTTCCGCCCCTTTTTGGATGGATGCAGCAGCAGAAAAATAGGAGAAGAGAGTTCAATCGAAGTCAGCCTAGTTCTTTTGATATCCCAAATATTCCCAAAGATGCCAGTGACCTTCACTGGGAATTATTATGGGAAACTTTCGACTTCCCAATATCAGCAGATGCTCATGACAAACTCAGAGGAGCTGCCAGAAGGATTGAATCAGAACAAGCCAACAAAGTGCTTGAAGAATTTCGTGTTCTTCAAAGGATATATGAAAATAAAGTTGCTTACTGCAAGAGCAACTCTAGCAAGGACAATGCATGGAGTGACATTCTCCCGGATGTCAAAACGATGGACAACCGTCTCAGCAGCCTCATCAGTGTCATCGCACAAGTTGTGTACCAAGGCCTGGAAAAAGGAGTTTAATTTCCAGGGTGTATATTCGATAAAGTCTTTTCTCGTATATATATGTGTTTTCGTATGTATTAAGTATTTTAAGTCAACATCATGCGGAGCTGTAGTGGGCCCGCAATAAGTTGATTCTGTCGGCCACGTAGCCACTATGTGTGTGAGTGGGTACGGATAAAGGTGATACGCCACCTTTCCGCCCATGGTTTTTACCTTTCCGGCCCGTGGTTTTGGTTAATGGATTCCATCCTTTTCTGGGATGAAATCTCAGCCATCCACGTATCTTGGGAAATTATTCCCACTACTCTGGCCACGTTATCCTGTCGGTTTGGCTGTAATGTTTATCTTTGCCCTCCTCCACTATATAAGGGAGGCTAGTGTGTTTGTTCAGAGTCAGTCAAGTTTGGTTTGGAAATCAAGTGTCTTCTTATATTGTAAGTGCTAAGTATAATTGGGGTGTTATAGGTTTAGGGTTTAGGGCTAGTACCTGTTTTTCCTCTTCATTCCCACCAACTTCCGTGAATGAACTTAGTTCATTATTAAGCTTATTGAAATATAAGAAGAATGATAAGGAATCATCTTCTTTATCTGGCTCAGGTAGCTTATTATCACCAGAATACGTTTCGACTTTACAGATTGTAGTACATTCATCATCGATATCATCTTCATCGCCCCATCCAGTAGGTATAATTGGGGTGTTATCCACACGCATAGAATATTCCACAAGATAATCATATTTCCCGCTTGGATGTCCTAATGGAGCAACTGTAGGGTCACCATTTTGATATCTTTCCCATAAAGATTTTTGAGAATTTCTTGATTTAAACTTTTCATCTTCTTCAGAATCCCATGAAAAATCGTTTTCGAAGGCCATATAAATAGCTTCATCCTCTGATCCTTCAATATCTTGCTTTGAGTATTCAGGAACTGGAGATGGAGATATAGTTGTATAATCGGAAAATGATAGACGAATGGAACCATCAATTCTCTGTCTAGTGACCAAACTTCGTGGGACTTGAACTCCAATGTTTTCAGAAGGTTTTAGATTCCAATCTAAACCTTTTAATTGAAGTATAGAATGTTTTTGTCCCGGTATTGCAATAACTCCCTGAGTTGCCAAATAATCTGCAATCCCATTAACATTGTAACGAAAACCAGCATGACTGGTATTTGTAAGTCTTGCTACTAGAGCCCTGGTTATGAGAAGATTAGACTCTCCTCCTTGCCAGTCATCATACCCATGAGTTAACACGACAAGCTCTATATGATTAAGAAAATCATGTATTGATAGTAACATATCAGGAGTTATGTATACGAGCTGTGTACCTTTAGACAGATCAACTTCTATTGTTCCAATGATTGAAACATCGGATCTCCATCTAGTATCCCTGAGCACAATTAAAGCAGTTGTACCTGCATCTCGTCTATGCAGAGTATGAATTCGAATCATTATTAATCCAAGATGAATATGTTGCATGCCTTCTTGGATTAATTTCTGATATGATTCTTGCCTTATGAACGGCAGGTTTATTTGAATATTTTCAACAGCAAGTATTCTTTCCTCAGAATAATGTTGATACACTCTATGCTTCGTTGAAGACCATCCGTCTTCATATAAAGTTTCAGCAGGCACTAAATTGGCACGTTTTCTTTGTGAAATTTCTAATTGTTGCTCTGGATCTATTTGACTTTCCAGAGTCCTATTATATGATTTCTTTCGGGGCAACCTTCTCTGGATTTCATATGCTATTCGTGATCTTATACGATAATCACGGATTTGATCATCAAGATTGGAAGTATTTGTAGGAACAGAGTTTCGTACATTTGAAACAGGTAGAAGAGAGGTAGTTGTACGAAAAGAATTATTTCTAGATGTGGAGGCCATCATGTAGATTTTTGTTTTTCCTTGAGGAATATAGTTTTAGGATTTTGAAAAACAAATAACTGGCCTTTTGGTCTAGAGGGTTTAACTGGTTTAGATGGACTTCCAAGAGAAAGAGTTTCAAGTTGTTTTTGAAGAGCAGATATAGAGTCTTCAACAGATTTTTCAGGTTCTTTCTGTTGAATTTGCTTTATCTTGTCTTCAATTGTAATAAGCTTATCTGAAACCCTTAATAATAACTGCAATAGTGTATTATTCTGCTTTATTATAGCAACTAAAGCAGAAGAAGTATTTTGTCTAGCGTCTGAAGGATTGACAAATCCTAACGCAGGAGGTTCCAGAGAATCAGTAGCTATTAAAGCTGATTTATAATCAGTGGATGCTGATGAAAGCTTCCAATCATTCATATACAGAGCAATAGTTGGGACTCAAATTAATAAAAGATAAGTATTCTAAGTTCACCTTTCAGAAAATTGATAAATTGTTTTGCTTGGTTTTTCCATGCTTTAAACTATCATCCTTATATTTCTTGACCATATGATTAATCAAACGGATATAAAGATTCCAGAAGAATTTATATAAATCTGAAGTTCATAATATTATTATTAAATTTATAAAATCTTAAATTAAGTTCCTGAACAAACTTAGTATATCCTTTTCGTCCTTACAATTCCTCGGTGCTCCTACTGTTCTCGGAGATCTCTTTGAGGCACTCAGGACTACTAACTGATAATACTAAGCAGCAGCTTCTTAATCTAAAATAATATAAAAATAATAAAATAAAATGAAAACAGATTCAGAAAAATTCATTCTATTTATCAAAATAATAGGTCAAAAGATATAAAAGATAGTTAAATAACATGAAAGAGCTCAGCAACTCAACTCATCAAAGTTCTTACTAGGATCCCTTAAAATACTTTAGAAGTTTACCCCAACATAGCTCTGATACCAAAAAGGGGCGGAAACTGGGGATCGCCGGCTTGGGGATCACAAAGAAATTTTAGCCGGATAGAAAAATAAAATAGAAAAACTTCAATACTCTCAAACTTAGCACTTACAATATAAGAAGACACTTGATTTCCAAACCAAACTTAACTGACTCTGAACAAACACACTAGCCTCCCTTATATAGTGGAGGAGGGCAAAGATAAACATTACAGCCAAACCGACAGGATAACGTGGCCAGAGTAGTGGGAATAATTTCCCAAAATACGTGGATGGCTGAGATTTCATCCCAGAAAAGGATGGAATCCATTAACCAAAACCACGGGCCGGAAAGGTAAAAACCATGGGCGGAAAGGTGGTGTATCACCTTTATCCGTACCCACTCACACACATAGTGGCTACGTGGCCGACAGAATAAACTTATTGCGGGCCCACTACAGCTCCGCATGATGTTGACTTAAAATACTTAATACATACGAAAACACATATATATACGAGAAAAGACTTTATCGAATATACACCCTGGAAATTAAACTCCTTTTTCCAGGCCTTGGTACACAACTTGTGTGATGACACTGATGAGGCTGCTGAGACGGTTGTCCATCGTTTTGACATCCGGGAGAATGTCACTCCATGCATTGTCCTTGCTAGAGTTGCTCTTGCAGTAAGCAACTTTATTTTCATATATCCTTTGAAGAACACGAAATTCTTCAAGCACTTTGTTGGCTTGTTCTGATTCAATCCTTCTGGCAGCTCCTCTGAGTTTGTCATGAGCATCTGCTGATATTGGGAAGTCGAAAGTTTCCCATAATAATTCCCAGTGAAGGTCACTGGCATCTTTGGGAATATTTGGGATATCAAAAGAACTAGGCTGACTTCGATTGAACTCTCTTCTCCTATTTTTCTGCTGCTGCATCCATTCGTGTCGTAGCTCTTGTCGTTCAAGGCGTTTGTCTGGAATATTGTGATTCCACCGACGATCTTGTATCCCTTTTCTTGTCCACTGATAAGTATTTGATCCGATTTCTGAGTATTCATCTTCTCGAACGGGATTCTTCCCTTTGGAATTTGAGCTTCGTGCGTCCATTCTTTTCCTGTAAATAAAGATTTAGCAATCTCCTCTTGCCTTGCAATTAAAAGATATGTTAGTCTAGATAATGAGTCGGCAAGAACATTGTTCTTTCCGTCTATATGTTCGAAGTGAACCACGATCCCCAATCCATTGATGAAATCAGTAAAAGCAAGCCATCTGACCCTAGATGGTTTATTTTGAGCTGTCTTGTTATAAAAAGATATTATAGCTTGACAATCTGTTCGCAGGATTATTTCTGATTTATCAAGATAGTGGATTTTCAAAGAATTTAGGCTTTTCATGCAAGTATGAATTTTTGCATCAATAGTTGATTTTATTGTTGAGAATTTGCCACTTGCGTACGCACATATCCTTTCAGAGGATCTGGGATCATTTTTGGCCATCTTCCATTTACATATTCCTCCCCATCCTTCCATGCACCCATCTGTTTCAAGAACAAATATAAGCATTTTCAGGAGGAATTTCTAAATCAGGCAATTTTTGTACCAATTCTTTAATTTTTCTAATAAGTTCCCAATCATGATCCTTTAATCTCTTATCCCCATGAGGAGACGTTTTCTGATATAACGGTCCTAGAAGAGTTCCCAAATTCGGGATATAACTTCGGGCGTAATTAAGAATTCCAAGCCATGACCTCATTCCCTGCTTTTCCTTTAATTTTTCATTAGGAAAATCGACTATTTTCCTAATGATATGTGGTTGGAATCATGCGGCTTTCCTTTATAATTCTTTAATTTTCTTAAGCCATACCTCTTGTGTTGATTATAGAAGCCTGGAACTGGAATTTTCTTGCATAATGACAGATCTTTTAAACCCCTTTGCACAGCAGCTCTTTTGCATAAATCTGCAAGATATTGATAAGTAGATAAAACATTTTGAGGGTCATCTGCTATATTAATTATATCTTCATATTCTTCTTCATAAGCCATTCTCCACTGAATCCATATTTTCTTTTCTACTTCTCCGAGTAGATTTTCAATAAATAATACCTTAGATTTATTGTCAGCAAATTGCTTGTCATTTACCAGATTCAGAGTAATAGATTCCCATCTTGAAATCACATCATCATAGAGTGAGAAATCATCCGGTAATATTAGCATGACTCCATGAACATTTTGTGCTGGAGGTAAAGTCCACATATTTTGTTGATATGATCTTTTAAAATCAGAGGCTTTTGATCTTATATTTTGAAAATTGGAGGAAGATGGATCAGCCTGTGCTCCCGAAATAGCTGGTGGATACATTACTGGTCCCATAACAGGTTCATTTGGTGGTAAATAAGATGAGGATACAGATGCATAAGCACTATCTGCTTTTGCAGCCATTTTCCTTAGGCGAGGATAATCTAATTCCGCAAGTTGTTGTTCAATATTTGGATATATCAATTCTGGTTTTGGTTTTTGAGTGGGGTAGACTAATTCAGGTTCAGAGCTTGATTTTTGAGGATTTTGTAGTGGAAATGTTTCGGTACTAGGAGTTTCAATTTCGGGTTTAGGGTTAGGGTTTAGGGTNGCCATTTTCCTTAGGCGAGGATAATCTAATTCCGCAAGTTGTTGTTCAATATTTGGATATATCAATTCTGGTATTGGTTTTTGAGTGGGGTAGACTAATTCAGGCTCAGAGCTTGATTTTTTAGGATTTTGTAGTGGAAAGGTTTCGGTACTAGGAGTTTCAATTTCAAAGGTTTCGGGTTTAGGGTTAGGGTTTAGGGTAGTACCTGTTTTTTCCCTTTCAATCCCACCAACTTCCGCGAATGAACTTATTATTATTATTATTTCGAAAACACAACTTGTATCTTCCTCAGTCTCCTTGAATTTTTTTTCTTTCTCCATTTAATTTCTAATAAACCAACAAATATTTATGTCTATTTCTACTGAATTTTTCTATCAATTACATTGTTTTATTCAAATTTCTCGATTTTTTATAAGAAAATCAAATCACTGTTTTAAATTTACTTAAAATTTACATACTTTTACCCACAACCAGATTTACATGTGATAAATCACTTAGGAGAGACGTCCAACGATTGCCTACTTTTAACCAAAATTAAGTTGAATTATAGCACAAAACTTAGTGGTCCCGTCCTATCAAACTCATGTCTACTTNAAAAAAAATTCAAGGAGACTGAGGAAGATACAAGTTGTGTTTTCGAAATAATAATAATAGTGATGAGGTAGGACACTTGTTGTCAAGAGTTAAAGTTGTAATTGAAGTAAATAGTGTTACAATAGGTCTTGCTATTGAGATGGTTATTAATGAGGACAATATGGATGTTGTTAATGTTAAATGATGGTTTTAAGAATTATTTAGTTAGTGTTTAAATGATGGTTTTAAGAATTATTTATTGGATTCAATGGATGAACTATTATTAATTATATTTGTGTAATAAATGATATTTAATGGAGGTCTTTTAAAATGTTCTTCTAGATTTTACTGGGATTGACTGTGAAATGAAATGCTGTAGGTATGGAATACAACAACAACAACAACAACAACAACAACAACAACAACAACAACAACAACAACAAAGCCTTAATCCCACTAAGTGTGGTCAGCTACATGAATCCTTTTTCTCCATTGCGTCCTATTTAGTGTGATATTTTCATTTAATTCTAATAAATTAAGATCATTTTTTATACAATAAGCTCAAGTCTTCCTAGGTCTTCCCCTGCCTTTTTTAACATAAGTCGAATCTAAAACATCTATTCTATTAATCAGATCATCAGAAGATGATCGACGTTTAATATGACCAAACCATCTAAGATTACTCTCTAATTTTGTCAGTTATTGGAGGTATCATAGATATATTCATTTCACATCATGTCTCTAAGTGTAAAGCCACACATCCACCTAATCTTTGGGTGATCGAATTATTAAAAGGTGTGAACGATTTAGATATCTCGGGTCTATTGTTCAAAGCGATGGCGATATAGATGGGGATGTTATTAGTAGAGTTCAAGTTGGTTGGTTGAAGTGGATGATTACTTCTGGCCTTTTGTGTGATAGAAAAGTATCACTTAGACTGCAAGGAAAATTTTATAAGATGGCGGTAAAACGTGCAATGCTCTATGGCGCGGAATGTTGGTCTTTAAAAGAGAAGCATGATATTAAGTTAAGTAGAAATGGAATATGCAATACAAAAATCAATACAGGAATTTATACATGATTTTAGAGTACCTTAAAATCTTATCATGTACAATACATATTTTAAGAAATAAGAATGCTTAATTATGACAGGGAACACTAAATCATCGATATATATTGCTCTTGGGTGGAGTGAATTTTTTTTCTAATAATTACATACATAACATCCAAAACATTTAAATTTACAATCAAGCACCATGTGATTTTCTGAACTACAAAACCAATGAATTTATGCGTGCCATGTTTAAAATATTGTGAATTTGATAAAATGAAAAAAAAAATTATGAGCGGGATTTTATGATGAATTTTGATTTTTGAGTGAGAATTTGAAAAATGGACGAAGGAGGCTGCTCGATTTGTAAATAACAATGTTTCAAGTGCTCTAGATGTAATTTTTCCTTTTTTATTAGAATTATTATAAGGCGATTTGAGAAGAGAGTTTGATTAGATAACTTAGATTTGTTATTATTATTGTGCTTCTTGAGAATATAAAGTGACAAATCAAATCAACTAAATGCCCTAAGAATAAAAAAAAAAAAAACTAAATGTCCTAGAATAATGTGGTGAAATTTGAGAGGTGAGGAATTCTTAGTTTCTCAAGATCGACTGCCAAAAAAGGGTTGTTTTAAATTCCATAACTAAGACTAATTTGATATGTGATAAATTGGATAGTTTCATTAAACAAATTTTCGTAGAAGTTTGATGAGATTTCAGAAACAAATGAAACATTTCTGGGTAGAGTTAATGATTTGGTAAGGATGTGCAAAAGCTTATTATTTAAAAATGCCTTATGTGAAAAATTAAGTATTTTTACGACATATAATTGTTACAAGAAAGTGAAGCTAAGGGTCCATTTTGTTGGGTGTATGATTGACTCATTTCATTCAGAATACAGGGGTTTTAAGTATTTTTATGTTTATTTGAAGAATTTGGAATGCGGAGTAAAATATAAAACAATTCTAATGTTCACCCGATTATTCATTTTTTTTTGTATTTCAAATTCAATCGATTTGGCTAGACTCTACTGGTATCATTCTAGGGTTCCTATAAATTGTTCAAGAATCTGATTTAGTAAGGAGTTGATTGTGGAATAACAGGGGGAGATTTTGCTAGTACGATAGAGTTTGGAAGGATATAGAAGTTCGACAACAATTTGGGTTGAAAGCAACATACAAATTGTGAAATGACTGTTTTGATATGGCACAACTATAGAGAAAGATCCACCGTATGTTCCTGAACAATTTAGAGTCACACCACTTACAAATTAATAGGATACAATATTATTTAGGGCAAAAAATCAGAGAACATGATCTTCAATTATATAACCTATAGCAAATGTGTCCAAAAGACACAACAACATATTTAAATATCTCCAAGAAAAAGTAACCATAATTAATAGCTTAATAATATAAAATAGGGCCATAAGAGAGCGGCCCAGCCCCATGGGGACTAAGAAAGGTGAATTAGTCCTTCAATTTGACTGGCTCTTCCACTTTTTGGAGTTTTGCTTCAGCGGGAGGAGGATGGGAATCGCATCTCACCCTAACAGATGCTTGCATCGTTCTTCCCGTGTGGAAGGGGCATCGTCTTCAGCACTTAAAATATCTGAATCCTCAATGAATGACAAAAGCTCAATGATTTTAATTGTAGAAGAGATATTTCAATCTTTAGGTAAATCAATTTTGTAGACATTATCATTAATCTTTTTGGTGATTTTGAACGGACCATTAGGTCTAGGCTCGAGTTTCTCAAAAAAATCTATAGGATATTTCTCATTCTTCAATATGATTCAGACCAAGTCACCTTTCCTTGAGACCAGAGCATTCTTGGATTTATTTACCTATTTCTGATATTTAGCATTTTGCTTAACAATTTCTATCTACACATGTTTATATAATGTTTGAATTACTTTTTTGTTTTAAGCTCAGCAATTGAAAGTATCAACACTAACGGAAATGGAGTGAGCATTCCATATAAAATTTGAAATAGGCTATGATCTTTTGATTGGCTAATAGACCGATTGTAAGCAAGCACAACTTAGTAAAGTATCAAATCCCATTGCCTGATATTCTTGCCGACAAAACAATTGAAGAGGTTTACTAAACTGTGATTTTCAATTTCTATTTGCCCATCTGTGGATGTGCTCCTGAACTAAGTTGAAAATTTATACTTTTAACTTGTCTCTTTGGTTATTCTAAAGGTGTTGAGAAATTTCACGTCACTATTTGAAGTGATGGTCTTAGGTATTCCATTGAAACAAACCATCTCCTTGAAATATAAGTTTGTGATGTGTAATGCATTTCATTGCTTTGTGAAGTGGAATAAATTGTGTTATTTTGGAGAAGCTGTCTATCATTACTATAACAGAATCCTTTTTTAGCCATGTTTGGGGAAAGTTAACTACAGAATCCATGCTCACATTCGTCTAGGGCATCTTTCGCATGAAAAGGAGGTGTATAAAGCTAAATTTTGTCCTTAAGACTTCGCCAGATAACTTATCTTGCACTGCGTAACATCTCTTTTCACATTTCATACTATTCTGGGTCAATTAAATTCTCTTTTATTGGAAAAAGAGTTTTTCCCTATTGAAGTGTCCTGCCATGCCTCCATTATAACACTATTATAAGATTTTTTTTTGAGTAAACTCCTGAGAGCACAAAGCATGTTTCAATAGAATAAGTAGCCATATGATATATGGAACAACTCATATGGCCTGTCTTGACAACAAAAGCACAAATCTCTTGGAAATCCTCGTCAGTGGCATATATATCCTTTAAAACTTAAAATCTAATTACCTATGATTTTATTGTAGTAATAAAAAAATGAAAATGGCTTCTATTTTGTTCTGACTTCCCTCCTTATGTTTGAGCACAAAATGGAATAAAAATAAGTATTTCACCCATGAGATGTGTCTAGTCTTATGTTTTTTTAGTTGTCCAAGAATCTCAGAGCCTCGTGGTTGGTGTGCATAATAAATTAATTTTTCATTAGTTACATAATCGAGTGATTGAGGGCTCATAATGGCATAAACTCCATCTTGTAGGCAAAGTACTTTCTTCTATAATCATTTTACATTTCATTAAGGAAAACAATAGGATGTTCTTCTTGAGTTAGCATAGCTCTAATTCCCACATTAGAGACATCATATTCCACTGTGAACACTTAGCTAAAATTTGGAGTAGGTCAAAGTTTGCTTGAGTAGCCTGTTTCCTAAGAGCATCAAAATTAGCTGTGCCTCATCTAATCATGCAAATTATTCTCCCTTGAGGAGTTCTATCAAGGGTGCCTCAATAAGGTTAAAATTTCTTCTAAATTTTCTAAAAAGAAATGTTAGTTCATCAAACAGACATACTTGAGTAAAAGATTGGAGTTTGGATTGCCTTGAATTTCATTGGGCCAATCTAAATACTGGTAGTCAAAATAATGTACCTTAAGAAGCACCCCTACATTGTGAGAATGTAACACTTTTTCAGGTGATCATATGATTGTACCTTCCTCAAAACTCCAAACATTGACACAGATGCTACAAATGCTCCTCCTTTGAAACATCATACACTAGAATGTTGTTAAAAGTATACAACCATAAACTTTTCAATGAAAATTGGGAAGACTTTATTCATAGATGTATGAAAATGTTTCTCGCATTGAACTGAAATAAGAAAAAGATTATCCACTCATACGTGCTATCTTGTGTCTTAAATGATATTTTTCACGCATCTCTTGGTCTCATTCTGACATGAGTCAATTTTACGTTATTTCACCTGTCTGTTCCCATGTATTTTGCTTGTTATTTTTACTTATTTAATCATGTATTTATATTTGCGAAAGGTTTTGTTGATGTTATGCTAGCTACTTATTTTGAATACATGCATTTTGTAATTGAAAAAACCAACATAAATGTGGCCTAAAGCAGTATAACCACGTTTGTAAGAGGCGTGATCACACTAGATTGCAGAGAGGCGGCATGACCACGTCGGTATCGGGTTTGAGGAAGTCACTCGATTTAGAAGGTTGATCTGACCATGCCACATTTTGGCTTGACCACGCCAAAGGAGCAAGAATTTGTTTTGGCAAGAAAATTTTTTATCAAATTCTTGGATTAGGCTATAAAAACGTTCCTTAATGCATCTTTTGAGAGGGAGGGAGACCATGAGAGAGCTGGAGACGATTGAAGAACAGAAAGAGTGTTTTGAAAAAACCTTGGAATTCTCGTTCTCTCTTGAGGTCGAGGTGCGAAGGCAGTTTCTTACCTTTTACTTTGTATTTTCTTACATATTCTGAGAGGTTTATTGTATGAAAAATGAGTCAACTGCTGTGGAAGGGGCAACAAACAGTTTTGTAAGTTTTTACTTTTTATTTTTTCTTGCAATGATGATTTCAAGGAAAGTTTTTCCTTCGCTCTTTTTAACATGCATAGCTAAATTTTCTTTCACGCCTCTATGATTCATGATATGTGGTTTTTGTGGTTTTCTCGAATGATTTATTTCCCTGTATCGTTTTCCTAAGTAATCTAGGTTTTTTTCCCTTGTTGTGTTGACCATAGAATTTTATTTACTCGTGATTTGACTAATTATGATGTTAAAATATTTCATGATCTGTGACTCCTGCCCGTTGTGCAGAGGAATAAAATGATTAACCACAAAATTTGGGTAACAATAGACATTTTTTATCCGGGTTTTGAAACCTAGAAAGGGATTCAGGATAAATCTCCGAGATGCTATGAGAATTGAGAAAACCTCAACTTCATGGATTCTAGCTTTTTTTTTAGGTAAGCATGACTATAAGAACTTTTTATTCATGTTGACAACTATCTCGTTGGGGAAAGTTTAAGAAAATCTCGTAACATCACATTATCTAATTTACAAGGGCGCGAGCCTCACATATCTTGAAGAGCAGTAAGATTTATCTACCGCTGTTTTCTATCTTTTTCAAACTCGTTATCTTTTGTTTTATCTTTTGATTAAGATTTTAGAAAATCACCTTTTATTTGTGATCACATTAAAGTAGGTTTAGAAGTGTGGTAAATTCATCTTCCCAGAATAATTCTTAAACTTTTGTCGTGAGATCGATACACAGTACATTTTTAACTACATTATTACTTAATACGTATACTTGTGTGATTTGACCGACTTACTTCATCGCAACTTTTCGTGCGGTCACATCCTGAACCAGTGATAACCATGCAAGTCGATCATGGAGAAGGCACATGATTTATGTAACTTATCAAATAAATCATCCAATCTAAGAATTAGAGGGATAGTGTGTGGCACCATTATGACAATGCCACGACGCCATCGATCGATACTGGGTATGATGACTAGACTTTGAGAAGTGGTGCCTTGGTAGCACACCCAAAATGGGTATTAGTGTTGCGGCGCTGCAGCTCTGGGGCTAGAATAGAGGTTCTAAATGTACTTCTTTCACTCAAAATGGTGGTAGGAAAGCTTCTACCTAGGGGTATCTCTAACATCAGCCTTAGCCTAATCCTCCAACCGAAAGCGTTAGTGGTTATGGATAAATGAAAATGTGAGTTAAAATTATTTCTCAACTATGCGGATGTTGAATGTTGTTCATATGATTCAAAGCTCCGAGGTTTTCTCCACGGGATCTAGATGCTCCATGTGTTTCAAGTACTTTTCTGTCCAAGAGGAACAATGCTTCCAATAGTGCAAAATCCATTGGACAAGGAAGAATGGGAGAAGCCTCAAATAACACTCGAGTCACTCTAAGGGAGTCGTGAAGGGAAGAAGATTCAAGAATTTCAACACGATTATGCTCCTTTTAAAGGTCCAAAAGTTGGTCAAGTTCCATAGTGCTATATCACGACGTTACGTTGCAGCTTACATGGAAAGCATTTATCAATATCATGCCGAATGTTCCCTCTGTGATGCACTAGGTGCATATTTTTGTCATTTAGTTTCAAAACCTAGGTGCAACAATTAGTGGCTTCGTGACGCTATTGATGCTGCGAATGTCACATTAATTGACAAGACAGCTGGCGCTCCATGATTTACTTGTGCTTGTTAGAAGGGACAAAATGGTGCCTGGGTGCTAGTTCGTGGTGCCTTGGCGAGCTGACGTGGCACATGCCACGTAGGCTAACAAAATGAAGTTTATGCTTTGAGGCTTTGACACACGTTAACATGATAACATGGCGTTGGCCAAGGGGCTTGTAGTGTTCACGACATGGCTTTGACACCCGTCAAATCAGCCGCCTCACTCCGAACTTAAAGGATCGGCTTTTGGTGCTCACGTGGCGCACACAACAATGCAACACCCAAAATAAGTTTTGCGGCTTTGATTACGTAGGGATGCCACGAAATTCAATAATTGCCTGCCGATCTTGCTTTGACGCTAGACATGGGTGCTTAAACACTGAGCCCAAGCACTCCCACACTACATGATGGCGTTGGGACACAAATTAGACCCAAACTCTCTGTTTGTCTCATGTCACAGTGCCATCTTTGAGCATTGTAGGTTCAAGTACCTACGTTGTGGCGTTGGATTGAATTCACGTAGTTTTTAAGTGTTCGAAAAAATTTGATATCAAACATTGTGATTATTTTTGTGCATATGTGAAAAAATGTAATGATGCAACAAATACATTTTTTAATTAAAGAAAGAAGAAGAGCTCGTAATTTTGAAAATATAAGAAAAAATAATACTCCATGTATGGGAGGAGTACATAAGCACATGGGAAATAACAGACGAGAAAAGAAATGATGACTACTAATCCTCCATTTTTCTTTGTTGTCGTCGTCACCCATGGTGCCTCTCGGTCTTGCCTCTGAGTAGAGCTGGTAAGAGGAGGGGGGAGGGGGGTGCACCTCTGCTTTGTTCGAAAGTCTGGGCTTGCCACTCGAATTGCCTGCTCTCCTGATGCTCTATGAAGCTGAAGTGATACTTGAGAGAATCGACCTTCCGATTAACCAAGGTGATCTTGTCCAGAACTCCTGAATTTGTTGAGGTGTGGTGCGGAAAAGGTGGAGAGGCTCGACGAAGGGGACATGACCTTGTTTTTTATATCTTCTTAGGGCATGGATTGTCGTCTCCATGATGGGCTTCTTTGAGCCAAGCTGTTCCTCGCTCTTATCAATGTAGACTCTTGCCGAGTGGTCAATCCTAAGGGTCATACTACTCTTACCAATATAGCGAATGTAACTTAAGATAACACAACCAATGCCCATTGATTACTCAATTTGGATCACAAAATTTAGAGCAATGCTATCGCGGGTGACCTCAATCACATGTGAGCTCAATGGGAGCCAAACAAAAATGAAGAGGTGTCCGGCGTCACTCATGGGTCATGTCATTAGCAAAAAAGTTAAGAAGCTCCCCTCCGTGCTCATTCTAGCTAACCTTGGAATCGGGCTGCATGAGGTTCCGTAAGATCGCATTTGCGGTGAAATTGAGCTTGATTTGTTTGGCAAATTGTGAGCAGTAGCAATCGACTCGTCTGACAATTTGTCAGCAGTAGGCTTGCGAGCAAGTTTACAAGCTCGAACTGAAAACTCAATTTTCACTTGAGCTCGGCGGAGAAGTTATTGGTGGTCGGAGGAGGCAGCTGAAGTTCACTGGCAATGCATCAAAATGACTAGTAGTAGGCTAATCGAGTTTCAGCTTGAGCTCATGGCTCGATAAGCTCGGCTTGCGAGATCGTTAACTAGTCGAGCTCGAGCTGGCTCGACTCATTTGCACTCGTAGATCACATCAAAATCTAGGTTCGCATCTAGAAAATAAGTATTACCATGAACAACATATCTATTTAAGCCGAATAGGTTGTTGATGGTGGCATTGTTGCATGGGAAACGTAGACTTGATCGTCCGAGAATTCCTTGGTATTGGCCAGGAATTCTCGGTTGACCAAGACTACATTGCCGTCAGGCTCTTAAACAATTGTCTCACAACCTTGCTGTCATATCATTTGCTTTATGATGTTACTCAGTGAGAAAAAAACTAGAATAAGTTTTGAGAGGATAGAGCCTCTGCATACCTTTCTTGGGTAGCCACACTCACAAAGCATGACACATCATGCCCATTGGACCAATATGTCAGTCTTTTTGCCCTTGCCAGCCTTGTTGCCATCCCTTCGAAAGGTTCTAGGAGCTTGGAGAGGCTGAAAGAAGAGAGGAGAGGGGAATTTTGAGGAATGTGAACTGTTCGGCAATCCTTCTTTCCTTATAGAGGATTTGGCACTGCAGAGCTTGGCAACAGCGTTGCGTTGCTGGGCCTTCGATAGGCCTCGTCACTATAAACTCTCATTTCTTTTATGCTAGGTACCGATAGTGCCATCAATAAAATTAATTGGGCGTCGCGGCACACGTAACTCAGCACCTTGACACTTGGTCAAGTTCTTGTCAAACCTTCCGGAAAGCCATGCAAACCCTTTCCTGCAGCGAACCCACCGTGCATTAAGATCGCTTGGCGCCGCGGCGTTTCCGCGTGGGGTTTGTTTATTGAAACCCATTCCATGGGTGTTCATGTGAGCACAAGAATGTGGTTGGGGAGGATTGACGTTTTGTTGCCAAGGGTCTGCATTGCGGTGCTAGACCCAAACTCTCCAGATTCTGCATGTTTTACCTATTGAAGTGAGGAACTAAGTTTTAGTGTGTTATAGCTAAATGATGGCATCGAAAACGTGCTAAAAACGATGCAACAAAACCAAGACATGCTTGCTATTTGGAGAGATAAGAAATGCGTTATGATTATCTTGGCTCTTTGCAATTGGTTTTAAAATTTGCACAGTCATATTGGGTTCATTAAAATGTTCAAGTTAGTTATGGCTTATGTAAAATATTGAACTGGCATGTATGTATGCCATGTCATTAATGAAATTTTAGAACGACCATTAATTGCAGTTAGATTTTGTTTACCATGCTGCTTGTGCTAAAAATCAACTTGAATTTGCAATCCGATTTTTTATATCAAGTGAGTTATAAAAATCTAATACATTTGCAATTTGCTACTGGTGTTCGTCTTTAGCAAATTGTTATAACTAGGTTTTTTGGATTTTGATTTTCCATACATTTGTTGTAACAAAACCTGATTTGTTTCAAACTACTACTTACTACCTTCTTTTCTTGATTGTTACAATTCAATACTGCTTGTTCTATACATTTAAGTTTCAAGATTAATATTTTGAGCATTTTTTAGACAATTTCTTTTCAGTGATTTGCTTAGTTTTATTAAGATTAATCTGATGGTTTTGTTTTTGTAGAATGCTCTGCGTCAACAAAGATTTGTTCGTGAAGTTACAATTCAGTACAACCTTTGCAATGAGCCCTGGTGATCATAAAGCTTCAATTTGATTGTCTTTTTTTTTCCAACTAATCAATGCGGAATATGAGATTGCACTGATTGATTTACTTTTTTATTTTTTTCTGGTCTTCAGGTTCATAATATGTGATTTATTTTCCCTTGCAATTATTGATTTACTATTTGTAGGGATCAAAATATTTTGATGCTGTGTCTAATGCACATCATAAGGGTGAATTATATGTGAAACTTGCATTTTGAGTTTCTTTGCAAATTCTTTCAATTCAAACCCAAGTATATTTTGTGCAACTGAGACAAATAACTAATTACATCATTACATTTTACAAGTGCGCAAAAACCATTAAATGTGACGATGTTAAGCTTGACGAAACTATATATGCAGGTAGTATAACTTAGAAGCATGGTGATGGTAGATTTACTAAACCTCACATGCTATGAGCATCCAAGCTTGTTAAAACACCAAGATAAACAATATATTTAATGTTGAACAAAAATATTATAGTTGTGAAAACATTGTTGACCTTGTAGCACTATAACGAGAATTCACTCCAAAATGCTCAAGGGACTATTTGGGATCAATTTATATTTTCATTATTTTTTATTTCTAGCTGTGTTTATTTTTTAGACATAAAATCATATATAACTTCTTAGATATGAGTTGTTTGTTTTTATTAAGTATCGCATATGTTGATTTATGTGGTGACTTGTGATGAATGCGGTCCACGGTGGACGCTGTGACGAGTGGCTCATGGCATTGGAGATGGTTGTGGCATATAATAATAGTAGTAGTAGTAGTCAATGGTGGTAGTGGCAGGCGGCGTCAAGGATGAGTGGTGGTGGTTGGCGGCGGCAGGTGGCGGGTTGTGGTAATGACAACTGTCGGTGACTAGGGGGATTTTCATTTTCAAAATAATGAAAACAACTATAAAATACTTTTAAATTATGGGTATTTTAGAAACATATTAATTTATTTATAAAATTAGAAAAAAAGTTTGTAAACACCAATGCTACCATTATAGGGCTTCTAGAAGGTATTTGGGAAGTGGATTTCACGGAGAGGTGGTTGTGGAATAGCGGGAGAAGGCTAATATGTGAGGTCAATGGTGTTTGGAAGAGATTGTGTGGATAAATCTGTAGTTGGATAGCATGTTAGAAATTGTCGGTGATTATTTTGGATGAAAAAATTGAGGGAGCGGCGAATCAACTCTGTATGATCGACTGACAGAGAACAAGAAACAAAATGAACGTTTTCCCTGCTGCGAACAACAGTTGGTTGGACGTTCGACGATGAATGAAGACCTAAAATGTTCATGAGAGATCACCACCTTGACCTCATCTGGTTAGAGACGCATCTTTAGATATCAATCTAAGGATACAACACTCAAATAGAGAAAATTGGGGGAACCTATTCCATATAACTTAAACAAAACTAGAAGTCTGAAAGAAACAAGAAGTAGAAGATATAAATAGTCAATGCTGGGAAGATAACCTAGTTAGAAATAAGAAGATAAGAAATAAATTAGAAAAGAAAAGCAGCGTACAGAACAAAAATATCTGCAAAATATCGTGCTTGTCACTCTACTTGATCGAGGTTTTTTGGAGTTTCGTGAAAACTCGTGGTTCCGTGGAATATTTGACGCTATGTGTATATCGACTAAACAAACCTGTTTTTAAATTGAAAGCTAGGGAAAAAAAAATTAAAATTGATCCTTAATAAGCTTTGGCTTTCAAAACATGTAATTTCAAATCCTTGCTATGTATATACATCTTAACTTACCTCCATTCATTAACTCGAGTATCCCAAACCACACCATTATGCCAACATTCATCCTTCTCGAAGGAATAACCTCACCAAATTACTTGGTCTTTTCACTTTTTTGTCCAAATAAAGTTTGGTCCGTTGACATTTATATCATGTGAAATGTTGTGCTTTTTGAATTACAAATAAGTGATGCACTAGTAGCATTTAGGAATCTTTTTGTTGCACACCTACAAGTAGCATGCCCAAACTTATTACAAAAATTGCATCAAATCTCCGACAAAGGATGCTTGAAGCTTTTAATAATTATATTATTTTGCCTTCTCGAGTATATATTTTGTATCTATGATTTGCATCATAGATTATGAATAAAATAAGTGTTAAGGCAACGTGTTATGTAATTACTAGAGGTAATAGGGAAAATTATTCATTTTTTCTCTTAAACTCGCAACCTCAACCCCTAATAAATAACACAGGAAATTTTATCATGCATTTTATTGTGCTTTTTCGCAAGAAGCTGACTGAATTAGGAAAAGGGTGCGTTATATCTCATTCTAATGGGCCCATGGGTGAGACTCCAACAGAATTTACAGTGGTGGTCCGAGACGGTCCTGAATCCGAGGAGCTAACACCAAACACATGTCATTCTTAGAGAAAAATATTTTAGACTTGTCAGATTTATCATCTACTTTCTAAGTTGCCTCTGCTGAGGGAGGTTCAACTTGTCAAAAATGAGAAGTTTTTGATCAATTTATGTGAGAAAATTTAGAATCAAGTAGATACTAAATTCAGTTAAGCAGTGCACCGATCGACAGATGGCAAGGCCAGAGGGATGAAGCACTAAGTTGCAAATTGCCCTAGGGGCTGTTTGGTTTGCTGAAAATGAAATGTAATGTAAATGGTTTGGAGAGTTCTATGATTATAATGTATTTGGAGTACTTTTGATTTGTTTGGTTTACTATAAAAGAAACGTAGAACTTTTTATTTTTCTTTTTTGTTTTGAAGTGGATTGAAAAAAGTATATTTCAAAATATGCTTTTTGTTTAGCAGGGGCAGGGGGCGGCAGGCAACGACGGATAGCCGACGGTGGGTTGCAATATTGGCTAATTGTGACAACGACATACGACAAAGACTGCGGCGGGGGCTTGCGGCGATTGCAGGCGGACAGCCGAGAACGGNAGCATATTTCAAAATATGTTTTTTGTTCAGCAGGGGCAGGGGACGGCAGGCAGCGACGGATAGCCGACGGTGGGTTGCAATATTGGCTAACTGTGACACCGACATACGACAAAGACTGCGGCGTGGGCTTGCGGCGATTGTAGGCGGATAACCGAGAACGAGCTGCAAGTGGATTGCGATAGAAGGACGGCGGTCGGTTGGCAGTTGCAAGAGGCATCGTCCAACTGTCGTTCATTGACGACGGTGACGGACGATCGATGGTGGATGGCGTCAGGCGGTTGGATGATTCTTATAGTATTTTACATAAATGATGTAATTCAAATTTATCCAAATCAATTGAATTCTAAATTCAACCAAAATGAGCTATGACGTAAACTTCAAATTCAATCATATTTTACACTTTTTGTAATTCTTCTTTTCAAATAAATACGTCTCTAATCTCTGCAAAAGAATTACAGTATACCAAAAATTCACTTAACCAAACAACCCTTAGGAGCTTGGTGGGCCAGAACATGCTATAACGGGATGTAAGTCCTTTTCCAGAATAAAAGGTCTCTCCTGGGTGGTTTCGCGTTAGTATGGCCCATCCGTCAATTGATTTCATGCCAAAGTTGATTTCTTCTGATAAGCATATTATAGATTTTTTTTTTCGAGATTTGGCTCAGAATAATCTACGTCGTTTTGCAGCTCTAGCTCAAGTTGTTTCGAAAGTGGATGGATACCTATTATATCAGGATGTCATTTGGAATGACATCGTCTGCATGATTGACTTACTGAGAGCTTGCAATATTGCCGCTACTTTCAATGTAGTTGACCTGACTACTATGCGGCGACAAAAGCTTCGATAAATTTGGTTGAAGCACCTCAACCGTAGGAGACTGATGTGGAGCTAAGGGGGACCCCACTCCCTTTCCACTCTATTGCTATAGTGCGCGGGCGCGCTTGCTCCTGCTCATACGAATGTCAAACAGCCAAAAAAGCGTCTGTTTTCGATTCCTTTTCAATTTTTTCCCTTATTGATTCCTTCTATTATGGGCTTGTAATTTCTGATCATATGTATATATGTACATATATTGTTCATTTCTGGTACCATGGACAATATGGGAGCTGTATCAAGTCATGCTTTTCAGCAAGCACGTTAGCTTGCCATGGGAATGTCTGGATGTAATTCTAAAAAATTGATTTTTTATTTGCTCTAACCATTTTCACTATGGAGTCACCAAACTTGTCGCAAAGCTTAGCTACTAATTAAATATAGTTTAGCTCATCTTGGTGTATGTTTTGCGGGCTACTGCTTCATGTGGGGTTGGCTTGATGGTCAAATGTGGCTGCAAATTTCTGCAGGTGATTTAAGAAGATTTCATTTGGGAAGATTTAAAGGGAACGTTAAATCCTTGAGCTTACTGAAAGATAAAGGAACACTAAGTTATGTTATAAATATTAGCTAATAGAAGATGATTTTTACTCTTCAAATAAGTCACCTACTTAAAGATTGCCAATAAGGCGAGGTCACCTATTATCCTCTCTTTTAAATCCAGTCCCCTCTGACTTCCTTTCTTTTTTACCTTTTTCTTGTTCTTATTCTTGCTTTTTTGTTGGCCTTGATCGAGTCGGATGTGATATCGTGAGTTGTAATACTATGACTCCTCAAAGGTGTGCCCTTTTCCTAGAACTACTCAACCCGTCCCTAGCTCCCATTTACAACACGTTCTGCATTGTAACTTATTATGATACTTGCACTTTGAGTGGTAGTTTCAGGTAAAGCTTAGTAGCCCATTTAAGCTTACTCCTAGTTATAATGTGAATTTTCAATGATTGCAAGTTATAAGGATATTAGTCCAGCACGTGTTTCTTGTCTTATAAATAAAGTCTATGGTCATTCTTACATTGACATTTTGTTGAAGCAATAAAAATCCCAGCATATGTTTGGGTTATTATTTTAATCCACTTTACAATTCGCTTTTCTGGTGGCTTTGGAATTAATATCAAGCATGTTAATAAATACAAACTTGACCATTTTTCTTGTTTGATGTAACCGTTTTTACAGGCTAAAATATAGCATCAACATAGTTGCTGACAAGGGACTTAAGAAGCCTCTTTATACATCAGCACGATTGAAGAAAGGGGAGGTTTTATATTTGGAAACACATTATAAGAGGTTTTTCCAATTATGCTTTTTTTAATTGTGAAATATTAATCATCATGTTAAAATAGTCCCCTTTTTTTATTGTTTGGTGGACCCTCTTATCACTCCTATTTGGATCTCTTTTCGATGACTAAGCTTTTACTATTTAACCAATCTACTTAATTTTCTTTTGCTTCTATTTTCATGAAGTCCTTGAACATGTGACAATGATTAGCATTTTCCTGTTAATTATACTGCAATTTGGTGTTTTTCAGTCGCAAATTTTACTGATAATCTATTGCTTTTTTACACTGGTTCCTTATCTCCTGTTATTTTGCATGTTTGTTTTTTTCTTAGATCACGTTTTACTTGATTCAACATCTTCTATGCAAGATCTTGTGTTGTTAGTTCAGGAACTGTTGGTGATTTGTTGTTTGGTATAATGTTTTCTTTGGAGACATACATATAGTAAAGTAGGTTTGCTGGTTATACCACCAGTCAGCGTCTTATTTTGGTTGTTCCTATGAATGCCCAAAGCAAGTTCATCATCCTTTTTATTTTTATTTTGCTTGATGTGACCTGTAGGTATGAACTTTGCTTCAATGGAGAGAAGTCCGTTTGTAATGGAACGAATTCAACCTCTAATCATTTGATAGAATCGGAGCAGGAGAAGCAACAAAGCCATAATGTCCAAAATGGTGATAAACATCTGCTTGAGCGTGAGAATGTTATTGATGTCTACCGTTGGTCTCGTTGTAAAAGACCCCTTCCCCAAGATTTTATGCACTCTATTGGTATTCCATTACCAGTTGAGCATCTCGAGGTACACTGCTCATCATGCTCATAGAAATATGTTTAATAAGTAAATTAATTTTTGTATAACCCTTCTAGAATATCTTTTTTTGTGCCACTGGTATCACTGATAGACGACAATCCCTAGAATGTATGCATAAAAAAAATGTAATTCTAATAAACTATTTAATCATTCATGCATGCAAAAAACATTTCTAACCTGTCATGACTTATTCAACATCTTAGAGTACCTTCGGATGACTTCTGCATAAATACAACAATTTAAAACAATCTTTTTCCTCTTCATTTAACTTCCAATATCTCAAAAGAGCTATTGAACCAAATCTTTTTATTTATCATTAAAATTTTCACGTATTCAAATTCATCTTGATAGAATAGTTGTAATAATCAATATGTGAATGTTAATTATCTTTTATATGCTGTGTGTGTATTATGTATAAAACCCAGAATTATTTTCTTTAAAAACATTAATCAGTTAATAGTGTTAGTTATAATGAATTTTAATCTGTTGGTATATGATAGTCTTAAATATATATATATATATATATATATATATATAGCTATGTATAATCCTCGTCATCGTTCTCGCTCTGCTAGGGTTCGCCTATGGCGATACCTGGTTTTTCTGATTCACTGCATTTTTGTCGAACTTTGTCGTCTTCGTCCCTTTCGTCTTCATCGCCAGTCTTGTCGCAGATGCTCTGTTTCGTCGTCCGATTCCGCGGCTCTCTCGACAGGTTGTCGGGCTCGAGGCTTCTGTTCAGCGAGTTTCCTGATTCAGCAGCTCTCAGTAGCTGCGGCTTTTGAGGGACGTTTGGGCGCGGGCTTCTGCGGTTCTTCATTGTCCCGAGAAGTGGTGCTCTGGGGCATCTCTTAGTTGTCGCTAGTTGGTTCTTTTGCTGTGCCACTAACAGGTTTTCTTTTCGTCTGCAGCTCACACCTTGCTCCTTGTTAGGTTTCATAATTTGCTCTATGCACCTCCATCTATTGGGATGGCTTCGGATAAATCGTTACTACTGCCCTTGCTGGTGCCCAAGCCTAGGGTACAACTAAATAGTGCTCTTTCCCTTCTTCGTCTGAGTGGGAGGACATCAAGAAACGTGATAGGAAAAATGAGAAATCTGTCATCTTTTTTACAGAAACTGAAGGTATTCAACTTGCTTCCGCCTGTCGTCTAAATTTGGTCGGGAAATATTTGTATGGTCATCCCAAAATGGACCTGATTCGTAAAAAAATTGAGCTTATGCACCTTGTTGGGGAGTGAAAAATTGAACTTTTAGATGGAAGACACTCTTATTCAACTTAATAATGAAGAGGACTACACATGTTTATTTGCTAGAAGGATTATCTGGATTGATAACAGAGTAATGAAGATTCTGAAATAATCTGTGGATTTTGACCTGCAGACGAAATCACCAATCATTTCGGTTTGAATTTGTCTCCCTGGTCTGAAATTTCATTATTTCACTCAAAAATTGTTGTGCTCTATTGCCTAAAAAACTGTTGTACTCTGTTGCCTTATTATGGTAAGTCACTTAAAACGAATACTCCTATTTTTAATCTTTCTCGCCCATCTGAAGCCAGAGTACTTGTTGAAAGAGACATCACTTCATCTGCTTTTGAGGAGATTTGATTAGGCACACAACACCATGAATATTGGCAAAAAATGGTGATCGAGTCTTTTCGTTCTCAATGCCACAATCTACACCCCCATCTCATACAAAAAAAAAAAAATAAAGCGCTCCATCAGATGCAGAGAATCCAACTTCTTTTGTTTAGCTCTAAGTTATTGACACTATTGATCATCAAAAGGATACCCCTGAAGACGTCACTATCTTCGCAGGCAATATGTGAACCATTCAATCTTCACACAATGTTTTAGTTCCCCCGTCTTTGGAACCACATATCCTGGGGGCGAGGGAGATTCTTCAGACCCCACCTGCTCTAGAACATATCACTGATATTATAGGTGACAATACTTCTACTGTTTCACTATCGCCTCATTAGGTCGAGCAAAATGTTAATATTACTCAGGCTCATGGGGATCACGATGTGCAATAGCCTACACCTGTCCGACCACCATGGGAACAATCCATTGATCAGATGAGTCAATTCTCGGATGAGGAATGACATGTCTACACATCTAGGAGGAAAAAGAAAAATGGAGACCTACTTGAGCTTAGGAATTTGATGGACGATACTTTGGTTACTTCGGGTAATGATACACACCTTACCAATCTGTTAGCCGGCTCCCTTCTGAGAATTAGAGGCAGAGGAAGAACTAAAGTGGGATGTCCCTAGCATTTTTACGTCTGTTGGTGGATTTTTTATCTTTGTTTTATTTAGAGTTGCATGTGTTGTATTGTGTGAGTTGGGTCTTCTTTTAGGCTTTCTCATACGACCTATCTGTATCTTTTCCTCTTTAATATATTAGCTTTTGGGCTTTTTTCTATATATATATATATATATTTACTGTATAATGGTGTTAGCAACGACACTTTCTGCTAGGGTTTCGTCCCATGGCGATTCCCGGCGGTGATTCTATATGCTTCTTCGCTTCTCTTCGGCGTCTCCCACGACGACGTTCACGTAGCTGCAGCTCCCTGTCTCTTCTGTTGAAGTCGAGCGCTATTGTCATCTCCATTGTCGACAAGGATCGCTACTGTTGTCTTCGTCTAATTCCATTGATGACGACGCTCTCTCGCAGTCATCTCCCATAACCGACGACATTTCTTCTTACGGTTGTCTCCTCGCTCGCTCTAGACGAACTGGGCCCGACAACGATTGAAGTTTGCTTGCTTCTTTGTAGCCTGCCAGACTGTTTCTCTCCTGACCGTGACCATCTTGTTAGGGAGATGGCCTCGACGCTCCGTTCCTATGCAAATGCCTTTGCCGACGATTTGTCCATTGCTACTCGTGCCCCTCCTTCAGGTTCAGAGCTTGGTTTTGCTATCGGTAAGTCCTGTAATGTTCCACAATCGTTCCACGAGGCTCTTGAAGGTGAAGGTGATCACACTTTTATTAAAAAGCTTGGAAAAAAAATGGGAAGCCTGCACTTATTCTCACAGAGGATGAAACCGGTAATGTCGCGTCCTCTTGGCGTTCTGCTCTTGTGGGGAAATTCCCTTATGGTCACCCAAAACTGGAGATCATTGGGAAGAAGTTTGATGCTATGAAACTATTGGGCAGTTGGAACGTTGGCCTACTTGACTTTCGACGTATACTTATTCAACTATTTCACGATGTCGATTACACTTGCATTTTCTCTTGAAAAACTATCAATATCGACAATCGTTTTATGAAAATTCTGAAGTGGACTGTCGGTTTTGATTCAAAAGTGGAGTCCACTATCATTTCAGTTTGAATAAAGTTTCTGGGATTAAAATTATATCCGTTCAACATGGAAATACTTTACTCTTTAGCAACTGCTTATGATAAGCCTCTCAAGGTGGATAGTCCTACATTTGTTGTCACCAGACCCTCTATGGCCTGCGTATTAGGTGAGAGAGATATCACTCAACCAACTCTGGATGAGATATAATTTGACACTATTCACAACGGGCATTGACAAAATGTTGAAATAGAACCACATTCTCGTTATTGCTCTCATTTTAGTATGTTTGACCACAGTTCTAATATTTGTTATCGCTTGCATCCTCATCTAAGACCGAATTTTGCTAAAGATCAACCATCTACAATCCTTACTAAAAAGGTGCAATTTGATCATCTTTCCAACACCGCAGTTTCAGATGAAGAACGCCTTACTATAGGTACAGATCCAAATGTGCTGATACCACTTACTGTTATTGAAGAAGTTCGCTTATAAGCCAAGACACACGAGAGTGCGCTTTCAACCCGAAAGATCAGCTAGTACAACAAGTGGTTGTCTTTAATGTTCAACAACCTATACATATTTTGCACACTTCAGACCATTCTGCTGATCATGTGAGTCAATCCTCGGATGAGGAATGTCAGGTCTACACGAGGAGGAAGAAAAAGAACGGAGGACGACCCGAGCTAGGGAATCTATTGGATGATACATTGGTTACTACTGACAATTACGCTCATCTAACCAATTTTTAAGCTAGCTACTTTCCTAGAACTAGAGTAGAGGCAAAGCAAAATTGGGTCACTCTCCAGCTCTTTATACTCCTATTTTGGCATTTTTTTGGTTTTTATTTTTTTAGATCTCTTATGTATTGACAGTATTTTCTCTTTTTTGTAACAATTTGATATGATAGTTTTTTTATGGGTTGGGTGCTACTTTTCGGATCTCCCACAAAATCTATCTGTACCCTACTTTTTATTTAATATATTAGCCTTTGAGCTTTCAAAAAAAAATATACGGTCTATTTTTTTTCGTTTTTGCATGTGCAGGCTGAAGGATATTCGTTACAGCGCTTCCTTCTTCTTCAAGTGATCCTATCAAAGTTTCTTTCGCCCACTTGGTGGGTAATCTTCTTGCGGAATCTACTATTGTCTTCTCCGCAAGCTATAAGAAATGTCGTGATGGTACGAGTGACTACCCTTTTATTAAGAAGAGAAGTAAGAAGAGTGGGAAACAACACTATTTTTCTCTTATTCAAAAATTTCAACCCTAACTGAGAAATTCAAGTTCGCTCTTATTGATAAATTTCAGTGGGGGCACCCACCTATGTAAGTTATCAGAAAGAGTGTCGACGATCTCAAACTTGTAGGCAAGTGAATAGTGAAACTTTTGAATGAGAGACATGTTGATTCAGTTAACTCTAGCTGAAGACTATGCTTAGATTTTTTCTAAAAAATAGTTTCTTTCGCCCACTTGGTGGGTAATCTTCTTGCGGAATCTATTATTGTCCTCTCCGCAAGCTATAAGAAATGTCGTGATGGTACGAGTGACTGCCCTTTTATTAAGAAGAGAAGTAAGAAGAGTGGGAAACAACACTATTTTTCTCTTATTCAGAAATTTCAACCCTAACAGAGAAATTCAAGTTCGCTCTTATTGATAAATTTCAGTGGGGGCACCCACCTATGTAAGTTATCAGAAAGAGTGTTGACGATCTCAAACGTGTAGGCAAGTGAAAAGTGAAACTTTTGAATGAGAGACATGTTGATTTAGTTAACTTTAGCTGAAGACTATGCTTAGATTTTCTCTAAAAAATATCTCAACATTATAGGCAAATCAATGAAGTTACACAAGTGGTTTCCTGATTTTGACCAAAGTCATGATTTTTCTACTGTTCCGATATGGATTAATTTACCTGGTCTCAAGTTGCATTTCTTTAATCATCAGGTTCTTTATTCTGTTGGAGTCATTCTTGGAGATCATATGAAGATGGATATGCCCACCTTTAACCTAATCAGACCTTCTATGACCATAATACTTGTGGAAAGGGATATTACCTTACCTGATATTACTAAAGTCTGGTTGGCCACAACTCACAATGGATATTGACAATCAATTATCATGGAACATAAACCTTTTTATTGTACCCACTGTAAGATGTTTGGGCATACACTTGATAAATGTCACAAGCTCCATCCAAACTTGAAAGCTAAAGCTCAAGCAAACAAAGCTATGGACACATCTGCTCAATCTGTGGAGAAAATTCCGAAAAGACAGGATTTGGTTTCTAATTTTCTCGTGGCTCCTTCCCTAGAATTATAGACTAAGGCAAGGCAAAATCGAGTCGCTCTTTAGTTACTTGATACTCCAGATTTTGAGACTTTTTTGTTTTTCTTATCTTTAGGTTTCTCATGTATTTTTTGTGTTTTCTTTTTTTGCAACCATTTGCATATGGTGGTTATCGTGTGTGCAAGGTGCCATGTTTGGTTCCTTTCA
Source organism: Phalaenopsis hybrid cultivar (assembly GCA_002079205.1). Lineage (NCBI taxonomy): Eukaryota > Viridiplantae > Streptophyta > Magnoliopsida > Asparagales > Orchidaceae > Phalaenopsis > Phalaenopsis hybrid cultivar. Next base: position 120,290 of record JXCR01143197.1, on the reverse strand, counting down.
CACAATCTATTTGTATCTTACTTTCTTTTTAATATATTAGCCATTAGGCTTTCTCAATAAAATAATATATATATATATATATATATATATATATATATATATATATATATATAT